>JAUBNY010000900.1:1427476-1494816 GCA_032275445.1 Crypturellus soui
TCCTCAGTTGTCGATATTCTGTAAAAGTTCCCTCATTTTTATGGAAAGCTTTCAGTGCCACTGTGCTCCACAAGCAGACCTTCCAGGAGAAGCAGATGAGCCTCTCTGGCCAAGCACACTACCATTTCCACCATTCCAAACCTGAAAGTATATTCACTGATTCCTGTTTTATAATGACTATCTGAAATGCAGGACAAAAATAAAACTTAAATACTGGACTAAAAGTCTGCAAGGAGCCATAAATAGTACCATCTTTCTTTTATGAAAGTAACTGGGTGCTACAGCTTTCCTGCTTTTGTTGAAAGTCTATTGAATCAAGTGTTGGCTACATTTATGTCTAAGGTTACTGCTATTTTTGTGGCACACACTTATACCACTTTATTTTAGAGTGGAAGCTCTGTGCAGAGCCACATGCTGCAGTGAAGCATCTCTTTGCAACTCTCCACACTGCTTCTCTCCTGATGTTGATAGAAACCTTCGGTTTTCTACCAGAGCCAGGGGGGTTGTATCTGTCACATGTATATGGCAGCATCAGAATAGTAGGATACCTATAATAATCTTTTTTTCCCCTTCTTTTTCCTTCCTCTTATTCCCTATCCAGCTGTTTCTTATCTTTGCCCATCACATTGCATTCTTATTCCTTTTTTCCATTTTCTATCACACATCAAAATCAGTGCCAGGTCCCAAAGGGCCTTTGCACACCAAATCTGCCAACTGAATTCCCCCTTTGCCCAGGACTATCAGGGCTCTGCCCTGGGCATAGGATGGGGCTCTCGGCCTGTTCAGGTACCTGCTCTGGAGATCAGCTGTGGACCAACATCCAAATTCTCCCAGAAACAGGAGCAACAGTTGTACTTTGAGCTCACTTAAGACCCAAAATATATTTCAGTAGAAAATTTTCTAATCACTTTTCTTACAGGAATATTTTTCTACCAATTATAATCTCTCTATTGGTTTTATCAACTGAAAACACTCTTGCTTGTTTCATCCTTAAATATAAAAATACAAGGCTGCTAGCACTTGGTGGAATATTTTAATTAAAAAGAATTGCATGTATGGTTTGTGTCCTGGTGGGGTATAATCACTATTAAATCAATTTTGTTGTTGTTGAGTTAGGCTTATATAAAAGTTGGACTGTATTGATCACATTTCTTAACTAATTATACCAGCAAGAAGTCCAGTCCCAAGTCAAATGGAAACTTTGGGACAGACACTCAAGCAATTTAAATTTTTCTCAATTCTATTGAAACAGCTCAGCGACTTGCTCTATCAGCACTGTTTAGTTGAGGCATCACTTTCCATTCTGCAATATAGGCATTTTTTTTTTCTTGATTACACTGTCAAATTTTGGGCTCACTTGGTAGAAACCACGTCGTACAAACCCATGGTGAACAAACGGACGACACTCGTCATCCCCATTCTGGACTTGAATGTATGAAACGCAAGATCAGGATGAACTAAATCCTTTGTTTTTTGGAGCTCCAGACACCTCGGAAATGATGTCTCTTCTGAACCACATCCTGGAGCATTCTCGAAATCACTCAGAGGAGGAAGAGGAGCGCTCTCAACAGTGCTCAGAGCAGTTCTGCAGAGATGCGCCGCTCCATCAATACCGGCGAGGGTCTGCCTTCCCCAGAGGTGACCAACTCAACAGTTGGGCTTACTTAATGTAGGTGTAAAATAGCAGCAGCACCGCACCTTGCCTACGTGGTTCTGGGCTGTGCAGAAACAGTGCTGCATCTCTCTGCAACGGTCTTCTCTGTGTTTCATTTTCTTCAATGAGATTAAATAAGGAGGGATCCTGGATTACAGCTCCATCCGCTGCATTTGGTCAATGAGCCGGCCTTCACTACTCCCAGGTTCTCATCTTTGATCAAATACAAGCTCTTCTCTCTGGAAAGCTGCAATTTCTTAGCCAAATGCCTCTAACTAACTGCACACCCAAGCTAAGTGCCAGGGCTGCGAAGACAGAGGTCATCGTCTTCATTTGCAGCCGCAAATGGATCTTCATATGCTGAAAACACAGGAACAAGGAGCAGGGGAGTTACAGGAAATCACAGCATGGGGTAGCAGATGTCAATCCAACTAGGTCATAAATAAATCATTCTGCCCTTACTACAAAATAAATTTTTGAGTGTTTTTACACTCAACAATTTGAAAAAATTACTCTTACTGGATGTGCAGCCACGCCCAGTTTTGTAAGCAAATGGATTCGGATTCCCTAGATCTTTAGATCTCCTTAAATTAGGGGGTCTAGTCTAAAGACTGTCATATTTTATAGACAGTTGAATCATATTTCAGACCTAAATTATCATCATGGTGTTTAACAAAGGGTAAGTTACAGAAGAATCTGTTCTTTTTCATACCATTTCTATATAATGTGTACTGATTTTTGATCAGCCCTATAGATCACAAACTAATTAACTACTGACAGCCTTTATTTATGTATGTGGAAGCTGACAGACAGGAACAATTTTGCATGAGCTGTGCTGGAAGAGGGAAAAATATACATGAACTGGTTAGCAAAGTTGGACCTCCCTACACCCTAAATTCTTCAGCCTAGCTAGAATCAGATGCTGCATCTATAACAAATTTAGACATTGCAGAAGTAAACTAACACACAAAAATCTCAGTAAAACCAGTTAATCTAGGTCTGATGCTCACGTCATATGCATGCTTGAGAGTAACAATACTGTGTGAAAAATACTAGATATATTCAAATCATACCAAATTCCATGCAGAATAACCCACATTTCAAACAACACCCACTTTTTGAACGTACCAGTGCTTGCAAAAGCTTTTGTACAGAAGCCATGTCCTCCTGTCACCTTCACATTCACGGGCCGAGACCGGAGGCGAGATGTTGGGGTAGAAAGAACAAGCTGAAAGGTCTGGAGCAGAGAGGCCCAGGGGGCAGAGGCGCTGGGGGAGGGCTCAGACATGAGAGGGCTCTGCAAAAATAAAATACATCTGCAGTCCTGCAGCTGAGCCTGCTTGCCTCCACAGGTGCCTAAAGACGAGATGGGTGAAATGCAGGACTCGGAGCCACCATCCCACGCGGCTCTGCACGCTCTCCCCAGCTGCAGCTTCCTTGCGCGCCTTGGGCTCGAAGCAGGATAAACAACCCAAGGAGTCCAACTGGATTAGGAGCTCGCTGCAATTTCAGTTAGGAAAACCTTCGGCATTATCAGGTGGATATTTATTAAGTAACGGGTGTAATTTATAAAATCACAATCTAGATGTCCCAGCCAACAGAAGACTCAAAATGTTGCTCTTTTAGTAAAAAACAGGGATGGCAGCGCCTTGTTTGAATTATTCTCTTGCTTTGTGGGCTTTTCTTTTCTTTTTTTTTTAGTATGATCTTATTCTAGGGCACACAGGCAGCCTCCAGGTTTCAAACATATATACTACACTCCCACTTTACACATGTACTATCCATATGTATTATAAATGCCACAAAGCACATTCCTCCTTCGTGACGACACTGGGACCCAGACAAGATGTCATTGCACATTCAAACTGTATTAAACTAATTGAAAAATAGTTGAACATTGCTAAGAAAACAAGATAAATATTAAACATTAAAAGTCAGAGCCTTTTCAGTGTTCCATAAAACCACATCTTTCAAACAAATTATTTGCATCATAAAAAATGCCAATGGCTAAAGAAAATATTTCAAAGGAAAATAACAAATAAAAAGCTTCAGGTGATTTTCAGTTGCCTTAAAAACAATTTCCACTCTTCATAAAATATGCAGTATACTATGTTATACTTACATAGCATAAGTTACTTTTCAAAAATTGCTTTTTTTCTTAATCTTGCAAGAAATGAGATCTTAATTGGGTAGGAAAGTATTTGAACAATATATAGAAAAAAAAAAAAAGAAAGAAAGAAAAAATCCCAGCTATTCACCTGCAAGTTGCACAGTATTTGTCAAGAGCATTCACACACCTTCAAGAAGACACTCCAAATTAAGTGAACGTTGTACTTGATTTCAGTGATCAGAGTTAATATTCTGAAGACCAAAACTGGCTGCCCTGTTTATTTCATAGTTTCAATTTCTATTGCTGTAATTTGCCTTGGCAAATAAATGGATGCATGGGGGCTCTCCTTCTGCTTAAATAATCTAATTTCACTTGTCAGGAGCTTCCTCTGCCTTGAATGAGAAACAATTCATTTCTCTGCAGTGATGCTGAATCTAAGTCCTGCTGTGGGAGAATTAATGAGCAGTTATGTGATATCAAAAAAAAAAGTCGTGGAGATGCGGCCACCTTGATGAGAATCACAACAAAATCTCAGGCCAGATGGAAGAAAAGCAAGATGCACTATACAAAATATTTCTTCATTTGAAGAGTAAAGTATTACTCAATGGCATTGTACATTGTTAATAAATTTTCTTTATCTGAAACTATAATTTAATATTTATGTATCTAATTTACATGTGACAAAGTAGCATATTCTAAAATTAGAGTGTAACCAGCAAACTATTAACTACCATAAACAATACCAGAGCACAACCCAAAAATATTTTAGGGAAACAATAGATACATTTTGGATTGGGAAAAATTTTCAATTGCAGATATTATTTTAAATACAGTTGTTTGTTAATTACGTCTTGAAAAAACTGTTCAAACTCAGAAAGATTTTCTGCTTAGGGAGTCTCGTGTATATACATTAAGACCAAGAGTACACTATCAAAATATCCCCTATTGGTTACTAGTAGGTACAGTAATAATAGTAAATGCTAAAAGTGAAAAAAAATCATTTTCAATATAGATGTTATATGATGCACTGGACAATATTTCTCCTTTGAGCAGAAACTACAGAAAATATCGTGCCCTTTATTAACTCCATGGTTTCTTATGTGTAATAGACAGCGAAAGAATTGCACTTCTTGTAACATCGCAGTAAAGTGTTAGGTGGCAGTTCACCTTTTAAAGTATTAGTGGCCATAATACTTACGAGAGGTTGTGCATTATGATGAATTAAGATGTGCATTTAAATAAAAAAAAACGAGCAACCACTTACAGAACCAACAGTGAGGCTTAACATAACAAACATGCACTAACCCTACATTTATGCAAAACTAAGTTCTTCCAGGAAACTGTAACCAACTGTCGACCTTCCACAAAGGTAAAGGTTTTGTCCCTTGGTAATAAGTTTGGACTTGGTATTCGAATTCCAGTTTATTAGCTCATTGTCTCTAAATGTGCTGTTCCACTGTGATATCCTTTAGCTGCCCTTGAGCTTCTGCAGAATCTGCAATCTTACAGTCACTTTTATTTAAGGTTTTATTGAGCCGCAAAGCAAATCCCCTTCAGTACTACACAAATAGGCTTCCTTATTCATCCTCTTCAGGTTCCTGTGGTAGAATTGGTGTCTCCTCCTTTAAACAAGCACTAAAAAACCCAAGGATTGTGCTGTAAAGGTGATATTTGCTTTTCTCGGAAGCAATGTTATGACCTTCGTCTGGGTAGATCTAGCAGAGGCAAAAGGAAAAAAAAAACATTTTTTTAAAGGCCTTTCAAATACTTAGGGCTCTAATTTTCTTTTTCTGATCTTCGAAATGTTAGATGACAACATTGGTTTTATGGCATCGAGGAGAGCTAACAGGACTCAAAGTAAAATTCAGTCCTTGGAATTCCAAACTTAAATAAAAATGAGCACTGCAGCCAGATTTATAGAAGCAAAAAAACAAAACCAGCCCCCAAGCCCACAACATCCTCAGTCACTGCCTGTGAGCTTACTTAGCTGCGATTTTCAGTGGTGTTCCACTGACTTCAAAGTGTTAAAGTGGCTCTTAAAATCCACATAACAGTAAGTAAAATAGGATTAAACGGCATTATAACTACAAACCGAGGTAATACTAGTGCAGAGCAGTAGGGAGGATCTTTTTCAGGGAAGGAATAGCAGTTTGAGATTCAATGCTGAACTATGTTTATAGGAAGTAGCACAGCTGCACATACCTGCATAGTGTAATTAACTCCAGCTTTTATTAGATGTTTAATTAGCTCTGCTGAATGCTGGAAGTGGACTTTCACTGCAAGACAATGACATTTGATATTATCAGAAAGAGCCAAGCGATTATGAAATATTTAGCTGTTAAACAAGAGTGACTCAGAATGTTTCTTTGCAAATACCAGATCTGTAGCTGAGTGACTTTTTTTCCTGTCAGAAATGCACGGCCCAGGCACCAGCAGTGACGCAGTATGCAAGAGCAGATATTTCCAGAGATAGGAGGTTTGAGATGAAAGCACCAGGCTGTGCTTTTGAGGCTCCCCTTGCTTTTCACAGACTGCAGTGATTTAGAGGCGTGTAAAATCGTCATCTTTGAGCATCAGGACAGTTTATAACCGTGTTAAAGAAATCAGCAATCAGACCTACAGTGAGCCAAACTCATGTTAAAATTACCAGCCGAGAGGGGCTCTGAAAGGGCTCCCCATCGTTCAGCTTCTGATGCTTTGGCTATAAGTTGTAATTAATTTGCTGGAAAGTTTAACTTCCCATTAGGTACTGTACCTCACTGGCTGTACCGGTAATTTTTTCTTCAATTGCAGAAGCTCTATAAATTTGAAATGCTATTAAAAATGTATGTTGGTCTGTTAATAATTGATATTATACCTTTATGAGCAAGACAGTGGTCCACAAGATTTAAAGAAATTAGAACATACAGCATCTAAAAGGTACAAATAATCAGCAAAGAAAAGCATCATCAGCTTAGAGCTAGAATCGGCAATTAAAACAGACAATCAAATCTCTCTGGATAGAAAAACTTATCAGGGGGATAACAAAGCCAAAAATGTTCTTGCTAGGTGTGTGCCTCATCTGTCCTTGAACATCTGTCTATTAAAACCCCTAGTGAAAAATGTAATTGCATCTGTAAATACTTACTATCAGCTGTGCCGTGAACTATTAGCAAATTTGCTTCTTTTAAACCATGAAGATTGTGTAACACACTGGATGCCTAATAAACAAACACAGACAAAGGTGTAGCTGGATTGCATTGTAAAGTAAAACTGTAACTTCAAATTACTTGTTTACACTAACTCACCTGATAGGTGTTTTCCTCTTTTGAAGGAAGACCCAGATATCTTTCTGAAAAGGCTGATGCTGTTCAAGTAAAAATGAAAAAATTCAGAATTTACCAAAATTAATTCTATTTAAAAGGTGCTTGTGTCTGACTCAGAGTCAGGAGAAGTTATTTAATCTGATCTCCGATATACCCATAGGATATGCCCAGTATGTCACACACAGAGCCAAATACCCTGTGACTGAATGAGGACATGGCTGAGATCACAAGGAACCTTCCACTAAATTTAAAAGATTCATAGCTATCTCTCCTCGCCACATCCATTAAAATCTTGACTCAGGTTGATACACTAGAAGAGTCTAAGGGGAATGAGCTGCCTGATTGAACTTCAGTGCAAAATGGGAAACACAACTCTTCTGACAAAAATTCTGGTGTTAAAAACAATGTATCTGTTATAGGTTTTGGTGAGCTGTCCCAATGCCAGCTCTTCTCATCTTTTCATTTAAAGGGGAGAAGGAAATAGCAAGGTGAAAACCAATCGATATCGCTACATTGCCTGCCCTTAGTTAAAAGGAATAGCAGCTCCATGAATAAAAGATATTTTGAAATAAGCTGTCACGCAGGTGAAGGATGGGGGTTCTCACCGTACAGCCTCATGTCTGTAATTGGTGCCACCGCAGCCCCACATTTGAAAAGCCGCTCGCTGGATTTCAGGATCATTGAAGTAATGTAACCACCGTAGCCCTAGCAGTGGAAAAGGTACCGTGAGATTTTAACATTTACTTCCTCCTCTCTTCCTTTCTAATAATAATGAAATTAAACAGCATTGTGCTAATGCAATAGTTCTATTTTACAGCATTATGTAATTTATAGTATGCATTTATATACTGCAACAAGTGCTTTTAAGGACATGCAAATATACAGGCAAGGCTCTTGGGAATACAGCCTACATGGGAAGATTTGCATTCACGTTTTGATATATTAAATGAAGATACTTGCTAATTACTAGAACACACTGAGCACTTTGCTGACTGGAGAGAGAAAGAGGGAGAGTATGGGAATGGGGAAAACTGTGCAAACTTGCTGCTAAGTGTCCTCCCTCTGACTGTTGGACCTTTGCAGATTGAAACCTACTGTTATCAAGGAGCTTTTCGCTGCACCATTGTCAAAACTTCTCAGAAAGGTACAGATCCTTCAGCACCATCCAGGGAAAAAAAACTTGTAGCCATATTCCTCAATATTATGCTCCTCTCTAGGCACTATTTCTGAGCACCAGGCTGCCCTTCCAGCACAGGAGAATGAAGAGCAGGAAGGAGTTGGGACTGCGAAGGGCTCGCTGCCTCCTTACCCACCGCTCCTCACAGCCAACGGCTTCGTCAGCTCCCTGGCCGTGTGGACCAAACCCTTCTGATTTGGGAAGGAGCGGCATGAAAGCAAGTGTTGTACTTTGAGACACAGATTCCTTTTGAATGACACTGGCAATCCATATATCTACACCTATTTTTGTAACAGGCCCACAAAAAATATAATTCTGAGTTGTGGAATCTGAATGATTTTCTCATATATTATGAGCTCTTTAAATTCCTCTATTTGCCATCTTTTCTCTTTCTACACTGGCGGTGGAAAAATTATTTTTTGCAGGTATTCGTGGGTTTTGTGTTGCTTTGTGTTTGGCACAGAAAAAATTATCCCATGGTGAGGAAAATAAAACCATAAAAAAACAAACAAACAAACAAAATCCATCTCTGCAAAAGAACAAATATTGTGTCACACAGATTTGGACAAATGCTCACACAGATTTGGATTTTTTTGTATCCTGCCTGCTCCCATTCTTCATGTCTGAATATTTACTCAACAGTTGACCTATCTGGAAGAGCCGAAATATCTTCCTGAAGAAGCAAACAGGAATGTTCTTTGGAACTCACCTACAGTAAATGCAAATGGACATGCAAAAAAAAAAAATACAGAAATGGATTTTCTAAGGGGGTGAAAAACTAAGTTGTCCCTTTCCGAAGGAAATCCCAGTATAGGAGGCCAAGAATAGAACAGGATTGGCCATGCACAGAAGCAGATTCAACTTAAAACCAATTTCTGAGTGGGCACCCAAAACTTGTATAATTCAAAGAGTTTAAGAGAATAGCAACTTTCCTCTGCCTCCAGGTTCTCTGCTTTTCCTTTTATTTAATATTCTGTTTGTGTCTTTCCTGGTAGCTCCACAGAACAATTTTAGTTCTAGGATAGATATTGCCAGGTTATATATTATTTATGCCATGTATTCATTAAGAGCTTGGTTTAGCTCTTCTGGGTATTTCTTTCCTTTATGCCTGTGCCCTTGCTTCCAGCCAAGTTTTCCAGGACAAAAATATTACACAGTGAGCTCACATATTTAGAAGCACCTCACATCGATGATGGAATCAATAGTTTATATAATTCCTAATGGAAACATCTAGGTGCCTTGCTCAGGGATCTGATTTACGTTTTTTATTCCTAGTTGAAATATTTTCAAGAAGCCATTGGCTGTGAAGTCCTCCTTTTAACTTATTTCCAAGTTCTTTTTTTCTACTTCCATGTTAGGGAAATGCAAACTAACCATAATTTGCTGTCTAACCATTCAAGAAGAGTCTTGGATCGTTCATCACTTCAGCATGTACCGCTCACTCAGATGAGCAAGACAGCACTGGCACATTGCCTGGCACGCAGAAGTAGGTATTTTCCACACTGTGCCCTCTGGAAATTCTTGCTACTCTTGTTAGTAGTTTGCATTACTGATTTGGGCAAGATTTTTATTTCTGAGGTGTTCAGAAACCCCTCCTAGAATTCAAGCAGTCTGAATTGCTCCACGGCAGCGCACGAGTCCAGCTGTAGGACATCAGCACTGCACAACAAGAAGGTGTCTTATTTTCACACAAATGTATGTTCTGTTTCCATCAATCGGCACAACTTAAAGTAGAGAAAGGAGAAGAAAAATAAAAAACTTTCTATCATATTGTTGTATGTAGTAAATAGGAAATGGGTCTAGAAGATTTTATTTGGCTAAAATAAGCGTAGAGGCAGGAAATGCCGTTACCCTAGAAAGATCTTAAGTGAATCTTTTCCCTAATCCTAAAACAGATGTTTAGTATTTATGAATTTTTGTTTATCACTGGAAGATGGATTTCAGAAAAGCAGTACTGAGAGGTTAACTACTCTGGAAACAGTAAACTCGGAATTCAAAGCAGATTTGAAGGTTATTGGATTTCCCCATTTTTGCTCTTTGCCACACTTCCAATTTTCTTTCCTCAATCTTTCTTTCAGAAAATAAATGTGGGAACACCACCATCAGCAATATTTTCAGGAAGACAGTTTTTTTGGAGGTAACCTTCAGCAGTCATCTAAAAAGCCCCGTTAAAATATACACTCCACGGTGCTTGTATCATGTCACCATTGGGAAACAAGAGGCTGTCTAATCTCCCATACAAACTTACAAGAATTTTCCAGTTAGCAACAAAACCAGTCTCTAAAGTCAGAAACAGCTGAGTAATTTGGCGTGTTTATTGATGGCCTTTGGAAATAACATCTTCATTCACTTGAGGAAAGAGCATATAGAGGAAAGTATATGAGTACTGTATATGTGTATGTTCCTGCATTTTGGTAACCAGCACTAAAAACGCACAGAAATGTGTGCCACCTTCTGGCAGATGCAATTGGCCCCATCCATCCATCCATCCATCCATCCATCCATCCATCCATCCTCAGATGGATGCAACTCAAACAGATTTTACCTCAAGGAATGTGGCAGGACCTCATGTCTTTGGAGAGGAGGTCATGCTCATGTGGAATGCTAGAAGTAGCCAGTGTTTCATTTCCACTACACTTTACAAACATTAACCCATCCTTGAAATGCCGCTGCTCAGGGCGGGAACATCCCTCTGCTCCTTTTCATTTGGAGGAGCAGGCACATGGAGTTAGCGCTGTGCCTGGGGCCAGGGCCTCGCCTGGGGCCGTGGGGCCATGCAAAGAGGTAGCAGTGGAGCAGTGATGGAAACGAGGGGTTTTGACAGAAAACGAGTGGTCATTTACAAAGTAACCAAAATAAATAAATAAATAAGGTAGTAATTATGTGCTCTTTCAAGCTGCTATTTTTTTTTAACTGAAATCAGTAAAATATTATTTAGCTCTTTCCAAAAGGTTAAACTTTTGCTTGGCTCTTTCCATGACTAGAGGCAATGACACACCACATAGTCAAGCAGTTGATAAAGCAGCAAAGAGAGATTTCTAGCAGATAGTGCAAGGAGGAAGTGGCTCCTGGTACTACAGACTCATAATTCAGCACACTTGAATGGTCAATAGAGCATTTGGATATAAAGCTTGCATTAAAAGGGGACATCTACTTAACTACAGTCCAAATGTGAAAGTGCAAGAAGCAAGCTTTTACAGAAAGAAAGTTCATATTCAGAATTTCTACTGAAAACATATTTCTTAGCAGAATTTTTCAACAGAAACTCTTATTCCCGATGATTCTGAAATGCAAATGCTGCAGCACCAAGGAAAAAAAAATCCATCTCAAATAGCCATTTTGAGGAAAAAAAAATCAAGAAAAATAAAGCAGACTGTACAGGCAAGTTTCCTCCCCTCTTTTATAATGGAAATTGTCTTAGGAAAGTAGATGAATATATTTGCTTATGAACTTATAGTATTCTCTTGAAGAATCATAATACATTCCAGTACTTCTGCCCATTACCTTTCCAAATATGCTCAGTCTCTTAGGATCAATGAACGGTTGTTTCAGTAAGAATCTGCAAGAAAAAAAAAAGTTGTTTTCTGCTTATTTTGGTGAATCTAATATGTAAAGGAAACTATTCACACAGGAATTGTAATAGTGACTGATGTAAAAAACAACAAACAGTGTCAGTAAAGTATTATTTCACTAGGAAAGGCAGCTTATCTATAAGTTATGTTTCATTTACACTAATTCTTCAGTTACTGGAGAGACACCCTTTCCACCCTTTCCACCAGCCTCCCCCAGTGCCTGGATTTTCCATGGAGGAGGGAGCAGCGACTGCCTTTGGCCAGAGCCCTGGCTCTCAGACAGCTAGATGAATGCAACTTCTTGAGTCCAGATAATTATCCGAATGATTAATTTTCTCATCAAGGCAATTAATCAGCAGTGCTGGATTTTATACAGGAAAGATTTAATAACCCCAGGGCAAAATCCAACTGCTTTTGAAGAGCCCCAAACAACTGCAGTCCCCTCTCTAAGCCAAGAGCTCTGCCCCTGCAGAGCATCCAGCAAGGGGCCAGATGTAATTCAGTCTGTGACCTCCGTGTTTGAGCACAGAGCCTACATGGTGCAACCTAGTCCAGGGCTGCTTCTGACGGCCTTTCCCCACAGGGCACTTAGGAGGGAGCAAGAAAAACTGCAGACTATTCCTGGCTGGCCTCAGTCCTAGGAGCTCTCTGGTACTACCATGTCAGAGACAGATGTCAGGTGGAGGTAACAACCCCTTCCAAAAAGGAAAAAAGAAAGAAAAATCCATCTCACAGCTTGCCCTGGCCTTTCCTGGAGGAGCTCCTAGAAAATGTCTATCCAGATCTTAATATCAGCCTGTGTGAGAGGGGCCCCCTTGGTAAAGACTGCTGTCAAAGACACGTGTGATAAATCTAGCGGGTGATGACTCTCTTCTGCAGCTGCTGGATTTATACCGGTATGAGAATGATAATGCGAGTGAGAAATAAACAGGCACTTGTCCAAGTTTGCTCTCATTTACACCATTATGAGTCCATTTGCTCGGTACGATGACTCCAGAACACTGTGGTGGAAGGGAGAGCAGCACGGCAGCATCCTACTGAACAGGTCTAAAATATGACACCACAAATGCAGTAAAATATTAAAATAATCAGGCATCTAGCCAAATGTGAGTAAGCTTAGATGGCACATTGAGATTGCATATTTAGAGTGAGGGACTTGCTTTATCAATGAGAAGCAGCAACTGCCAAAGAAAACACCTTCTTCGTCTTTAATTCGCTGTTTGCAATGCAAGATGATTTCTTCAAAATTTGCAAATCCATTAAAAATAATCATTCATAGAATTCACTATGCACAGAAAACACTGTGAGCAGTGTCAGTTGGAAAGGTTTATTCACAACGGTGGAGCAATAGAGAAGAAAAGTTTGCACATACGTACTCTACGGCTGCTATTTGGTCCTTCACTTCCACGGATCCCAAGCTCCGGTGGACTTCCTGCAGGATCTTAAGGCCTTGAAATCCACTCCCTCTACCATCGAATCGAGCTACGATGACATTATCAGAGTTGACAAGCACTGAGTCCCAGTCAATGTGAAACTTATCTGTAACCAACTGGCTGCCTGGAGCTTCATCACTGCAAATACCAACACACCAGACACAAACGGAGACTATTGACAACATGAAGCACTTTGCCGCTCCCCGCTATTTCATCCAGCCTCGCTGGCAGAGTTCAGCCGGCTACGCCACCCTGCTGAATTATTGGCATTTTCATCGATACCATCACGTCAGCCAGCGCGGGCATCCCTATGGGAGCAGCAGGCAAATTAATTTCTTTAGCTTTATTAGCGCTCTGTTGCAGTGCTGCCAGAAGCTGGACGAGCTGAAAAGGCTTTACAGAAAGGGATAGAAAACCAAAGTGCATGGTGCCCGTACATTAGTAAAGGCAACAAAACCTGAGCATCATCTCTGATGGCTAGTTCAGTTCTAGGAAATCTCCTGTAGAATTAAGTTGTGCTAAACAGAAAAATGGGAAAATGTGTCCAGTACCCTGATTGTGATTTATATAATAGTCTTCATCTGTCATCTCAGAAAACAAAAATAACTGCATTACTGTAACCTTGAATAGCCTTTTTTTTTTTTCTTTCCAAATAGGCTACAAAGAAGACTAAAGTATACACTGGAGAAAATTGTATTTTCTTCATCCAAATTCATAGCAAGAAATGCAGACAGGAGTGATAAGTTTATTTTATGGCAAAGAAAAAAGTGGTTTATAGCAGAAAAGGCAGAAAAGAATGGGTGAATGCAGTTTACAGAGGAATAAGCATTTTCCATTGAAGACATATATACTTTTTTTCTTTTAAAAAAAGTCTGTTTTAAAAGGGGAGCTTGTCATTATTTTCCCCCAAGATAAACACAGAATAAGAGAGCAGGCTACCATGAAGTTGTACAAAATGCAAAACACTTCTATGCAGACTGCATCTGCCAGATGAATGCAAATTAAAATGTAAAAGTGCCTGTGCTGGCTGTATGGAAATTAGATTGGACAGTGTCTGTGGGAATATCCTGTCTAAGGTGAAAGAAAGATGAAGACAGAAATTATTTTTTTTTTGCTGAAGAAGTCTGAGCTTGAGAGAGTTACATAAACCTGTGGGAAGAAGGAGAATTAACATCATCTCCTACAATAACTACTGCCTTTTACATCCAATAAAGTGCTGATTCTGTATCTTTCTTTAGCTATGGATAACAGGTCACCTTCAAAGTAATTGTTCTATTAATTAGTAAGCATAAAATGAATACTTATGTTCTCAATTCAGTAGGAACTGCCATACATGTATAGCTGGAATATCACATCCCTAAAACGGGATTACTTAGTTTGAGATTCATCAGAAATATGTTATGCTTAATTTATCATTATCTTATGCATCAAGTTTACACTTGGCTTTGTTGTAAAAGAAAGATAAGGTATTTCTGTGTCTGCTTGAGCAATTCAGTTGTGATTACTTACTGTGAAAGAATGCAGAGCAATGAATTTGAAATTACTTATTGTAGTGAGCTCTGTGGAAAACACCAGCCTCAGAAGTACAGTATTGCTATTTTATAGTAGGAGTAGAATGACGCTTTCCATTTATGCCTATTTCGCAGAACGAGCTTTTCTGAAGTCCCCTACACTGATGTGGCTACTTCCACAGAACTTTACTGCTGTTTAGCAGCCTCTGTCCAGTGTTTTTAGGAATTCTCCCAACTTTCACACTTGGCAACAGCGTTCCTCCCGAGCTCCCTCTCCAGAGGGCAGAGCGGGGCTGCTTGTGGGCTCAGGCTTTAAACTCCATACATCTTCCACTCTGTCATGATGGGCTGCTTGACGTATTGCTTTTGGAAGCAATTTTCTACTGGCTAATTTATTTCAAGTACGTCCATATAAGTAGCCTGTGACAGGCATTTAAAGCCACTTCCATTGAGGTGCATGTCAAGATTCCCATTAGCATCCAAAGGTCCCTTTACTCCTCAGTATAAAATGATACTGATTATCTGAGGTGTGATTCCCCTCTCCTTAGGAAGACAGCATATAGTCTATGTCCCCTTTAGGCCCCACTTTACCACCCTTCAGTAGAGCTTCTTCAAGGTATTAATCCTTCAAGGAAGGCTGACCACCACCTTGAGGGCTCCATAAGACATCAGGCTTGTTACTACAGCACAATACTCGACCACAGCCAAACTGTGGTGTTCTGGGATACCAGCTGTCTCACAGGTCTGAAGTATTTGGATCCAAGCGTTTCAGTTTTACACTCATTGCCTACTATAAATACTACTACTAACCTTACCTGCTGTTCAGAGTTATCCTGTTCAAAGAATTATTTCTTTACTCCACTAATAAGCCAGGAAGACAAGCACTTATGCTTGGGTGTAATACACGTGTAGAAATCTTCTTCCCATCTGACTCCTCGTGGGCATTAGGAAACAAGAGACGAGCCAAAGCACTACAGCAAAACCACCGCCAGCGCAGACTGGCAATGCAGGCTCCTCCTCATCCCCCAGGGTATCCTTACACAGCAGCATTCTGGGGTTCTCCACAGTCAAATAACGAGAGCAGAATGACTTAGACAAACACAATGCCTTGTAATTCCTGATTCACTTTTGTCTTCTTGTTCGTGGCAGCATCTGCTCAGTTTAATTTTTGCTCCTGATGTTCCCAGTTCAAACCTACCTAGAAGGTGCCTTTAGCGGTGCCTACACCCAGGTTACGAGTCTGCTACGCAGTGCAACTGCTGATGACTCGGGCACGCTGCTCAAGTTTGCCATGCAGCTACCATTTAGGTAGACAGAAGCCATCAATAACAGGCCAACATCACTGACCTTAGTGGGTAATTTGTATGCAGTCACATACACCTCAGACTGGAAAAAAAAAAAGGGCAGCTCATCATAAGTTAATATTTTGTTGAAAAGAGAAGAACCTATTTTTTTGGATTCTGTAACCAGAAGCTTTAGTTAAAGCCTCTGTTCATGACTCTAGTTGCAGCCTACGGGGGATAATACAGCTTTATCAGAGAGGCAATTGCTGCTGTACTCTGAGCACTGCTCCACTGCCATGGTGCTACCCTGGCTGCAGCAAAATTCACTCCAGGTTGTGCTCCACTTAAAAACTAAACAGGGAGATTTTTAAAGAGGAATTTTGGAAGTTACAGGGCTGACCAAGCAGAGGAGAAACAATTTTAAAAGATACTTCGGAAATAACTGCTATCATCGCTGTTTAATGTTCTGTACATTTCTATTTCTGTGAAAAAGTGAATCTCACACAGCATATGGATAGCAAATACATTAGAAAGACTACCTCTCAAAAGACAAAGGTCTATATACCATATACAAAAACGAAAATAAAAAAAACCCAACCCTCTGATAAAAGTCTGCTTTTGCTTATGGTGAAACCAAACAGAACAAAAAAAACACTATTTTGCAAAATTGGCATAATGGAAAAAATCATTTCTCACATCTCATGAGCATCTCTTGGTTAACTTTCCACATCCACCTTATGGGGCAAAACCAGGGAACATAAGTAGTCTGATGACAGAAAATCCCAAACACTTCCTCCCTATCCATATATCTTGTTTCTATACACGCACCTAAAAGCAGCTCTTGTATATAGAACTCCTCCCTGCTGACAGAGCCAAACTAATTAAAAGGCTCCATCAGAAGTGGTTCTACGACCAGGGCAGAATTATGGGTTAGGAATGAAGCACAGATCATAATACAATAAAATCACTATTCTTAATACATAATTCCAAAAAATTCTTCAGCCTTAAGAAGGCTGAAGAATTCAAAAATATAGTTTTGAGAACAAGAAATGAAACACTGCCTGTGTCATCAGAAAATAAGTCTGTAATCTTTTTCTAACTTTTTTGATTTTTTTTGTAAGCTTTTTCTAACAAACCCTAGATGAACTATTTATTCACAAAGAGTCTCCTGTCAGGCCACCCTACATAAGGCAGGTGTTGCTGCGGGCTGAAATGGGGGGAGAAGAGATTAAAAGGAGATGAGTAAGTTATTATATTAGCTCATCTTAGTTCAACTATTCTCCAAGCTTTTAGGAAACAAGACTCAAGAGAAAGGCAGTGGTCAGCTCCATCATTTTCCCACTCGCCTGGACTGCTACCCAAAATGAAACACCTGCAGTAAGCATTCAGTTTGTGGCTTGTCTCCTTGCAAACATATTGCATTAAAAGTACAGCGATCCACCACATATTTACAAACTGTACTATGAAGCAAAGCCTTGTCACTTTACTTGCAACAGCTGCCAATTAAAATGAGTAAGGTGCTTTCCAATAAATAAACAATAAACAATATGGCTATGAATAAAAAGCATTATCATATCTTGGATGTCTCATACTTCCCAATCTTTGCATTATGCCTCTCTCCATTCCTGCTATCCGAGATATTCCTGTGGCTGTGAAAAAACTTCACTTCCAGCCCTACTGTCTTCATCCTGCTATCAATCCTGGGAGTATATTAACTGGAGGCAAACAGGCTTGATTGCTTGTGTGAGGCTCTACATCACTTATAGGTGAAGTGATTCCTGTTAATTACAAAAATTCCAGAAAGTAAGTATACAAACAGATGGATAGAACTCTCTTGGGAACATTTCCTGATTACTTTCAATGAATACCTGTTGGGTGTATCATAGAGGATCAGTCTACACACTCAGGTCTACAACATCCACTTACATATTGGGCAGTTTTAAATGATGTTAAATAATAAATGCTGACATTTAAGATACATTATCTACAAATTTTGAAGGAATGAGGTTAATTATGTTCGAGAAAAAATAAAGAATGATTATCACCTCTCATTTTATTACTCAGATTAAATGCCAGAGTCTTTACTTAATCATTTCCTGGATGTTACTAAGGAGTGTATCTTCCAACTTTTTAATGAGTAAGGTGAACCATAATGAGAAAATCAAGGATCTGAAATTTAAACTTTGATCCTAATTATATAGAAAAGAGATGATAATCACTCTTTCAGGCAATTACTGTACACCTGTCTAATCTATAGCCACACTGTATGCATTATATCTGAAGGAAACTGAATGTGAAATGTATTAGTAGTTTATGAGTACAAATGTAAGAAAGGAAAGTGTTATAAGCTATTTAGCATTTTATAGGCTATGCATCACAATTCTGGAAAGAAAAGTAGTGCTAGATCACATAGCTTGTTTCTATGCGAGATCTATGTATCTGTTAGATAGTCCAGCTTTACAGAATAACATAAACTTTGACACAGTGATACAGTGATCTTATATTTAAGTGCTGCAGCATACATTACAGCTGCTAATGAATGAGTCTTCACAAAATCCATATGAGGAAGATTACAGTTTGCTTTTAAAGATGTTTAGGGTCTGGTCCTGAAGCTGAATTGGAAGAAGGTTGTGTCTACGTGGAGCTATACTGAGTTCTTGCCCAGGTTTTCTGCCAGAACCAGAAGCTATCAGCACAGACTCTGTTTTAGGATTTGGAAATCTGGCTGTGTTAGGAAATGAAATTTACATGTCAGCATCCCTACATGAATACGGGAACCTTATTACAGTCACACTTCCCTGATATGGGCATCAGCTTTCAGCAATCTGGAAACAAACAAACAAACAAAAATCTAGAATTGTGTGACCATGAAAATAACACAAAACTTTCTTCCATTTCCTTATTTCCAGTTTGTGTTACTGGGATTGTAACCCCATAGCCAGGGAGCATGTAGGCAGAACACAAGAGGACTTGCTGCTACCAAAAATTTACAGACAATTTATGAATCTCAAGCATCACAACTTTTTAGTCTGAATCAGTGAAACCGGCCACTAGCGCAAAAATCCTACAAATTCAGGCAAAGGAGATCCTCGCAGCATCCATGAAATGGGAAAGATGAACCTTCACCAGAGACTGGGAACTACTTGGAAGCAATCACTGTAGCACACAGATGGTCACAGGCTGTTAGCTCGCACATGCCATATGCACCTTCCAGCTCAGGAGCGAAGGCATCGGAAGTCTATATGCACTTAACTAGGCATTTATATTGGGCTCTAGAGATAAAATTTATTAGGTGACTTTCATGTTTAAACTCTGATTCTCTTTTTCTTTCCTTCTTAAGTCCTTGCCAAAATGCACCCGTATTGAACAGGAATGCAAAAGCTACTTCATACCTACTAACACTTCACTATTCCAAATATATCTTTTCTCTTTTTCTATATACCTATGTGTGTGCATTTGCTTGTGTGTACATTTTTACATATATATATATTTATATATATAAAAGTGTATATAGTCTGCATCAAGATGTTAAACAGAATTTGCACTCTAAAAAGCCGATACGCAGTTAAGCCAACATTATTATCAAGAACATTGGGAAGTGCTCTTTTTTAAAATTTCAGTAGCTGGAATATAATGATATTATAGTTGAGAACACAGGAACATAAAAATAGGTACGACTGAGCAATCTGAAAGGCCACTAATATAACTCCTGTGTAACACTGCCTGAAGTGGAACAAGGCATTACTCAGTCAATCCCCAAAGTATCACTCTGGGACTTAGAAAAGTCAAATATCTGGGAAATGACACCACACACACAGCTTATTGGTGTTTCCTGTAAAAGCTACATGTTCTTCTTGGCACTGAATACTATTTTTCTTCTGCAAGTAGAACTGATAATGAAAAAACCCTAAGATGTCAATTTGGAGTTGTGGGGTCACCAAACTACCTCCATGCACGCACATTTCCAATGATACTTTCTCAGGAACTGGGGAAAAAAAAAGTCATAGTTCAAATTACAGGCTCAAATAATCATCCCACAAGGAAACTTCTTGCAAATTCAGTGACTGTTTTCAGTTGTATGTTTCATTTTGGGTTATCTTTTAACTCAAAAAAGAGTTGCTAGTAACATTAGCTTATAGTTTGTAAAAAGCCATTGAAATATAACTTCCTTCTGTTCTAACCTTGAGAATTCAGTATTGCAAAAGTAAAGATTTGATGAGAAAGAAGCACAGTCTCTGCGTTACAAACGTGGATACCACAATTTGTGTTTGTTAACAAAAGTATTTTACATCCCACATGCACTTTATGGAAAAAAAAAAACAGATATAAAACATATCCATACATACTGACTTGGTCAAACTATTGGTTCTTTAATTCCTAGCTGAACTGGTTCCTTGATTATTAACTTGGCCAAGTTTAAAATTCAAACCCTGCCTCAGTGCCATTCTTGTCTATTTCAGCTTTTGAAATCTAAAACCATTTCATGTCACTATTTCCTTAGTTTTTCTTTTACTTTGTCTTTTTTGGTGTGCTTCAGGTTTCTGCTTCCTTTCTTCACTAGGTTTTACTCAAGTATATGATTTCATATGCTACCAGGAGGATGTATGGCAGAGTACGCATTTACCAGGATACGTAAAAGGAAGGAGCTGCACTGCTAACACCCTAGTGCTTCCTCTCTCAGAATAAAGAACAAGCACAAGTGTTTGCAACTCCGTGCAGTGCTGCTGGTGTCCATTAGCAGCCTCTGCTTGACTTTGGCATGCTAAAAAGAGGTGCTTAAAATACAAACAAGCTTCAAGATTCATGATAGCAAATATTACAAAGGAAAAATAATGTGTGTGTGACCTCTTCCTCCAACAAAAAAGAACGTATTCGTGAGCCACTTAATGCAGGGAGTTTCCACAGCTGCAGTTAAATACTGAGTGAGTAATCTGAGTTTTAAACATAGATGACCCAGGCTTTGAAATGAGTGTTTTATTCCTCTTTGCCCCACTACCTAAGAAATAATCTGAGTGCAGGACTTTGTGATCGCTCAGCAGCTCAAACTGGTATATTTAACCTCACATATTTGACCTCAACAGTAAGCACCCCTGCTGTCCTCTGAAGGAGGTCGACTCTGGGTGCTACACTTTACCCAAGACTGTATTTTCAAGACTGTATTTTTCAGTGCAACTCTACAGCTATGCTAGCAAAATCCCCATCAGTTCCTTCCGCATGGTACTAGAAGGAGATCCAGCCATGGCTGTAAGTTTGGCAAACACATTCTTGTGTATTAAGGAGAGCTGTGAAGCCAGCTTCAGGATTCAGAGGGGCCAACAAGAAAGCAGCATCCTGGGCAGCACCGGGATAAATTCCCAAGGTGTTTGTCCTTACTGAAGCTATTAGGAAGCACCTGTTTACTAGAGAGAAACAGACAACATTAGGGCCAGAAAGAACCATGTAGGGACAGCCAGTCCTGTCACCAAGAGTGACAAGCGCCATCTACAAGGTGGCCACCAGCCACATTCCCCAATGGGCTGCCGGTGCGCTCCTGACTCTGTTAGTTAGAGGGTGACAATCTCTGAAAGAAACACATTTTATTTCTTTTTATGGACTAGAACTGTCTATCAGGGAGAACCTCCTTCCTCCTGCTTAGGTTTCCTACAAACATCCACAGACTCTGGATCTTGCCAATGCTTTCAGGCACTTATGCTTGAAAAACATTTTCCTCTTTCCAATGTTCCCTAAAGAGGTTTTGTTGCATGTGTCCTACCTGAGCCCTTCTTAAAGCCACTTAGAGGCCACTTCTAAAATAAAACAGAGGAGCAGAAGCACACTTGGTGAATCGGGGTCCCCATGGGCACAGAGCCTCATGGGGCCATGAAGGATGGCAGATGCAGAGACTGGCAGCTCTACCATCAGAAGAGCAGGTGCCTATGTACATAAAAGCAGAGTGAATTAGAGTTAGGTCTGACAAACTCAAAAACTCAGGGGTGTCTGCCAGGCAGCACCGCCCACACCACGTTATCAAGAACAATCCTTGGTATCAACTCAGTGAGGTAATTTTCCTGTGCAGGGATTAACTACATTTACTATTTACTGACTTAAATGTTTTCTCTGAGGTAGTTTACATTATTTTAAGTGACTCTACATGGATACTTACATTATTAATAGAAGGGCATACTGGTTTCGATCCGTGAAATCTTTTGGCAGTGACAACTGTAAAGGGAGTTCTTTTAAGAAAAGAGCAAAACATTAAAGGCTGGTAGTTACACAGACGAAAAATAGTAACATTTCAAGAAAGCTTTTGGTTTGTTAAAATAGCATTTTGCTAAATTTACCGTAATCCTCTATGTGAAGCATTTTAATTTCTGTCCTGGAATTCTTTTTCTTTAAAACAGCTTCCTTCAACACAGCATTATCTTCTAATATATAAAACTCTGTAGAAAATAACAAGAAGCAGCAAGTTGAGAGGTTATGGAGAATCACTGCATCAAAGAGATATCAACACCCAAAAACATTTTAAAAAGAGACAAATGAGCAATGATAAATCATGGATGCTTTCTTTACACACATTCTTATAATGCAGCTTCTTTTGCAGTTGAAAAATCAGACAATTGGCTTAATTCAAAACATACCTCTATTTTCTGGCTTCAACATGCTTTGTTTTTGTTAAAACACAGTGAAATTGCTGACGAACACTCCAAATACTAGTGTCCTTGACAAGCACTAAGAGCAGCTGTGACAGGGAAAGGCTGGTGTGCTGGGCAAGGGCCTGAGCCTCAAGTGTGGAAGCTCTCTCCAGCTGGAGGCACGAGTACAAGTAAAATAAGGACAGGATGGATTAGAGACACCTGGAAGAGTGGCAAAATAGGCAGTCTTCCATCAGCAGCACTGAGAAGTGCATTCTTTTTTCCTTTTTTGTGTCAGGATTTAGCCAGCGCAGCTCTACTTGATCCCTACAAGTCCTTTGCCTTCCACACTTCGATAAGGAGCAAGACTTTGCAGATTGGTTTAAAGCCTCAGACAGATCTTAGGCAGTCATTTAGCATATGAAAGCAAAATTAATTAGTGTTTTTTTTTTCTTTTCTTTTTTACCTAAATTACCAATCTTGCTTCCAAAATGTAAATTTTAAACAATATACCCTCCACTTAGGGCCAAAAGGGATAATTTAAGAAGAATGTTTGTTCTGGGAAGTCAACCAAAATGGCATAATTATAGTTTGAGGATGAAATGATCGATGTAATCCTTAACCATTTTTTTATTAATTGAAGAGGATCATCTAATCTTGCACTGAAACATTACAGATGAATTATCTCATTATTTGGTTTCCTGTTGTAACAAACAACCTCCCACTATCCTTACTTTGTTATGCTTTGTGGGCTCTACATAAATCTCCTTTAGAAAGGATTCACTATGAATAGCATTTTAAATGCAAATAATTAAAAGCCAAAGTCTACCTTCACAGAACTGAGCAGTTCTACAGAAGTCAATGAATTTACTTTGAGCAACGTGCAGTCCTTATGAAGTTGGATAAAATTCATGATGCTCAATATGCTATGTATTTAGTTTTGCATATACTATAGGAAATGAGAAAAAGAAAGAAAATAAAAACAAAAGAAAAAGGAATTAACGCTTCATAGCATGCTACTATTACCAGTAGGCTACTGTGACACGCAAGACAGATCGTCTGCTGTGGCTGACCAACCAGTGGCTTGGGACAAGACAGATAAAGACAAGCCTAGAATATTTTTCATGGATTTGCCATCACTGAAAATGCCAGTGGAGTTGCTCTGATTTGAAAAATGTAAGAGTAGGACTTAGTTCACTTCATGTAGGTCAAATCTGATGATCAGTCCTCCAAGGACTGTACCTTACTTTAGGATAATTGGATTATAACTTTAAAAACATTTCTAAAAATACAGGAAGTGTAACATAATGGCAGCATAATTTACATAGCAAATGCAAGGAACAAAGAAGAACCTGCCATCTAATTAACTCAAGAGTAAACAGAAATGAGATGCTGTGTACATAGCATAAAGCACATCTGAACAGCCTGGGAAAGTTTTAGTCACTTCTTCCTCTATTATTTACAGATGGGGATGTTGCTAAAAGGTAAGCAAGAGAACTTTATTTATAAATAAGCCAGCTATTTGCTTTCATCTCCTTGTAATTTGTTTTTGCCCTCTTCCATGCTCTTCAAAACAATTAAGGTCCACAGTAAATTTATAACAACTTAACAAAAATATAAATATCTATAAAGAGGAAATACTCACTTTCTGTATTACTTGTACTGTGTACACTAACAACTGGAACTCCTGGCCCTGTATTGCGAAAAGAATACAGACACTGTTAAGGTTGCCAATACTCAATATTTCAACAAATCACAAAGAATGAAAATGTCAGTAACCAAGTAAAGGCAAATCCTACAAGCCCCACATACATGGCATCCATACATCATTTCAAACGTGGAAGGAATTGCACTGATATCTTTGGGAAAGGACACAAGTAAGGTTACGGTATCAACAAAGTGCGAGAGCCATGCAGCATTCAGCCTGTGCAGCAGGCTATGTAGCTCCCTGTACCTAAAAGGAGGCTTGTCTTTATTTCCTTTTTTTTTATTTTTTAAGTTACAACTGAAGAACAAACAAACATATAGAGGACCTTAACAGGCTGTCTAAAAACCAGTGGTTTGACATTCAGAAGTACTAACTTTAGGTTGACTGTAAAATGAATTAATGACAATATTCATTTAGATTTTCGAAGGCAAAACTACAGAGCTATTGCAAAATTATCACGTAATCCTTAGGATGGTTGAATTACGGGCACGCAGCCTGGACCAGGGTGGAAGGCAGATGGAGGAAGCTGAGGTCCCCGAGGCTTCTGGGCACAGGAGGGCATGGACCTTCCTGCCAAACTCCAGCTCAGCTTCGTCCTGCGGGGCCACCGGAGACCAAAAGATGCCCTTGGAGACTGGCTCAGAGACACAGCTTAATTTAGGGGTTTGAGTCATGCTGAGGAGGTTGCCTGGTTGTCTCTCTCCATTAATTATGGCATGAGCCTAGGGAAGCTTAAATGCCTGCAGTAAATAGCATAAATGCCATCCACAGCTTCCGCTGAAGATTTTCATCAATGTCATTCGCTGCCTCGAGAGAGAATATTGACAGAAATCTTACAGGCAGATGGCTGCCAAATCAAAGCCTTCTGCCTTAGCTCTTAAAGAACAGAATTGCTTAAGTGCCTCTTTCTGCCTTTTTTTTTTTTAATCTCCTCTTTTGCTTTTTGAGCATTTGCTTTTTTGGGTTTGAATTCCCATTTAGGAAAGCTGTTTTTTCAGAACGTGACACTTTGCAGGGGGAAGAATTGGCATTTTCCAGCCCAGCTCTACTTACAGTCCTAAAAGATGGAGTGATGAAGGCAGATTTTAAGGGAGATTAAGAAGATCAAAAAGCCAATCCAGAAAGAGACAGGCTTGTGTTAAAGGCATGTCTTTGAACCCAGAACTGAGCACTCATTTTGTAGCTGCCACTGTGCTGCTGCTATAGCTTACTAACACAAGCTCAAGGCTTATTTCTCTCTGCATAAAATGGGGTAAACAACTACTCTCTTTCTGAAGGATCTTGTTTGAATGGAGAGGAAAAAGAAAAAGCGATAGGCATTGGGCCTGCCCATCTTGTAAAAAAAAAAAAAAAAAAAAGGCTTGTCAAGATGGAGAGGTTTTCAAACCTGTCCTCTTCTTACAAACTAGAAATTAACTACTCACTCGCCCAGGAGGATCTCTGGAGACCTTCTGGAGATGGATACAACCAGAATATTGAGACAGATCTCCTGTCTGAAGGTACTTAAGGAGAAAAAGTTGTCCTAAAAAAGATGTTCATGAGTAAACAGCAGATAGAAGCACTAAAACTTGTGTAGATTGGACTAGTACAGCATTCTCCAGGCTTTTCCCTGAGAGTAGGTTTTCATTACAATCCAGTTGGGTTCTTTATTGTTGGGAAGTGCCTGTATAAGGGCACACGTGTTGTGTCACCTACCTGCTCAAGCCAGTTTACCCTGTACTTGCCCAAGCACCTCCAAGCAGAAGAGATTCAGTGCTCGGTGGTGATGTCTCTGTCAACCTACAGACACTCTGACAGCTCCTCGCCAACACGGACGCTCTGCATGGCTGCAGCAGCACAGAGGGACCATGCTGGGAGTCAGGGACCTGTGGACTATCTTTATGCGCACGCTTACCTTGACACCCCCCATTTTCATATCAGAGGTTCAAATTAAAAAAATACAAATGGAACCTCCTTAGCTAAAATAGTAAGAGAAGTTATTCCTGGGGGCCCTGGCACGGTGCAGATGCAGTACTAAAAGCTCCTCCTGACTTATCAACAATCCTTCTTGCAGCAGTTGGAAATTCCTCCCAAAGAGACCATGTCACGCACAAGGGAGAACTGCTTAAATCACAGGGAGCTCATTACTGGTGCAGCCTTTGCTCAGATAAGGGCCTCAGAATAAGCTCCATAACTTGTGCCGCAGGTTTAACCTTGTATAAACCATGCAGTTGATATATTTATTTTTTCTAATGGCCTAGGTATTATATGTGCACTTCCACAAAAAAAAAAACACCTTATTTTAGCCAATATATATTCATAGTTTATTTGCTTGAATAGATTCAATTCTCAAGCAGGCAGATATTTGTGTGCAAAAATTGTACAGTTGCAAAAAAATGGGAAAAATGCATGCAAACAGAATGAGCTATTCACATGTATTTCAGATGACTTGTGTTCTATTATTTTCAATCTGATGCTGGTTGGCAAAAATATACTGGGAGAATGTTGTCTGTAAAGTATTGCAAGTGTCAAGGTCGGCAGGTGTAGCTATACACTTTATCAATAACTGTCTCATACTTT
Source organism: Crypturellus soui (assembly GCA_032275445.1). Classification (NCBI taxonomy): domain Eukaryota; kingdom Metazoa; phylum Chordata; class Aves; order Tinamiformes; family Tinamidae; genus Crypturellus; species Crypturellus soui. Next base: position 1,454,400 of record JAUBNY010000900.1, read on the forward strand.
TCTGAGACTGTTTTTATCATCTTTTATATATTTATCGGTGTTTGTTTCCTGGATGCATATTGTAAAATTCTCAAGGCAGGCTGGGAATTTTCTGTTTCTACAGACCAGCCTGCTTAGGGGGCACTGAGCCCAACTGCTGCCAGTTGGCTAAATGCTGCTTATAGCAAATCTATTGATAAACGGGATCCATGTGGATTAAATCATACCTGATTTTTAATAGATACACATATATAAGATACATATATGCGTATGCACATACACACATATTTGTCTAGAAACACACAGTCATAGTGCTATGAAAAGCAGGCACTCATTTTTTTAACTACATATGCTTGCACAAGATCATTCTCAACAGAATATACATTCAAGTTGATTATTCCCCTTATTATTGTTATGAACCACAGTATCATCACTATGAAATTCTACACTTATTTTGCAGAAGAAAAATAAGACTTTTACCCAGGGTGAATTTAAAAGTCAATGTTCTTTAGTAGGACTTAAGGGCCAAGATTCTCATTTCACTTGTTTATTTAGCTTTTATGCAGAACATCTTTACTCACACTCTTGCAATAAGCTCTGCAGACAACTTCTGAGTAATCCACTCCTGTGCCAAATGTTAGACTCTGGCCTAATGTACTTCTCAGAGCAACAGACTAATTCAGGAAGCACACATGCTGCTAATATAATACAAGCTGTACATCTGACTTACCCTTACAATGCAGTAAAAAATGCCTATTCATGGGGCTAAACTTCGCACTGAAGTATGTGCACTGGTCTTTCAAGAAGCTGCAGGAGAGACACTGGCGATTCAGTGATCCCACTGTGGATACGCTGGGGGAAAAGTTCATCAGAAATATCAGGTTTCCACTGGAGTAAAGTACAACACTTCAGGAATTAGGTTATGACAGAATGGCAAAATTAATTCCAGACCCTAGCCTTGCCCAAATATAATTATCCTATTTTGTGTCTGCTTTTATTTAATTTATTAATTTAATTTATTTGATGATTCAATGTACTACTGTAATGTAAACTGGGACAATCTGCCCATCCTGTCTGCAACAGGACCACAGTCCCAGTAGCCAGCAGTGCCACAGAATAACAAATATTAGTCAGGCTCCATGAGAAGAAAGATTTCTCTAATCTCAGATTTTAACTTCAGATTTAAGCACTAGGGATTTTGTGAGGAGGAGATGGCACTTTTCCCACGCATCTTAAATCTATGAATTGTCTCCAAAAATGACTTTCATCTAAATATTTTCACTACCCTTAAAAATAAATGCTTACTACATACTTGCATTTAGATTTAATTTGTTTTTTATACTCTTATCAAAAAGCTAGTAAAGACATAAGTGGTAAAAACATTTTATGTTGAAATATTTTCCATTATTTTTTTAAGATGTCAAATATCATCAACATTTTTAGTTTGAGAAAACTGCAATTCTTTCTTTCTTACAGTTACAGAGCACTCATTTTTATACAATACAAATGATTACACAGCACCCAAAGCGGCAATTAAGCTCACAGAATATCATCTTAGCATTTACGGTTTGGGCTGAAGATGCTGTTAATACAGCCATATATATATACCTTACCTATGTAGCTGTCTTCCTCTTGAGGATTCCTCAGTGCTTAAAAAATAACTGCACCCAAAAGACAAAGAAAATTAAACTCAGTTTGGAAAGCTGTCTAACCAAGGTGTCATTTAAAGCAGTGAGAAATGTCATAAATTATATAAAATTTAGAGCTAGAGTACAACTAGGTATTTCAGAGGCTATATGATTTTAAAACAGCGATAAAGATACAGCTTCATGGCTTCTGTTTAGCTCTTGCCCAGGAGCTCTCGACAGCGACTAGGACTTGCCTTGACTCACACGTATGCAACCAAAAGCTTCTGTGTCATCTCCAGAGTTCACAATATAAATCCAAGGGGTGGAACAGGGTCACAGTGAAATCACACTGTGAAATGCAATAGGCCTCGTGAAGCCTGAAAGCCCTTCTGGGCCGCAGACTGACTTTATCTTCTATTTAGTGACAGCAGCTAGCGCACTCGGCAGTGTTTTACTGACAAGAGATGTGGGTGGAGAAGTGCCTTAGCAGAGATACCGTGAGCCTATCAACGGGAGACTGTGGTGGGAGCCAGACGAGATCCTCCCAAAGCACCTGCTGGAGAGGCATAAGGAGGGGCAGAAAGTCCTCTCAGATGGCTGAGACAATCTACACATGGGCTGCAAGATCGCTGCAAGATGAGGAACATCCAAATCTTTTTTCCATCTGCCCCTTCACGAAGTATCCGGGTAGTCTCTTCAGACACATTTCAAAACCCATGGAGGGACTTGCCAGAAAGCACATCTCATCAGCTCTGCTGCCAGTAACAACTGTTCCACTGTTCCAGTTTTGTGAATATCCTTGCTGAAATATCATTCACTTCAAAGCAAACCAGAATTCAGCACGCGTTTTCTGCTTTATGCAGACATATGTGAAGACTAAGCAAAATCCAGTAACGTTAGCTGGAGCCTTCGGATGAATGTTTTGTGCCCGTTCTTTACTCCAACAGGAATCAACAGGTACGCAGTGCATCCTCCCATTTGGGAAGCACTGCAGCTCCGGGCTGGGCTCTGAGAAGGTTTCTCCCTCGTTGAGTGATCCAGATGCAACTCCAGTGTTCGAAGACACCTCTAGGTACCATGAACTTACATGCTTGAATCAGATCCCCAAGCAAGCTCCTATGGTCACCACGCAAACTTGAAAGCTGAAGCCTTTGGTTTTTATCAAGTTTAATAATAATTTAACAGGACTTCTTTTCTGGAATCCAGGAAAAGGCCAGCAAAGTGTTGTTGCTGCTGCACTGTGCAATTTCTTTTATTTAAAAAGCCAATTGTGTGCTCCTTTTCTCTCCATATAAAAATGCATGCAGTAATACACTGGCAAATAAATTGTCTGACAAATGCATTTTATGTATTCTGAGTATAGAACTTATGGTAATGTTCAAAAATGAAAGAAATATTGTTACTTAATTTTAGATACACTATTTCTGGTTAAATGGATTCCACATTAACAATTCAGATATTTTTCCAAACAGACAAAGGCAATACTGCTTACATCTTTTGGGTATTTTCATCATACGCCAGGATTTTGATAACTTCCCAGTTTCCCGATGTTAGGTGTCTCACACTGATTTGTTCACTTTTAGCCTGGGGAGAAACAGAAAACATTTAACTTTTATGTTAGTTCTTACATTTCTCTTTATTTAACAAGATCATCTGTGTGTGTCATTACCAACTACAGCTTCTTAATCCTCAGTGTACAACGTAACGTCTCTAAATCAGAAAACCTGCCTTTTGAAAGGCCTGAACTTCCAGTGTTATCCTCTGCTCCAACACACACTGGAGGGTTTCTTTCCCCCTGGGGGTCAATACTCCAATTTCTGGTAATGAACCAAACACCTCCAATTCGGGAAGGGTGAGCATCCCTTGTTCCCACTCGTAAATGCTTTCCATCCCAGTGAGAGGCTAGGAAAATAACTGCTGACATAACAACTGCGCAATGTGCTGGGACCTTCCTCAGCCAGTGCACTAGGAACTGAAGAAGGGAAGCACAAGATTTAATGTATTGGATGTGTATTTGACTTGAGGAAACATGAGACTCTGTGGCTGCAAGCTGCAGTAGTTTTCTTATCAGACACAGACAAGTTAAAAATAACAAAACTCAAATACTGGGAAGCCCATTTGCGAGCACTTGCAAATACAAAATGTAAAATTTTTGCTTAGATTGCAGAACATTAAAACTCCAATGATTATTGTAATACAGCATGAACAAACTTGAAAAACAGTTTGTTGTCTTAAGGCTATGACGCTTGGCTGGGCTGTAAAAATTCCTGGATTTTCAAATTTAAGACAAATCTGTTTCAAAGAAAAGAAGCAACACTTCAGTTTATATTTCTGCTTCTGTCACACTGCTCATTAGGAAGGTAAAGCCAAACAGATATAAAGGAAGGGCAGGTGGAGGACTTGATGGTGCCTTCAAGACCTGTGACTTGGGAGTATTCGACGGTCCCAAAAGGGATGGAGCTGTGGGTCTACACAAAGGTCTGGAAATAGAATAGTAGAGAATCACCATGGTTGGAAGATCACCAAGTCCAGCTGTAAACCCATCACCACCATGTCTGCTAAAACACGTCCCTAAGTGCATCATCAAAACGCACGTGGCTTTTTTAAAATTTATTCCTGAACATTGTCCTTGCACTCTGGATACTCTGAGCTCCACATCAACAGCGGCAGACCAGAAAGCAGCAAGGGGCAACAGAGATCCAATAGATGTGTCTGGCAATGGCAAAAGCCACGAGGAAGGAGTGATCCAGTGCCAGGTAGGAGATCTTGGAACCAGGAACCAGCTGCTGGGCCCTGTAGGGACATTTCCTGAACCTGGCTCCCTTGTTCAGCAAGGTTTTGACATTCAGAAACACCTCAAAGAATGATTAAAACACAAATTAGTAATTTATTAGAAGTGACTATTTCCTCTCTGGAGATAGCGAAGAGCAGTGACTATTGAAAGGGATATTTAAATATTAAGATCACAGAGTCTAACAAGACACAGCAATAAAAAGCCCAGCCAAGCGTTAATAAACATGGTTATTTTTCAAGGTTACAGCCATAATACATAATTTATGAAGCTTGCAGGAAGTTCTTGCCCTAATCCATTAAAGTTACTTTATAATTCTTATTTTGTGGCTGGAAAAGAGAGACTTTCTGTAGTTGCAAAACGCTAAGTAAGAATTTTCTAGACACATAACACATGATTCAATCTCATTTTGAAATTAATTTCTTTTAAATATTTCAAAAGTTACTAAAAGCATTTGAAAGCATGTAAGACACATCTAACTTAAATTCAGAGAGTAAATAATCTATGACAGACTTCATCCTTATAAACAGTAAGCTCCCCTGCCCTAAAAAATGTTTCATTAGATGCTTCTGCTAACCTGCTTTGATTTTATCATGGACACACGATTTTATAAAATACAGCCAAAGAAATGCACTTTGAGAAGGACAATCATTTGTCACTACTTGTGCTCAAGACTGAAAAGTAAAAACTGAATATGAAGTGAGCTGTTAAAATATATTTCTGTGCCACTATGAGTCCGTTGGGTCAATACACAAGATATCTACACATACATACATACTTACATATATATTTTATATATATATATATACACAAAGTATATATGTGCACTTATGCAGGAGCCCTGAGAGACAGACCTCACTTCAGCTTCCAGTGTTATCGGCGCTCCATTGGCAGTGGATGAGCTGCAAGGTTTTATGAGTGGCTGTTAATATAATTTTTATGCCTCTGTTATTTACTTGAGAAATAAAGGACACTGGGATTGGTACAGCATGTAACACACACCATATATGCATATCTGCCGTCCTTCACTACTCTCTGTCAGCCCCTATTCCCGCGCTCCACGCCACTTACTGATGAGCAACGGCTGCTACCCGGGATATCACAGTTGCCTTACTCAGGAGCAGCTCTGCTCTTAGAGCCAGGCTGTCCATTGGTGGTGCCACTTGGACATGCTTATCTGTGCTGATGGCCCAAATAGCTTTGATTTTTGGACCTGTACATTGCCCAAGGCTCTAATTCTGCCAAAGAAGGGCAGATTACTAAACACTTTGCCATAAATGCAAACACTTTGCATTTAATTGCCCCATAGGAGGAGTGGGTTTAATCTTTGATTGAATATTTTCCTAAATTAGAACTAAGGTTCCTGGATTCTTTAACTCAAAAATGACAGAATATGGAGGTGCCAGGTACATTTTATTACACATATCTTCACTACAGGACATGGTGGGTCAAGTTTTAGATTTACATTATTATTATTTCATATATTTTTATGATATTAATTCATACTGAGGAAGAAGACAGAGTAAAACTTGATCAAATAAATCATTTTGTTTTGCTGCAGATTTTCATGTTATTATATTAGTATACCTTTATCAGATTCTCTTCAGAGTTACTGTTTCTTTGCAAAACAGAATTTAATATGTTTTTACTCCCTTTTTTTCTTCACTGATCCTTTCTTTATATATTTACTTTAGTCAAGAAGTATTTTGCTCTTGCTTCTTCAGGTTAAAATTTCATTAAGGTTCCTTTGCTCTTGTGCTATCTGCAGTACACTGTGAACATATTTCAGACTTAATAATGTTCATACTGGAACACTGTCATAAAGGAGGATAATAGAGTTGCTTGTGCCAAGGTTGCTGTTTTGATGTTTTGGGTAGCTTGATATTCCCTCCTATGTCGTATGGTTCTGCTAAAGTACCTAGATTAATGCTCTGCTGATTTAAACAGATGCCTTGGAAGTGTTCAGTTCTAGGGCATAATTTCTTTTATTAGTTCATAGTGGTCATACTTAGTCATACTGATAACCTTCAAAGACATAGTGCAAATCTATCTTCTTTCAGATTCTTGGTTTCGAAAAAGTAATGCCCCTGGGAAGCAGAAGGCACTGGAAAATGTTGCAAAGGATAATATGAGAGCCCTGGTTTTCAAAAATCTTTATTTGGGGTATTGCCTCCCCTTACTGTTGTGTGCAAGCCAGAATTCTGAATATTCTGAACTGACATTTAAAATTCTATATACACATATACAGGATTTATCATGGACATAAAATGAGCTTTCCAGCAAGTGTCTTAAATTTCCGTGGCTATAAAAATTTATTCATACATACACACTGTTATTTTTGATAGAAAGGTTTAACAAGAAAACATCTCTGTTCAGCTCTAAAGGCTCAAAGAAAACATGAACTCTTCTGGAGTACTTTGGACATATCTTTCATTAACAAATCTTGTGTGTCACCACAGAGCAGATCTAGAGTGAGAGAGGCAATAAGCACCTCCACGACACGAATGCAGAGACCGTTTATGTGCCAGCCTTTCCTTGGGTCAGGGACCCTCAGCAAGAGGGCCAGGTAACTCCCGGGATGTTGCAAATCCTCTGAACCAACCCTTACCTGCACGATAAACATGGCTATGTGGTGAAATTCACCCCGGCCTCCCTGCTTCACTGGGACGGTCATGAAGAACTTGCTGCCATCCTTGGAGAAAACAGGTTCCTCATTCTACAAACAGATGATTGCGTTAGTCTGCCACATCTTCTGAGAAACCTTTAACAGAACATCAGCCTGGGGTTTTGGTCTGTTTGGTTTTGTCACTTTTGTCACAAGATTAATAAAAACATTATGAATCTTAGTTCACACCAGCATTCATCACTGTGGACGCTTGTACCAGAGCAACCTTCAAAAACAACCCTTCTCTGGATGCAACTGGGACTTTCCAGGTTACACTCTTTTATAAGTATACAGTTAATAAGAGAAATAAGTGCTCCTAGTACTGATGAGGGGAGAAAAAAAGTTTCCATGGCTTTGACTCAGCAAAACATTATTAAGCACATGCTAAAAACTCATTAGTTTTGATGAAGTTGTATGCGCAACAAATAACAAGCACATTTAAGTGCTTTTCTGAATCACGGTCTTTCTACAAATTGTAGCCTGATGTGACACCATCCCTTCCAGTCCAACTTTGCACAGAAATATTAAAGGAAAACCGCTTGCTATAAAAGCACAGATTTTTTAAAATGATTTCTCATTTGCTGGTTGCAAAATGAAGCCTGAAATGTATTTCAAACAGAATGTGTTTCATCCTTTTACTGGAGAGCTCTTCTGAAGCTATGAAAATTGAACCATTTGCTAACATATTAATTCAACATATCATTCTGGCTATGAACTTCGTAATATTATTCCTTTGCATTCCAATTATAGCCTATGTGACCTCCGATCATTGCATTACTTTGGGATTAATTCAGTGAGGGTATTTTTTAATCAGAAAAAAATCAGCAGAGTACATAGGACATGCTTGGAATGGGATTTGTCTGACCTGTTGTTTGCCACTGAGGAGCAAGATAGTTAATCAACAAGTCCTCTAAGGTGACTGCTTTGCTTAGAGCTGAGAGATGGGAAGTGAAAGGGAGCATCGCCTCGGCAAGGCAGTCAGGAGGCTCACACAGCCGAGCGGGATTATCCTGGATAGGAACTGTGGGAAGTTAAGTGACAAGAGTCACCCTACTAGAGAAATGAGCTGCCATCTGAACATTTACAAAGTCACTTCTATAACTTCAGAGTTTAGGATCCTAGAAAGTAGTCAGTTTTAAAAGCAACAGATTTTTAGTCTATTATGAAATACCATATAATTAAATATGATAATAAAGCATTTATGCATTATATATTGGAAACGACATTTATACCATACCTGTTTAGGAAGCCACACATCTGACTGCATCTCATATTTCTAAAAAAAAGAAGAATTTAATTTTAAGGAATAGCTATAGACCAGAAGTATTTCCACAGTCAGCAAAAGGTCCCTTGCTATTTTTTTTTGGCTTCTGTGTTATACTCTTCACATAGCTTCACTGACATTTACACTGAAACAAAAGATAATTTAATTACAAGATCTGCTTATTCTGAGTTTTTGGTAAAAAAACCACAAGGGACCTAAGAATGTGTTTTCAGTCCTTTCTGATCAGCTATCGGGCAGCTCTGCACAGGGAGCACTCTGGGTTTTACCTCTAGGCATCATCCGACAACTGGGCATTCCAGGCCCTTCATCAACACCGAACACTGGGCAAACAGCCAGGATCAGGCTCAGAGTGCGAGACCTTTTCAAATCACAAGCCTTTGTTCTAGTGCGTAGTAATGTGGTATTAGTGAAGACAGAATGAAATAAATGCAAATGACATTGTTCTGCGCTGGCCACAACTATATTCCATATCATGCCAGTAACCATGCACATTATTGGAAAAAAAAAAAAAAAAAAAAAAAAAGTAGAGCATATGCTGGTTGTTATAAATTGTTGTAGTCGTACTGAAATCATAAAAAATTTATTTGCTGGAGAAGCACTTGTACAAATATGATCTAAAAACTGATGAATATCCACTAGAGTACTAGTTCTCATGTAGTACTTTTTAGAATCAAAAACAAGTGTAAAAAGGATAAGACAGGTATTCAAGTGAAATCAGATAGCATGATATAACATTAATTTCTCACAGTCTGGCCTTTTCTCATCGCGTGTTGTGATTACGGTGGTGGCACTGCATCACTACCATTTCTCATGCACCTACAAGGTTCTTCTTCACCCTTTCGTTCTGCCAGAAGGGAATTTTACAATCCCTCCCTCGTACACCTGGATTACAGCTCCTTGAACACCTATTTCAGGTGAGTCCAACTGACCATGGGGCACATGAGGGCTCCTTCAGGAGCGACTGCTCGCTGTGATTCCTGACCCACTGCTTTAAAGGAAAAGGTGTAAGGCTTGCAGGAACTAGGTGACTGAACAAGCACAGTTCCATGTTTATAATCTTGATCCACATCTTAGGGCTTATTTTTGAGTCAGGAAAACCAAGCACACTCTCTGCAGCTTCTACATCTCAACCATATAAGCAAACAAGATTGGAAAGGGTCCCAACTCTTTAACATGATTGACTTCAACAGCAGACATCAAGAGGAGACTTTTGACTCAACTACCAAACTATGACCTCAATTAATCACTTACCATTACTTTGACTTCCAAAGTATACCTTTATAGTGGAGCTAGGTGCTGATATTAATATGTGGAGATAATATTAATATTTTTCACCAGTTCTGGGAAGATACCACGACTCAGAATGGGAGGACGGCCAACTGTATTCAAGATGAAAGACTGATTGTGAAAAGTGGAGAGATGCAACACAGGAGTGAGTGCCAAAGTCGAAATCTGGGACAAAAGATGAGATGTGCCAGAATTCAACTGGAAAAATGTATTTAAGTTTGGCTTACTTCCAAAAGTGAAATATCCTTGTTGCCTGAGCATTTTGCTTTTTTTAAAGTATATTCTTATGTTGTCAAATCTGCTTAGAATACCAGAATTCTACACCTTTGCCTTAAATCTGAAAGAAAGATCTGGAATTCAACTCTGCAGGGTGAGGGAATGGAAACTAGATAGCTGAAAATATCTGAGGGAGCAGAGATATCATCCCTAGCCTAGCTCTACCCAAAGTACATGATGTTCAGCAACTGCAGTTTTCACTGAAGTTAATGAGTGAGCAAAGCCTGGTAATTCTGAAAATGTCACTCAACATTACTAATTGCATGAAATCACTTCACAAGATTCAGAATTTTCTCTCTTCAATGTTCTTCCTGTTGAGTAATTATATTTAGCTTGCAACTATGACATCTGCAAACTGATTTCCTAAAATCTTCTAATGAATATGAAAACAAGATGCAGGAAGAAACCCTGGGAACACTGCACAGGATGCAGTCGGACTTACCCTGCTGCAAGCCCCAGTTGTGGCTTCACAAACCGTGAGGATGGAGATATTCTGAGGTCTGTTGAGCCATCTCACCACAGCCTTGGTGTTGCTTATCCATTTCACCATGGTGATGTAATATTCCCTGGGAAAAACATTTGCAAACACAGTGCTCAGATCATTCCTATTTTGTATTAGGCCATTCTTTAAGAATAGAGTTGATCAAATGCTGATGAAAAAAAAAGTGTGCCTGCATTTGCATACTGTACATTGAGGTGTATGAAAATATCAGTACTGACGGATGGAAAAAATAATCCCAGACGTCAACATCTGTGTCCCGGATGCTGCTATTAGGAAGGCCAGGTCCCAGTGCACTGTTTCACTGGCAAATAAATATTCCACTAGCAGCTCTTCCGCACGCATTTGTAATAGGAAACTTCTCCAGCTGCAAAGGCGTGTGAAATGAGTTGCACGCAGTAATGATGCACGTGAGCTTTCATGTGGTACCAGGCAAGTCATTAGCCCGCCCAGATCAGTGGTGAACAAGGGAGTCTCCTTACATCCAGCCTGTGGCAGTGTGGAGCGCCTGTCTCCTCTTCCCGAAACCGTCCAGCAGAACTACCAGATTGTCCATCGGAATAACTCACTAGGTACCACCTTCCCGTTAGCTCTGACAGCTGACTTCTAGCAAGATAAATACTTCCTACATGTGGATACCAGAGTGATAACTACATATAGTAGCTCCAGATATATTAAGTGTAATATTGATATGTTTTTTTTTAACAAGGCTCGCTCAACATAACAAGAAGAAAAATCATGCACCAAAATAACTCAAGACCAACACCAGATGTGGTGCCGCAGAGCAAGGACCCAACACCAAATGGTGTGACAACTGGTTGCAGGTAGCCAAAAGGAAACATTCAAAACATGCACATCTGTGTTGCGCCCTCTGCCAGGACTTTGGCACCCACAGAGCTCAGAGTCTGCATTATCCCAGATTCTCAGCCTTTGAAAGAAATCTTTATAGAACCAAACCCTACAAAATATAGACTGAGCTGTTCCATTTGGAAAGGTCTGTAATGAAGGATGGAAATAGGAGATTTAATCATTCAAACTCCAGGTGATATTGTAATTAATAGTCCAAATCAAGCCATAACATCATCTTCCATCACTGACATAAACTGCCAGATCATTGAAGTGAAAATGAAAAATCATTTAAAAACTCCCTTTCCCCCCGCTTTCAGCAACTGTGCAAAGAGTTTATTCAAATTCCAGTGCATTGTGACTTATCAAGACTGTAATAATAGTATCCCTATGTAGTGACATCCATCTTTCTGAAATTAAATGCTGTCTTCAGGCAATATTCCTTTGTAACTGACAATTTTGTGATTAATCAGTTCATATATATACATATATATATCTATATATACACACATACACACCCCCCAATCTATATATAACTTGTAGTTGTAGTACTTGTAGGTCAACAGACAAAGCCTAGTTGAAATTCGTAGGAAAAAAAATAATAGGTTTTCTTAGACTGACTGATAAATTTGGATAAAAATAGACAAACATTAGGGGAAAAAATGCTAAATTTGATGAAGGTGCTTTCAGTTTGTGTCTCCAAACTTACTTGTTTTTTATTGTTGGTGGGTTTTTCTATTTTTTTTTTCCAACTAATTTGCTGTTCTAATAAAGAGAATTAACTCATTTTCTCTCTCCCTCCAGACACAAAATTCCAGTCCACAAATGTACTGGAATTACTGACATCTGTGCAACTATACAAACACAAAGTTTTCTCACATCACTGTAAAAAGGAGAGAATACGACTGCTTTCTGGATGAAGGGCCAGATACTGAATAAAAATCTACACTTATTTCAGACTCGCAATTTGAGGTACATTTGCTCGGTGCTCTATGCCACTTGACATGTTCAGAGCACAACTTCCATTTTTATACACACTTTCCCTGTTGAGAAGTCTTCCTTTATTTTGATTATCTGAACTGATACACAGTTCCATAGAGGTGTTTTAATGGTTTGCTAGCTGATAATTCATCAACCTTTAAGAATGTTCCACATACCTTTTTTCACTTGTGAGTTTTGTGACGATTGAGAATGAAAAGATATATGCAGTGGGCATTATTTTAAGTGCTTAACAAGGTTGACAGAGACAACAGTACAGAGAGTACAGACAAACAGTAAAGAGAGATTTGCATTGCACTGCATTGAAAGCACAGCTATATTCATAACCTAAATTTTTCTTTGGAGGAAATACTTAGATTTTAATTAGATTAGCAAGATGGAAAAGAACAGTTTTAAATTTTAACATAAGAAAATGTTCAAGAAAAAAAGTCAAATTTTGCAACCTTGTATTGCTTCCTATAATGGAAATATTCTACTCTAACTTAAAGCTAATGAGCTGGTTGTGCAATAAATCTGCTTATTAGAATAGCTACAGGACCTTTAACATTTAAGACAATGGAACAAGGAACCTTACTTTTGTCCATGGTATTAATAGATTTGGATTCCGATAAATAAATCCAACAGGGGTTATCTTAAGAAAACCGAGCTACTATGGTCCACTAGTTCACTGGCAGGCTGCCACTGGTAGAAGTAAATGCCCTGCACAATGCTCTGGAATATTTACTATATCCTTAAAGTATTTATGTTGATATGTATCAAAAAGTGTAATACAATTTATAACTACTAATAGGAAGTTTCATTAAAGAGAGATATGTGAAGAACTTAATAGAAATAGAGGCATGACCTGCAAGGTTACTAAGGTAACTACTGATATTTTGGTTGGTATTTTTGCATGCTAACTTATCCTACACAATACTGTATAGTGTGGTGCATATGCAGTTGGAAACGCTCCCTGAGCACAGATTTCTTCACCCTCGGGAAAGCCCGTTCCCGTGGCTCACTTCCCGCCCAGTGAAACGTACTCTCCTGTCCCACCTGAGCTTCTCGCACTGCAAACTGTGGCCATCTCCCCCGGGGATGTCCCCTGTCACCACCAAGAGCGGCCCTCAGCTCACAGGCTGCACGTCCCAGCCGTAACCACCTCCGCCTTCTAGGACTAAGGAGAAGGCAACTGTAGTACTAAATCCTGACTGTCTGCTACATTTTCAGTAAATTTGAGCTGTATAGGGGGCAGAAATTAGCAAATTCCAGATGTATGAGATTTCTACTATGAACACCAGTCCCATCAAGCTGTGTTTTAGTCTATCACCCGTATGCTCAGCCACAGGGAGAGAGATCAAGTGCTCTCTAGTCAGATGAGAATGTTACACTGATGTATAAATGCAAGTTAATTAAACATGAATTTCACAAAACAATTAAATTATGTACCTTGATTTAAAGCTGTCAGGTGGCATCAGTTCCAGTGTATGTGCTGGTCCATACAGATTAACCACAAACAGCTTTACTGTTGGGTTTGTTTGACCTGCCTTTGAAAAACAAACAAACAAAAAAACAAAAAAGCAAAAATAAAAAAAAAGATAGCTTCAGAGGCACTGAAACAGCACGAGCACAGGTTCAGAACAAGAAAACAGGTTCACTCATTAACACGTCAGTATGCTTACAGTGAGAAATCGCTGCAGAAATTTAAAAATCACTGTCACAGCATTGGGCAAAACTTAAGGGTATAAGTTTAAGAAAAAGTTTTCAGAGGTAGTATTGGGTGCCAGAGTGAGAACTGGCATCTACTGTCATTGCAGCTCTGCTCTCTTGGGCAAGACCCAACAACTACCCAAAGGTAGTTCACAAACACACCTGGGCTTCAGCACTTTTAAATCATAGTTGTGATTTTCTCCCATGGTTTCATTCTATAATAAAGGCCAAAACGTCTTCATCACTGTTGCCATACCACAAGCTTCATTACTGATTAATGATGTTTAGTGGGTAACTAAACCAGCATTAAATGAAGACATTAAATAAAGACAATTTTTTTCCACTAATGAGATTACTGAAACAATACCATGCATCAATTTTGTACTGAATTGCTAATGCATGGAATTTCTCACTTCTTGTTTACAAAGTTTTTTTTTCTTTGCTCTGTCACTCAAAGCCTTTTGCCAATGAACATACCTCTGAAAGTGCTATTGCTTCATTATTTCATAGCACATTTTACATATTACATATACACTACATCTACATTTATTACTGTTTCACAGTACCTGTTATGGTCTCACTTTGCCCCCAGTCACACTCGTCTTACCTTAGGGTAGGGATACTGCTTTCCTTTTGGGTACAGGCCACCGGTAAACCGAGGAATAGCCATGTTTGGTACCAGGGAGTCATTGATGGTCAGGAACGCCAGCCTCTCCCCGTCTGGAGACCACCAGTGAGCAATGTGCGAATGAAGAAGTTCCTCTGCAAAAGCAGACATATTTAGGGTGTATAGAAATACTATCCCATAGTCTCCAGCTTATTCAGTTGACACTGATTTGTTCTTTCTGTGCCTACTTGAAATGCATCTGCTGTAATTTTATAGCAATTTCAAATTATCCTGGATTGAAGGTTTGAATAACAAGACATAGCGAAAGACCAAACCTTAAAGCACTTTCACTGACGTCAATAAATCATCTAAATGCAAAGGATGACTCTAACTGCCATATGTTTAGTTCTACTGCAGGCCATTAAATGTGTTTAATTAATTTTTAAATGATTTGTACCATTTTAATAGAAAAGAGTTTTTATAGGATTACCGAGCAATTTCTTTTTATGTGAAAATTTTATGCACTAGATTTCTCTGAACTGTGGCAGTTGGCAATATGCAGATACTGACGCTGTGATTATTTATGTAAAAGAGAAATTTGAATGATGATTACAATAGGGTTTTCTTATGGAGAGAATGTAGAAGAGAACAAATATAAATCATAATGCTCTGCACAGATTGCTAATAGAAATTACAGATAGGTATTTCTGTCAAGAGACAAAAGAGAAAATGAAAGTATGAAATGAAATTAGTTGAAATATTCATTGTGGATAAATAGTCTGAATAGAGCTGCAAGAAATACTCCAAGAAAAAATGTAATCATTTTTGGAGTGAAAATATTTTGGCTTTCTTTTCTCCGTCTGATGTTCATTTTCAGTTCTTTGAAAGGTTCATGTTTCTGAGATGTACCTTTCCTAGAATCAAAACATTTGATTTTGATCCAAGTTTTATTTCATTTCCAAATGAAAGAAAGTCATTATCCAAGATGTCACACAATGTTTTCTTGGGCTGATTCACTGCATTTCATAATGCAAAGAAACAAAACAAAAACGATCACAGAAGCAGGTCCCAAACTTGAGGTAAAAAATATTTATCCTCCAAGCAATTGTAGGGATCTTTTGCCCTTCGCTTCTGAAATTACTTGTGTTTTTCTGCTATACTTTACATATTTACTGATTTGGTGATCGGTTTGTATGCAAATTTGAAGAATCTGTCTGGAAAGTTCATTGAGAATGATATACTAACCGGAGCTGAGGCCTGACCTTGCATACTTGACGTGAGAGCCTATCTACAATTACTACTTCAATGGTCAATGCAAAGAGATACGGGTCTCTCCAGGATGCATATCAGATCTTGAAAGGTTGGAAGTGGCTGAAGGAGTTGAAGTGTGTAAGGTTAGGAGTAATGAAGCTGGGGCCAGCATTTAGAGTCATATATTCCGAGTCATGCTTCTGCCCCCGACTAAGTAACTAAAACCTTTTACACAGGAGAACAGCAGAGGACGAATAGTGAATACCAGCTAGCAAATATCACACACAGAAACGCTATGCCCAAATTCTTGTCTGCAGTAAAATGCTAATAAAAAAAAAAGCCACGCAAATGGAAAAAGAAAACAAATGAGCTCAAATCGAGGACCAGTTCTGAATTCCTCTATATGGCTGTTAATTTAATTTGGACAGGGCTTGTAAAAGAAGGGGCAAAATCACTTAAAGAAGGTTTTAGGACTCATATCACTAGGAATGTAGTGACAGGAAACAGCAAGAACAGACCAGAGAAATAACTGGTGTGGAGGCGGATGTTTGGATAAATGTGTCTAGCTTCCTTTTCAACAAACTAGAGGATTATGATCTTGCTGGAAATCAGCCAGGTAGGAGACCTATATATCTGTATATCCACAAGCAAAAATCACTCACACAGAGCTCTGGGTTTTGCAGTTAATTAAACAAGTTCTGTCAAGCTGTAAATCATTTAAACCCACAAACGGAATTAATAAAGTGTGTTCATAGAAAAGAGGGGCACAAACCAGGAAGCAGAAGGAGCGTAACCTCATGCAATCATCACCACTACTGGGCTAGCTACTGCCATTTTTATTTTCAGAGTGTTTTTTAAATTTTCTTTTCTCTCTTTCTGTTTCCAATGTCATCCCTTCATGTTATTTTATCAACACCTTTATTCATCCTTAAAACAAAGGAAGATACAAAAATCCACAGTGACCTCTTTCAGATATGTTTCTGAGACTGAAATGGAAAATCTCAGACCATATAGGCATGATTCAAACAACACAGATTACATTTACTTTTCTTCAGTTCCTAAATGCAGATCTTATATATGGCAGATCTTACATAATGGCCAAAAATCGTATAAAAAGACCATATCTCTTCACAAGAATATGTATTTAACTTCTATCTGCACAATTCTTCGATGAGATCTAGTCCATCTCTTCCCTTGAGCTTTACAGCTCAAGTAAATGGTGCTAAATACCAGCAGGGACCACTTGTACTAGATGACCTACTGCGGTCCCTTCTAGCCTGAATTATCCTTACAATCATTTGAGGACTAGAAAGGAATATACTATGTTTTTAAATACTGTGCTGCATTTTCTTCTGTGCACTAGAGCTGCACAGTGATTCTTCATTATACACAGCTCAGTGTGGCTCCGTATCTCTCTAAACAGAGTAAAAAACCCAGACTACTCTTTCCTGAACAGGAGTCATCAAAATGCTTGCAGAATCAGACCCAGAGATACCTTCCCAAATGTTTAAAATCCATGAAAGTGACTCATACTAACTTTGCTTCGTTTTAGCAAAAAGTTGCTACACTACATCAGTCCCAATCAACTAGCTATGCTTAAATAGTTACATCTATTTGCAGTCATGTTAAATTTGAAGGGTATATAAAATATTAATCCATTGCAGAGATTCCTTTTGTTTTTAAGTTTTGAAATGTACCAGCATATTAAAATAAGCCAAAAATATTTACAGAAACCACAAAACCTTGGAATTAGGTGGTTATCAAATACAGACATTTATATGGCTAAGAAAAATAAACTATCATTCTAATTTCAGAGGTTTTGGGGGATGAGATTTTCAAAGGTGAGCTATCCTGAAAAGCCATGAGCTCTGGCTGGATCTTTTCTAAGGGTCCCACTTAAGCTTTTTGCCATGTTGTATAACTTTCCTAAAGGCACTCTGCTTCAGAAAATTCTGCATATGGGAAGTTATATACTTGAGGTAGCAGAAAAGTTTACACTGGGTTATTTGTCTATAGAAGTAAAAGAAGTCTATAGAAGTTCAAGGATAGGAGTGCTAACTGAAACACTGTGCATTAAGGTAAAGATTTTGGCATGGCTTGGCAGTTACAGCGAGTCTTAAAATTTTTACTCCAGCCTAGGCAGATTCAATCAAAGGCAGCAGCCACCTCTGAGATAACTGCATGCCACTTCCACATTTTGGTAAATAAAAATTTTCATTTTTCATCTCCTTACATATGTTGTAAATAGTTGCAAGTCTGGGTGGAGCTATTCTAGATAAGCCAAACACAGAAGGTATTTAGCTCCATGTGAACAGTGTCATTTGACAGTGCTCTTTGAAATACTGGCCCCACTGATGTGGGTAACAAAATCCTGTTGAATTCAATACAGCAAGATTTCACTACTGCATTTTTTTCAGACATTTTACCTAGTATTCATAATTACTGGCTGTTGAAAATATATTTCTCTTCCTCAGAAAATATTGCTATATGCAAACCAGCAGTCAGTATAAGTTATGAATAGACCCTAATGAAAGATTGCAAGGCAATCTTGCCAGAAAATGAGAAGACAAAAAGCAAAAACAATCTTAGATAGCATTTTTTGAAATGAACAGATTTCTGCTGTTGGGTCTCTACAAGAACCTCTCATCTGTTTTAATGAACAGATATATTTGTCCAGCTTACCTTCATATAACCAGTCTGCAATTCCATTAAAAATGATTCCTTCTTTTCCTGAAGATGTCAGGCGCAATGAGCTACTCTTTACATCAGGCTGATAGTAGATGTTATTTTCAAAAATATAAATCTGGATAAAGTAAGAGGGGTAGAGAGGAAAAAAAAAATAAAAGAACATTTTTGGTAAATATAAATGCATGCTCAGTAACAAATACACAATTTCCCCAGGTTCAGAACAGTCTATAAAATAATTCATCATAAGTTTCCATTGACTTTGCCTTTATATTTTCTTTTATTTGCATTTTGGACAACTATGCTAGCCCTTACTATTTGCATCAAGCCAAATTCTGCCTTTGAAGATGGTTTCCCAGTTGAAATGTTTTTGTTCATGTTAGGAAATGTCATCAATTCCTCAGAATCACATAGGAGACAAGTTTTGTACGAGTTAAATAATTACAAAATGCTCTATCAATCCTATTTTATCTAATAAAATTATCTGCTTTTCTGAAAAAAAAAGTGAACTGCTGTTCACTTCTCTGAGTTCTCTAACACTGTTTCTGCCTGTGTGCAGAAAAGTGTGCTATAAAAATGCTCTTTATTTTCAAGTCAGGTCTCCTCCTCCTCTTCCTTTTCCCGCAGGTGACGGAAAGGATAGGCCTTTTCTCCTTGCCTGTTTTTACTCTCCCAGCACAATTTTGCTCCAAAGGGTTTCAAATTCACTCATTTATAAGATTAAGCTCCAAGAAAATGAAAAAAAAAATGAATGAAAGACTAAGGAGGAGTATATGGAGGGGCAGAAGAGAAGCATGGTGATGATGAAGCAGCTTTGCTGGAAGGAAATCCTAATATACCTATTCTAACATAGACAAGTATCTCATCACAGGCTACACCTGCGCCTTTCTCCTACCAGCCCAGAGCCCTCCCAGTGCTCCCCAGCACCGGGACTCATGCAGTGGAGACGCCTTGCCACGCAGATCTGCCCTGGCACTGCCTCTCCTGCTTGAGGTTAGTAAGAAACGGGGCAGGGATACCAACCTCTACAATACAGACAGGTACAAAAAGCAGTCCCAGAACTAATACCAATGTTCTTCTTGGTCCTCTGGGTGCTCATCCCACATTCCTCAGTTTCAGGAGTGTTGCAGCTGGTGACTGAGCTCTCATTCAGCTATAGGTGTCACAGGGCTGGAGCCTTTTGGTAAGTTAACAACCAACCCAAACGATGTCTATATATACACTCGCACAAGCTTAACAAGGCAATCAACCTCATATCAATATCGCACACCACAACTGATCCCCAATGGGGAAAGAGTAGGTGACAGCACCCGTGAAGCACGGCATTATCAGGATTTCTACACCGCAATCTCATCAGCGTACACTGAGATATATGCACTCTCCGGGGCTGCTAACATGAAATAAATGTATTTCCACCACAGAGCGTTTTAAAAGCCAGGTCATTTATCATTTGCTCATACTTCTGTGATAAACGACTTATGGGAAAATACTTACCAGAGAGCTAAGTATTATTATCACTATTACTGCTGTTCTCTCCTCTTCTAAATTACCATCTGAAATAGATTTCCCTATGAGTCCCCAAACTAATGACATTTTTTGATATTTAACAGTAGCCACTTCATGATTTCTACTGCATAAAGCAATAAAGCTGAGATTTTTCTTCCCATGAGCAATGCAAGGATTTTAACAGTTACTGTGAATGAAGAGTGACTTGGGACAAAGCTATTTTTGATCAAAAATTCAAAATCCTTCAGCAAGTACAAAACCAATGCAAAACTAATTGATGTAGGTTCACTAAGCCAAAAAGTACTGCCATTACATTTACATATTAATAATGCTTGATACAGTTGATAATTTATGTGGAATTGTTGTGTGACTCAGCATTAGTGCTAAAAGAAACAAGGGATCAGACACCTCTGAAGACATCAAGCTTTTGAAAAAAATATTGACAGACATTTTTGGTCGATATTCCCATAGTCAAAAAGTACTTTTTCCTCAAAGACAAAATGAGCAAATACAAGCAATAATGCATGGCTGACTGCTTAACCGAGCACAATAAAATAATTTTGTCAAGTACTTGCTATAAAACAATCTAAAAATAATCGTATCAGCCTAAACTAGAAACAGCATAAGGAGTGAAAACCACAATACTGACCAGAGCTTACTAAGCAGCCATTTCTTATAGCTGACAATACCTCATATAAACAAACGTTTACAGATGGTTACATAAAGAGCCTTGATGAAATGATTCTATGCTATTTAAGCTCCTTCAAGAAACAAGCTCAGACTAATTCATTTTTGGAGATGACAGGTATCATGCTTCTCTCTCTTCCTTTGGGGTGTTTTGCTCCCTATTCTCTGCAATGAAAAGCTACTATTTAAAGCCATCGTTGTCCATCCAAAAGCAGGATTAGGAACTACTTGTTTTATGGCCGAATCATGAAAAGATCTTTAATCTTGTTATTGCTAGTTAGCAGGCATTGCTAATTCCACTTGACACATTGCAGATAAGTAAATATCTCAGAAGAAATACTTGCTCCTGTTCTCCTGAGAGCCTCTTTATTTTCCGCACTTCCCCTCATTGCTTGACCACCCTCTCAACATTCTCATAGTCCTTTTACTCTACTCTGCCATGGGGGAAATGGGGAACTCAAAGGTTCCTCCTTTCCTTCAGTTTCAAAAGTGACCTCAACCAACAATTTTTTTGCCTCATATGCATGGACTGCAGCATTCCTGCTTGCAACTTGCTGGGATTCTACCCTAAAAAGAGATGAATTTACAAAACGCATTTTCTGAAATACAAGCATTTTTTTTCTATATAACAAGACAGAATGTAAATCTAAGCCAATGGTTTGGTGTCGGCATCAGCCTGCGCTGCCTGCAGCATTTCGAAAGATCAATATCACCATGCTCGAGGCTGTAAAAACATCTTACAAAGATTCACCGTTACCGTTAGGCATTTAATCGCCTCTGTAACTTTGAATATTTGTTATATTATTTCAAGAGGTGCCATTTTCCACATAAAACCCACAAGCCACTACTACTCATATCAATGGACACAGCTATTACCTGCATGTGCACCTCCTGCAAAAGTACTATCTAAGCACTGAAGTCAAGGACCACTTTCCCTTCTGTTCTTGATGCTGTTAAAGTGTTCATCTGTGATTATTGAGCTCCTTCACCTCTGAGAGATAAGGATTGGATATTAAATTGGTGGTTTCTGCCAGAGCACTAAAACAGAAAGCAGAGATGTCCTGGGATGACAGCATCATCGTGCAGGTAGACCTGCTGCCCTGGGAGGCTCTGCCTGGCTCCTTGAAAAGCCAAACTGCAAACTCTATTAAACACAATAATTTCAACTCATTTTGCATAGTCACAAACATCCATCTTCTGTTGCTACCAGAGCAATGCATAGGTTGTATGTTTTCAACTTTTCCTTTGCCAACACAAAGACTAGATACACGTTACATTTTTTAGGTGGCGGCTGCTGCTTAATTCAGCACCGCAATACATCAAAGCTGAATTCTTGAACTATTTCCTTACAGTTAGGTCTTTAAAATTGAAAGAAAGAGATTACAGATGACTGGGAGAGGGCTCAGCCTCTTACCTGTCCTAGCACAGACACCTGAAATCTTGAATGCTGCAGTCCAGAAAACCGAAAACAAAACTGAGATAAAATTTACTAATAAAACCAAAAACCAATGCTTGGACCACAACCTTGCAAACACATATGCCTAAAGTCGTGTGTTGCATAAGCAAAATTAAACTTGTGTCTAAAGATTTTCAAGGTGGAGCGTTCACCTTCATCACTTTCTGCATTGTGTTTTGGGCAATGTCACGCAAATTAGTTTTCCCTTGCTGATCTATTTCCAGTCAGAAGTCATTCCCAGATATCTGGGACCAGGTAAAAAAAATGCTTTCCTATGTAATATACACTTGTGTCTAATTATTACATCAATAGTGCTAAAAAATTTATAGTCACAACTATTGCATCTTCCAAATTTGCTAAAGGAGGAGCAGCTAACTGCACATCACACAGGTATTCTCCTGAATACATCAGTGGCTTTGTGCCCAAAATGCTTTCACAGCTTTTAGGCATGACGATAAGAAAATAAATTGAAAAAAGCACAAAGTGGAACCAGGCCCTGCTATCTTATATGAAAATTATTATTACACTTTTTAACCACTTCTGTTCACCACCTATTTTCCAAGTATTTTACAAATATTTTAAATTTTTTTTTTTTAAAGCTAAGAGCCTTAGTAAAAATGCAGTAAATAGGGTTAAATATCAAAATCTATGCCCTTGAAAAATCATGTGACTTTTTTTTTTCCTTACAGATTTGAGATGGCTACTCACTTCAAACTTGAGAACAAATTAAAAAGTATTTCATCATTTATTTTTAATTATGTTCCAGTTAATGAAAAAAATCTATAAAAATGTTTTGGATTAGTGAGAGGTTAACTCTTGATAACAATCACATTTATTGCAACTGACTGAAGAACTTGAGGCTCTGCCGATTCTCCTGTTCCATCAACCCTCTAATCCCCCTTCCCCTTCTTCCACAGCTGTCAGCCTCTCAACTACTTTTTTCCATGAATCTTTGTCTAAATTAATTTCTTCCAAAACGCTTCTTTATTGCTTGCAGCATGTTTCACAACTACACGGTTTTCATCCAGACTAGACACTGAGCCCAGCACCAGGCCGAGCAGTTGGTTGCAGACGGCAGACAGCTGTGAACGGAGAGACATCCCTGGAATGGCCAATCCCATGCCAAGAGCTGCAGTGCTCCCTTGTGCACCTTTCATTATTTCAACTGCTGCAGGTGGAAAAAAGCCATTAAATGACAGGAAAATGAACAAACTAACAAACAAACATTCCCCCTTTTTCTCTGAGGTGCCTTTTGCTTGGTGTGTCCAGTGTGCAGCCATGCCTCTGATGGCAGTGGCATGGGGACCACAAAAGGAGCTTTTCCCTTGCCATCAGCAACAGCTCAAAGCCAGGTGGGACAAACCAACTCTTGCATGTTTGTCCTTCAGTCCTTTCTCTAATGAGCAACAAGGTAAACTTATTGCACATGACTAAGATAAGCGAACTTGACTCACAACAAATTCTAGAAATATATTATAAAACATTAAGCACCCAGGCATGTAATCATTAAGCACATAGGCATAACACATTGCTGTTCAGTGATACGAAGTAATATGAAGGGGGACCCAATTTGTGTTTGGAAACAACATAAACACAAGGAATAAAACAACAGCAATATGCAACGCCAGCATCAATGGGGTTTGCAACCACAATTTATCTTAAAATAAGTTATATCCCAAAATTAACTTCGCAAGATAAAAAGATGACACTAAATCCAGTATCTTTTCTTGAAGGACATAAACAAGACTTCATGCCTAAAAAAAGTCTGTAAGAGCAGCTAGATTCAAGGTCAAGGTGGTGAATCCATGAACTCTTTTACATCCACAATTTTTCATGGAATATCAATGGCCATATTCTCATATTTACTGCTATTTCAGACTTTGGGTTGCAGTATCTTTTCTAAGCCTCTGTGTTATGAGTTGTATTAATAAAAATTTAAATACAATTGCACTGACATATTATTAGCCTTAATGACTGCTCTGCGCTGTCACAGCGAGTCTCTCTGAAGAGCACCATTCCCCAAGAAGACACTTAAAACTTACTTCCTTGCACAGTTCTGCAAAGCTTGAAGTAAAGGCTAAAACATGACTTCAGGATGGGGCCTACATTTCCAAAATATGTGCTTATATCTTTTGTACCTGAAGATATGTGAACTCTGCAAGTAATAAAGCTGGTGCATCTGTCTGCTGGCAAGACAGATTGGCATGGCACAGCGAGCCAGTGGAAAGAACACGGAGAACAAGAATGGTAGAGGGAAAACACAGCATTTATGGCCAATGGCATGACCAACAGATTTGTAATTACATGGATTCATTAGGACAAACACTCACTTCAAGAAGAGAGACAACTAAAATCTAAAGAGGCTGAGTAGATACAGCTGGAGAGAAGAAGAAGAAAAAAAATATATATGTATCTTGTTCAGACAAGCACCTAACCACAGACTGAGGCAATGTTCATATTCTTCTACAGCCTCTCTGACCAACAAATGTATAACAAGTCCAACCTGGAAGAATTTCAGCACCCAAAATTGATGCTCCCAGTACACTCGAGTCTTTCCCATTATTCACATAGCAAACAGTATGACAAGACTAAAGAGCATCTGATTATACCCAAAAGAACAAATTGAGGCATCTGGGAAATGTCACTGCTTATAGAACAGGCAGTTACTGATGACAGTTCTAGAGACTTGGACTTAAAGCCTCTTTCTGCAGCCCATCCGCAGCCTCACTCCTGCGTGACCTTGCCAAGGACACAGGGTTTATCCCTGTTTGGAGGAGCACAGGTATTTTCAGAGCACAAAGCATTACTTAACAGGCCTTTCAACTTTGCTTTTTGCTCTTTCTAGAGGGGTAATTATTTTTACTGACCCAGCTATGAATGCGGCCCTGTGCATTCCCACCGACTATCCCGCTATCCACGTGAATTCCCATCACCACTGCTGGTAGCTACATCGAGGGCATGATCCATCCGGCTTCAGCATTTCTGAAGCATGAGGTAGGATTCCAGCCCTTCTTCTTGTGAGACTGCCAGCTCATTAGCTGGGTAATTAATTCTTCAAAAGATTCAAGATGTTTTTCCATCTGGGCTTGCCTCTTACCACCATTTGTTCTGTTTCCTGTCTTACCATACATTAACTGGGGCCAAATCCAAATGCCCTGAGTTAGATCAGTCAGTAAAATCTCTAGATGAAATATGTTACGTTGCTAACAACTGTTAATACAAAGAGCTATTCACGAGACAGAAAAAAAAGTCAAATAAAACAAAATCACATTCTTAGTCTCTCAGCAGATTTTGTATTTTTGTTTTGCTCTTCAGAGACACGAGACCATGACTTTGCCAACTCCAGGCACAACATGGAGTCGCTGTTGGCTACTTTCAGCTCAAACTCATCCTGGGAGGGGAAGGAAGTTGCCACAGCAGAGACGGCAGCCACGTTCCTCCCATTCCGGGGCTCATGCTGGAAGAGGCACAGAAAAAGGCAGAGTTGTGCTTCCCTCCTCCACACACAGCAAGATGAGGCATGAGGCACGTGGCCACAGGTGAAGACGACGACTTGTTTTACCAGCTACGTCCCAGCTGAAGGACTAGGCTGTGCAAGCAGGGCTGAAATGTCTTTGATGCACTCAGCTGAAGGAGCAGCTAAAGCAAGACACTGCTGCAGGCTGCCCTGAGATACCACTGCCATAGGGAAAAATAGCCTAGAGCTAAACACATCAATCCAAACTTGCTTGGCAGTGCTTAAACCATATGGCTATAAATACATATGCACATATAAAATAAAATATGTATGTGTATATATATGTATGTACACACACACACATACGTATATATAACATATAGCCAAAGAGACTATATTTCTCACACTGTGCCTGGAGTTGACAAAAACATGGGACTCTGCAGGCAACGTTTGGCTCCACAGGTAACATTTGGAGCAAACAAGTGACCTTAAATAAACATGTAAATAATAATATGTGCTATCTTAAATGATATCATTCATTTTAAAGTAATTTTAAATGATTTTTAGGAGAAAAGTGGCTTAACTCTGTACATAGTGAATCAGGATGGCAAATGCACATAGGGAATTTCTTTTGGTAGGAGACTGATTAATTGTGGGAGGTTTATGAACTAGATTTCTAATTGCAGCTTTAACCACAATTATGGAAAATGCATCCATATACACATTTCCTTTGCCTTGAAAGCAATATTTGAACAAACTATTGATGCAATTACATGAAGGAATTAAAATCACCCTTGCATTCACATGGCTGTGGTTTTTCCAACACTTGCTGTCAAGGTAGCAAGTCTGGTTTTCATTTAAGTAGTGAACATATTCACTACCATTTTCTGGTTCATAGATCTGAAAAATTATACATATTGTTCTACTTGAGAAACTTGCAATTAGTTTTCACCAATTAAAAAAAAATATATATTGCAAAGCAGACACAGTGCCACAGTTACCACTGCAACTAAAGACCTAGCCCAGCATCTTCTGTAGCACTGTGCAACACCCTTAAGACCTCCGATAGACACATTCCTCCTAATAAAACCTTTGATTAGGTTATTTGTAGTCACAATGTATTGTCTGCTCTCCTCTTCGTGTCTAGATTGAACAGACTGATGTTTTCTCACCATCTATGGTTTCACTTACTATATCCAAGGGACTTGATAGACCTAAATTGGGATCACCGGACAATTTTTATACCCACTGCAGTACAGCTGATGAGTATTTCTTTCTGCCCTTTTCTCTTGGCAAAAAACTCATTTAGCTGAAGCAGGCTTCCACGGAAGAGCAAGGTATACTTAAGCTTACGTGTTTTGTATGTTGATGCAACACTGCTGTAACTGATATTTTCTTTTTCTCTCTCACATGAGGGAAAAAAAAAAATCCTTTATTTTGGGAAGAAAGCACTTTTATCCAGTCCGGAATGGAGCTTTTCGATGGCCCAGCCCACAGGGCACATGCTGCTGTGAGCCATGGAAAGAGAATCCGGAGCTCGAGACTCGAGTCATGCTGATGTTCAATGCAACCAGGCTGCACACAACTTTTCAGGTTAGATACCAGGAAAAATTTCTACATGGAAAGTGTGGTGAAGCTCTGCAAGAGGCTGCCCAGAGGGGTGGTGAAGTCACCATCCTGGGCAGCATTCAAGAATTGCGTAGACGAGACACTTAAGGGACATGGCTTAGCAGGCATGGTGGCAAAGTGTTTACACTTGGACTTAATGATCCTAAAGGTCTTTTTCAACCATAAAGATTCTGTTGTTGGCATGGGGTCCCGGGACCTGCTGCAGGGCTCCACACATGTGCAGGATGATGGGGAGGTGACCAGGCTGCCTGGGACAACCCTGTGTGCTGCCAAATGAGAAGTCAATTTACGGGCTCTCTACAGGCAAGTGAGGACCGTTACAGACTAAATCACATGGAGGAGCCTGGTTTCTAGGTCGTGCTTTGCACGTGTCGAAATTTGTCTCATTAGTGGTGAGATAAAAGGTCAGTAGCGACCTTTCTTGAGGGAGGTAACAAGTTGTTCCAGAAGCTCCATGGAAACAGGCAGGGACAGTGGCACAGTGAGATGCAAGCGAAAAGCAAGGTGGCAAAGTATTACCCAAAGCTGTGATAATGCAGCTCCCTGGTGCAACCGATTGTTCTGTTAATGCATTTCTTGGAGATCCTGCAGGGATCCTCCAGAACCAAAGGGAATTACTGTATTTTGGGTAATATAAAACTCAAGGAAGTGGCACATAAGAGTTTCTAAGTGTGAAATTTGAATGGCAAGAGGGATCATTAATGACTTTGACAGTTACAATTATGCAGGTTTCTTCCCAAAATCCCTTTTTCCCCCTACATCTTACATATTTTCTGTCCAGATCATGTCTGTTGCAAGAGGAGAATTTCATAGAACCTTTTATGGAACTGTACTGCAAAGCAGCTTTACATTATATCCCTTTCCTCACATTATATCACTTAAGTCTCTTTCGATTGTGAGCCCCCGTGGAGAGGGACTGCAGGCCACAGTATCCGAGACTGAAAGTCAGCTGCTTTATAAGTCTCCAGAAGTGCAGAAGGGCTCTGATCTCCTCCGTGCAGGTATATCCATATCTGTCTATCCACATTATATATATATATTTTTGTATATATATATATATATATATGCACATTTTTTTTTCAGGCAAGCCGATATAGTAAGAAAATTTTCAGGGCAGTTCAGCTCTGACTTGCTCTAGCCCTTACCCCACTGCACGTCTACCATGAACCACTAAATTATGTGGGTATTAGGCACAGCAGGTGCAATCCTGAGGAAGCCGAAGCAAAGCATGGCTGTAGGCAATAATCTTTTGCCTTGTATGATCTTTTATGTTTGAAAATCGTCAGGCACATTGCAAATGAGGCAGAAAACACATAACAGTTAATAACAAAATGATAATAATTGTTACCAATAATAACTATATTCACTGTTAACGGTACCAATTTCCTAAAGATTGTGATTGACCTAGACAGGAATTTTCTCTGGGGAAGCTTTCAAACCTTTTGATTATGTTGTAATTATGGCAGAGGGGAAGGAGCTGTTGATCAGTTTGAAACATATAAACCTCAAAACATATATATCCCAATGCTTATGCCATCATTTTTGCTGTCACTTACAATATGTTAATTTTATTTTTGAGGAAATCAAGTTGATGGACATAGTATGAACAACAAACAAAAAACACCGAAGCCCAACTTCTCTACTCGCTAGATTAATGCCACAACATCATGGTCATATGTTAGCATGATCATTTCTGAACAACTGCAAATAACTGCAAAAAGCTATTACATTTAATTGCTATTTAGATCATTTCTAAATCCACTGTAAACAAAAGATACATTCATAATGCAGCTACAAGATTAGTTTCTAGTGCCACAGAATAAACCAGGCCATGAACTGACAGAGTATCAGCACTCTGTGATAGTTCTGATGTTTATGTTCTTCCTCTCCAATAAAAGTGAGGAATTATTGCTCTCTATTTTTGTTAGATACACATTAATTATTCTGCCTTTCCAGGGAAACTGGAGTGTGACACTCACTAAATTCAAACCCTGCCTAATCCCATGGCAACCTACTCATGAGCGCATACACTCCGCGATATATAACATAAACAAAAACCACATAAAACATCTGATTTTGGACTTATGCAAAAAGTGACTTTGTAAATCTCTCTGATTGCACCGAAGATTGCAGCACCGCTGCCCGATGCTCCAGTTTGGAGCTATTCCTGCCTCCTCATGGGCCTGCCTGAAGAGCTAAGCTTAAACTGCTGCAGGGCTGTGCGAAATGCCTTTGAGGGCTTGAACATCTCAGCCCTTTGGTCTTCGTCTGTGTAAGTGACGCACTACAACACATTTATCTACAGGCAACGTACGCTCGTGAACCTCCCTCCTTGCTCCTCCATTTACTGATAGATCGTGACTAATGAACCAGCATGGAGGAGTGTGCATAGAAATGTCGCCATTAGATGCTTGGGTTGCTCCTATGTAATAAAAACATAACCTACCCATATTGTAAGGTCTTTTAAAATGATCTCTGGTATTTTGAAGGCTCATCTCATGGTGATATTAAGCTTTCAGTTTTGCCCAGACTGATCAATCTGTTACAGAAACTGAAATTAAAGGTTTTCAACCTAGGTACTACTTCAGAAGAAAAAAAGGTAGAAAGAAGGAAATAGAGTAGCACAGAATATCACAGATAAAATCACAGATAATCTCACATATAAAACAGACCTTTGAATTAGTCCCAAGGATACTCATCTGCTGTATCACTTGGTTTACTTTTAATCTAAGATTTAGAGTGGGGTACTTTGAGGAATATAGGCAAATGTTGCACCCCACCACAGGATCTATCATGCCTTTTCTTTAGATAGCGAGTCTCAGGAATCTCAGATTTGGATTTCTCTTCTTGTTTGCATATTTGCTTTTCATGGGCGGCTGTTTCTAAAGAATCATTGACTTGCAATCTTGCAGAAAGCAATGCAGAAGCACAAGAATCACAGCAGCCCCATGAGCCACTGGCCTTAAAGTTAGTATTAGCTTACAGAAGGAAATGTGAATATTCAGCTACGCTTTGTTCCAGAGACACGTGTTCAACAGCAGCTCAGCCTAGATGAGAGGGGCGTGCTTCTTTTTCATCACTCTGTAGGGCTGCCACAAGGAAAAGTTCTTTGAGCTCCCATCAAACCTGTGTCTATGCTTGTACATGAACATATGGATACACTCACATATCCCCATCTATATGAACAAAGGAACAACCCTTTTAGCATAATCATACATCAAATTTCCAACTGAGTGATTGATACAGAAGTGCACAACCTGTGCATGGTTTACATATCAATTCAAATATTAGTCATGTGCCAGACTAGCGGTGATAGAATAAGAACTAGGGCAACTGGCAGAGAAACATCTTTTACGTCCCCCCTTCTCAATTTACTCACAGTGAAGCTGCTGGGCCTTTTAGAGTTCCGCACAAAAACAGTAACAGAGAAATAATGCTTTGCTCCTATAAAACACATGATTTTCTCATTATTTTTTGTCGTCTTCTTTCAGATGCAACAAAGCAGCTACTCTCACTACGGACTAGCAAGAGCTAACCTTTAATATTAACATTTTAAAGTTACCTACAGGCAATAAAGCTCATGTATTGTATTTTACAGTTGGTACAAGGATACATTTATTGCATTTCACTACAGAACAAAATGTCATTAATTGATGAAGCAACTTATTCTACGCTCAGTTCAGCCTTCCTCACACCTATAAATGTTCCCCTCTCTCCTGTGGTTGATTATTCTACCATCCACTAACATTTATTAAATACTTCCAAATCTGATAAGTAAAAATTTATTTTTCCTGTTTTCCAACGCTGTATGCATTTTCTACAGGGAAATTCAGCTTTTCCAAGAAAGAGAAAACTGAAACAGAATTTGAAATTATAGAACATACATTTAAAACTTATCTTCTCCTCCAACTTCATATATTTTTAAGTGGGCATCCAAATAACACTATCTGACAATGGATATGAATTCAGTAGAATACCTTCAGAGAAATTAATCACTTTTTTGAGTGGTTTGAATGATTCAGTCAGAAAGGAAAAAAACATTTACATAATACAAAGCTTGTTGAGAAATCCAAAAAGATTTGTAGTAGCAGCTTATGGGGAATTTAATTTTGCTCCAGACCTTTAGGCAGCTCTAATTCCTATGTGAAGAAAATCATTATATCACCTGCACTCACTACTGACCCAGATAAAAAACAGTTTTGGGTAATGAAAAAAAGAGAGCAGAAAGTTTTTGCTAGTATGCTAGTAAGTGGCTTCCATATCAGGATTGACTGCTTAGCACATTTTATCTTACAGGAAAAGAATTATCACAATGACCAGTCTTGCAAAATAACAGACAATCTAACTTTAACTGCTGCTCAGCTCAGAAGTTGCTGTTGAAACATTTTTTGTGTGCCTGCTTTCTGTAGATATTCTCACTTTTCTGCTTCGATCCTCAGACTCTGACCCTGTGAGTTTCTCAGCTGAAATAGAGACGTGGATGAAAACACTAGGAAGAGAGAACAGAAAAGGTTCTGTGGCCTCCTTCATTTCTTGTTGCCTTCAGACAGACTTGACTTCAGCATCTGCTTGAATTATGGTCATATTCCTTAAAGGTTTAACTAGGCAATGCTGAACCATACAGGCTTCCCTTATGTCATGGAAACAGCCCATGGAAGATAAAGGATCTCCGCCGCCTCCTCTGAAGCTCAGAAGTTGTGCAAGGAGCCCCTCATTTATTTTAAGTAAGAAGTCACACCTGAGGTTAGTGTCACACTAAAATGTACTTGTTTATTTCTGGTTTTCAGAATAATTTCAAGCAGACGTTTTCCTCCCAGTTTTATAGCCATTTGCCTCATTAGCATCATGATTAGAAGGAAAGATGAAATAAAGCCTTGACATTTCCATATGCGATTTTAAGTTAATCATCTAAAAATACAGCAAGTCAAAGGAGCAGAAGACTTTGAAAAATAAAAACAGCACATTAGATATATTTACTTAGGACTTACTTCATTAGCATTAATTAAACTCCTACTTGGCTGACGTACCCTGAGAGATCTTTTTTCTTCTTCATTTGCAAATGGAAGTGTTTTTGCCAGGAGGGGGTGCCAAGTACCCACAGCGTTAATTATGCAAAAATAAGACACATGGCAAATAACTTTCCAGAAACTTAAGTTAGCAACTTTTGTAGGAGTTGTACTTTGAAGCTTGATATAGAAACAGAGTAATAGTTAAAATAGAGTAAATGAAGCTTTCAGCAACTAATGGCTATTAAAGCATCTGTTCAGCAAGGTATATGTCTAATATAGTCCTGCTAATTTGTCATTTACTAAAATTAGTCCTGAGCTTTTCTGGGTATTTGGCAAATAATACACTAGCAAAGAACTTGCTTGATGCAGTATTTCTATTAATGCAAAGAATGTGCGAAAGCCACACACACAAAAAGGTAAAAGTTTGAAGAGAAGGCAGCTATAAAGAAATACATCACATTAATGCAGCAGTTTAACAAACTCTGAAAGATATATGCATTTTTATGGGATGTAAGTATTAGTGAGGAAGGAAAAACAGAACATTCAAAAAAGACCAGGATAAAGATGCCTGACAACGGAGCAGAGGAGTAAGTGGAATCCATAATTCAGCTACAGTCAACAGCTGTCCTTTGTGTATACAGGATAATAGCTAATTCTACATAATGTTGACCTCAATTATTTTTCAGTATAGCACAAGCTCATCTAACAGTCATACTATTCGATAAAGCTGTATTCTGTTGATGGCATCAATTTTTGGCAAAGCAAGCTATCAAGCTTCCACAGAGTGATTTTTTTAGTCATTCTGGATAGCTTAACTATTTTCCTTATTTCTGCTATATTAAAATACACAGTTATTTATGCACAGACATTCATGCATAAGTCAACTGATCATTATTTATGCTGATCCTCCCAAATATATAACTCAACTTACCTTCAAAAGCACTTAATATATCACAAGAATAGTGAGCTCAAAATAGTAAATAACAAAATGCAAAGGCAAAGTGACTTATGTGGATATATGTTCACAGAATAAAGTGAAAATAAAGGACATCACATGAAACAAACCACACAGAGAAGCCAGGCACAACAAGCTTAAACTACCTGGAACTTTTGAGCAATGTCAGACTGAACAGCTTCAAAACATTCTTCAATGGGAGCTACTTGAAACCATAAATGAGATGACCTATTGGAAGAGCTATCCCCACCAGAGATGGAAGAACACTCCATCTTTCATAGGCAATGGGTTTGGGGATGGGAGGCCAGCTTTCATATTTAGACTTTAACGCGCACTTCCCTGGGTTGCTACAGCTGGAGAGGTTGGTTCCCTTTTCCCTGCTGCCCTGGGCCAACACAAGCCATTTTTCCAAGGTCCAGCTTGGAAAAATGGGAACCTCTGAAGCATGGAGCAATCTCTAGTGGCAAAGATTGTCTTTAGAATTTTGTAAATGGTTAGGATTTATGGAAATTGAACAATGTGCCCCTGAAAGTTTGACTTCTCTTGGCACAAACTGCTGGAGGAGATATGGCTGAAAACGAGAGAGTTTGGGATGAGAATCGGGTATGCAACACAAGAACCCCTTTAAAGCCCACATTAACCTCCTTGATAAGGAGGTTAATGGCACCGGGTCTGGCATAGCTCGAAAGAGCACATGCAAAGGCACATGTAAAGAACCTAATCAAGTAAACAAGAAAAAATGGAATCCGCGGAATCAACTCAGTATCTAGCCATGCTGGTTTATTTTCCCTGAAAATTCTGCTGTGGTAATGCATTTTATAAAAATTACATAAACAGATAATAAATTGGCCTTTTTCAAAACCTCAATCAAATGGCAGACTGAACAAATATGACAAATATTGAAGAAAAAACAGCTCCCTAACAGATGCAGAGCTAGGAAAGGGGGTGTTGCCTGTGGCGCATTTCTAACACCGATAAAAGACCGCGTTCGAAAAAATGTGACCTTGGAACCAGTCCTCAAAAATAACAGCAATGTGACATTAAAATACATTAATTCATTAGATAAAAGTTTGTTCTCCCAAATGGCAAACGTTTTCAATTTCAACACCGAAATGTCATGACTCAAACAGCAGATGTTTCTCTGAGCTTTTCTCTTAATCTTTGCAAAATCCTCCACTATAAGTAAATAGCAAGAAACTGAAATAACTCACAGGCACTGTGGTAGGTTTGAAACAGCAGTATTATGACCCCGCCACCCGACAGCACGTACACCTAATTCTGCTCTCCTGCACCTGCCCGCGTGGTCTGCTGTCTCGCCAGCGACCCAGGAAGGGATGTAAGGCAGTTCTGTGGTCCTTCCTCTGTGCAGCAGTTCCTGGCTTTAGACAAACTGTCCAACTCAAGTCTTTCACCTTTTTGTTTTCATCTTCATCTTCTTACATTACCTCTCTGAAATTCAGACATTTCTCACTCCCTGAGGAACTCAGATAAAGATTCCTGCACTGCAGTTAGTTAACCACTGCTGATGACCATGCTTTACATCTTCCAGTTTATGACTTCATCCTCATCCAAGCTGACTGCTGAATGCTTCCAATATTGTCTTTTTATTTCAAAATTTACTGATAAAGTGTCTGTTCGAATGACAGATTTTGTAACTGAGAACCATTATGGCAACAAGTCCCCTGATCCCCCTGCTCTCTGCCCAGCCTCTTCGTCTGGAATCACCCACACCGCCCTGCCCCTGCTGGAGGCGGCTGTCCCTTTGGGCAGCAGTGACAGCCGTCATTCACTGCAGCTTTTATCCATTCATGCTCCTTCAACTTCCCTTGCTGCTGCTGCAGTGGGAGGGTAACGTGGCAATGCATTTCTGTCACCTTAGAAACCTCCTTTTACCATATAAAAGCTTTAAGGGAACATTATTCCTAGTGACGCTCTAAGACTCTTAGGGAAGGAGCCCTCAAGTATATTCTCACTGCAGGTTTACATCTATGGGATAACACCTGGTGCTATTCAGAGTGCACAAAAGATTTTGTGTTTTAATGGAAGTTATTATTTCCTAATTCTGCAGACCATATGGCACCATAAAGCCCACAGTGGAGGAGATATTTTTAAAGCATGATATTAGTTGTGCTGAGGACATTAACGAAGATGAGTAATGCCATCCTTACAGAAGAATAAATTATGCTAACATTTTAAAATCTGAATAAGCGAGGTTGCACTTAAAACAGTGGCTATTTTTTCACTGGTATGAAACTCACATAGGAGTTGTCTTGTGCAGTATTTGAAAATATTTCCACATATTTTCATAATGAGAATCCAGGTAAAAATGGATATACCTTTGTTATTTTTCTAAACCTTATAATAGCTAGGTTTATCTCCATCCTTAAGATACATTTCAGGAAAAGAGATAGTTCTTTCCTCAGTAATTACTGCATGTACTTTTTGGTTGTATCTTAATTTACTAGTCGGATGCACAGCATAGAGAATCCTCCTATGAACTGCAATTTAAAATATGTTCTGTGCTGCTCAGGTCTCTGTTGCAGCCTTCCACAATACTGCCTGGTAAATAATCTACATATTTGTTATCATCAATCCTGTCACGATGTTCTTGTTACAAATAAATGAGTGTGGTTAATTATTAAGGTATACCATGCATGTTCCAATTACTTTCTTCTTCCTGCTTCTACTTGCTTAATGCAACACATTCAAAATGGGAACATTTTTTTACATTCCCACCATTTTGATGAATGATTTAAGGAACAGAGTATCTTCATCCAACTTGGAACCTCTCTGCATGAACAAGTCACATCCGCAAAGATGAGATAACACCTGCTGCCCTTAATGAGCTTATTAGAACATTGTAACTAGCTGAATTTCTTATTCAGAGATTTGTAGCTTCTATTAAGTCTTTTTTGTATCCATCTACCAGCAACACCGATCTGTTTAAAATCATCGCTAGAATCAAGATTTTCTTCTCATATGGAGGTGAGTCACAAAGGATGACATATTCAAAAAGGATTGTAAAGCTTTTGGTAAAACACAATAGATGAAATAGAGCATTGTTGGTTTTACTATGAATGTAAAGCAGCACAAATGAGCTTGGCACTCATCTTTGTACTGAAACAAAAACATTTCATTGAAAACAATTTCATTGAATGCAAATTCATCATATCCACTTTTAGATAAGCTTCTTCCACGTGCTCAAGGTTTTCACTGATCTTGAAAATGGAAACTTCTCTTCACCTTCAATTTTTCTTCTCCCACAATAGCTTCCATAAAGATGCTTATTTTGAGAACTACTTGAGTGCATATTTAGATGAATATTTAATTCTTTCCATAATTTTGCAATTAAAGACATGCTTATCAGAATTAGACTTAAACTTTTTTTTAATGTACTTTTTCTTAAAGAAAAACACCTAAAGCCTGTAACGTTTCCATACCTCCCAGCAGAAATCTACATCATAACTACACTTAAGACTTTGGATACTCAGTCTGTCTGGAGTAAATACAAATTAAACTACTTGCATCATAGCATTTTTAATGATTGTGCTTACCAGTTGCTGTCCTTGGATGCCCCATGCTGCATACTGTAAAACTGAATCCTCTACTTCTGGAGGGTTTAACTCCCAAACTTCCCTTGAAAAAATGCAAACATTTTTAATTGAACACACTGGTATCATCTTATTTATAGAAGTACTGAAAATCATATCGTATTGACAAAACAATGCGACCTACCTTGTGTGTATGTTATAAATCACATATGAAGCTGTATAAGAATAATGAAAAACCTGTATCCAAAAAAAGAAAAAAAATAGGAAAGCATAAGAATTATAAATACTTGTACCATTATTACAGTCACAGTGTTTAAAACGTTTGAGCACTGGTATTCTAATTATTGAATGTATTAATTTAAAAAACAGGCTTGAAACGGGGCTTGAACGCTGCATGAAGGGCATGCGGGGAGCCTCTATTAACCTCGTCCGTCACTGAACCTGCGCAGACCTTCGCAGCAAAGGTCTCAGCCAGACAAACTTGTAATACGGTTTAACAAAAAAGATTTTTAAAAGAATGCAAAACCACATACATTAGGCAAATAAACTATGACTTTGCCTAGACATCTTGGAAATTCAAGGAAAGCTGGTGAATCGGATTTTTTTGTTTTTTTTGATAAAATAATTTCGGTAAACCTAAGCCATTTGCTAATAAACTTTCCTAATTCATCAGGAAGTTTCCAGCAAACACTGATCTAAGATTGCTCTGTAGAGAGAAGCAAATCTGATGTGGCATGTTATGGTGCTGTCATTTCGGGTAGAAATTTTCTGTGGAAGTCAACTGAAATTAAAAAACTGTCACTAATGTGCAAAATACCACGGTCTGACATACCAGCAGTCAAAAGATCAGTGCTGTGGGGGAATATGAGACAGCGTATAATATGAGGTACCAGTAACCTGAAGGACTGAAATCTTTTAAATCTTAGCAGTTATTGTACATATTTTCCCTGAAGTCAACTAGTTTGCTATATGTATATATATATATGTGTATGTATATATATAAAGTGTATATATAATACATAGATACATATATATACATATGTTTATAAAACAACAGATATTTTGCTAACTTCTAAACTTGGGAGATTTATTTTAACATAGATCATTTCTTCAATACTACAGATCACTCTATGAAAATAGCATAATTTCACAATATTAATGATGTTACTATGATTTATTGAAATTACTCCATCTTCTCAGAATACAGAATTGTGACCAGGTATAACTTATTTTCTTATTGTAAACTGCTATCAGACAGAACCATTAGATGACATTTACCAGACTTCCAGTAACTTTACATGCATAGAGCTCCAGTGTATTTGTGCCTGACACGCGGAACGCGCATTTCCAGATAGCATCAGGCTAGTTCGATAGAAGCAGATACTCCGCCAAACTCACACCCTGCCGGACAGTATCTGTTGCAAACACTGTGTTTTTATGACTGGTACCACGAATCCTCTCCAGAGGGAAGAGACCAAAGAGAACATGCAGCTGTGACCTTGCTCACACACATGAGCTCCACCATCTGAACGTGCAACCCCTGCACCCTTGAGGGGGGCTTCAGATGCTCTAATTGTGACTGGAGGTTATTCAGCAACCGTGGTCTAAACACCCCTCTACTGACTCCATTTCCATTCAAATGCTCACCAGGAAATTTAGCAAATTCTTGCTGGCCAGCAGCACAAGCCTGCAGAAGCCTGGGAGATTCATAGCCACTTTATGCTACAGATGAATTTCCCTTCTATAAAATTTCCATTACAGATGATATTCAGTTCCATTTTCTAAGCCTGTGGTGATTAACATTAAAAATGCTGCTTCACTGCAAAGAATCACACATATACTAATAACTATGGCCTAAATTGATTTTTTTTATTATATCTTATGATAAGGAGTTTGATCACGCAAGGTATCAGCCTCTTCTGGGAAGTGCTAAGCGTGACAGAAACAGAGCCGAGCTGTAATAATGTTATGATTATCATAGAAAGCACGGAGACACTAAAAAAATATTCTAAGAACTCTGATAACTCCTTATTTTCTCTAAAGTCATGATATACCTATCTACTATAAATACCTCTCTATAAAGATATATATCTACCTTTATACTTAGTAGAATATTTGCTTAGGTACCATAATGTTTAAACTTCAGTAGAGTTTGAGGGAAAAAATAATCCAGTAACAAAGGTAGAATTGGTAGAATCAAGGTACAATTATTCAAGTACGTGCTGGTAGGACAAGACAAACTGTTGGCTTCAAAGCTCTTGCTTTCTCTTATGTATCTTATTTTGCTACAAGTATTCGGGTGCAGATGCAAGGGCCATACGCAGTTAACTCGTGGTGCAGAGAGCCCTAGGAGATGGGTGCTGGCAGCAGGGAGCACGGACAGTCCCGCACGGCTGGGGCCAACACGGAGCTGGGACACAGCGCTGTGCTGCCCCTCCAGAAACACTGAAGAGCTCATCACTGCTGAAAAGGGTATCAGCTAACGCTATCAGAGGGCTGGCGGGTATTTAGAATAGAAACATTTAAAAATAAATTGCTAGACAGAATACCTTTTAACAAGAAACACTAAACTAGTAAGTCATTTTGATAGCTTTAACAGAAAACACACCATCACAACGGGAAGGGCACTTTATATCCCACTTTAAATTCTCCTCTTTTCTTGTAATAAAATTGCTATCTAAATGTTTATGCAAAACTATTAACATCTTTGTGAGAAAGGTATTACTACCTTCGCAAGAGCTTCACAGCCAAAGGACACCAACATCACAGGAGGTCGCTATCAGGCAGAATGCTGACATTTTTCTCCAAGTTACTGAAGTTAGTTTTATTTTTTTAAAAGGAATACTATGAATAGATAACAAGTAAGAGGTTTCCTAATTCATCCTGCTTACAACAGATAACCCGAAACACAACCATTATCTGAAATTTAAAATGTGAGAATTTAGGGTATCTTGATTCAACCTTTTCAAACAATAAGCAGAGCCTTCCTAGGGTGTTGTAGCAGTTTTGTTAAAGACTGAAGCAGCTGAATTGTTCTTTTTTTGATGCCTTTTTTGGATGTTTAGTAGAACTTGAGCTAACTGGAACAAATATGGCAATTTATGCTGAAGTTTTGCAAAGACACTGAGCGCTCAGGTGGTTACGGACCCAGACAGCTGCCCCCTCTCGTTGCCCTCGTTACAGCAAAACCTGTCTGTCTTCTTCACAACACAAATCTTAAGCACAAATTTCTCTTCTGAAATATTTTCGAACATTTCTTATATTCCATGCCTTGCAAATATGGCTGTATTCAAGGACTAAGCTAAGGTTAATCTTTTAAGCATGGGTAATGAATTACTTTGGCTGTCAGAAGAAGTGACACATATTGAATAGTGAGCAACTGTGGAAAAGTGAAGAAGGTTGTAGTAGGAAAAGATATCTTTCTCTGGGTATAAAGAGCATCAATTACCGAATAAAGAAAAAGGAAGGGTCTCCAAGAAGAGAACTGCTGAGCAAAGCCCTTAGTCTATTTCTCTTTTAATGTATTACAACCATTAGAGTCATTTTTGTACTGTCATATCTGTAGAAGAAAATGAAGAAGGGAACATGCCATGGTATCATTCAGGAATATAATACACTTTAAGGTGGGACACTGAAAGGATCCTTACCACCATGACTGGCATGGATGCTTGCTACAGTTT
>JAUBNY010000900.1:1505684-1517277 GCA_032275445.1 Crypturellus soui
AGAGTTAGGCTGCTAATGATCTGCTTTGGCAGAAGAAATTTTAACTCGTCACCCATTCCAATTACTAAGTGATGGGGCTTTCTACCAAAGGAAGTCGGCTATCTTTACATACATATTCTTCCAACAGAGCTGATCTAACAGGACTGCCGCTCATGAGCCTATTACTATTTTTATCCAGAAGTACCTGCATTTTTCAGTATTCCCAAGCAGACCCTTTTCAATCTCCATTTGCATTGGTAGCAGAGCTGCTGATCCTATCTGAATGCATCTCTGCTAGCAGACCATTAGCTGCAAAGGGCAGCGCTGAGCTGCTCCCACCTTCCTGTTGCTGCTGATGCGGTTGGTCCGAGCAGCATTCCTCGAGCAATTACACTTCTGCTGATTGCAACTCTGGACTAGAAAGATGAGGTAAAGATACTGTGGTGCTCTGTACAGTAAAACTAAATCCAGTGAGGCTATCCATTTTACTGCATACTGATAATAGCACATTTACCTCTTACTTCTTATGGAAGAGATTCGGCCAAAGTGTTTCATTACATTCCATAAACTCATTTAGAAACATCAAAGTTAGAGCACAGTGTCCTGTTTGTAGTATTTAAGAGCAAGTTACAAGCTTTCAGTAACTTCCCAACACTGACAGATAACTCCCTGTCTAACCAAATTAGCTCACAATTAATTCTGAGTACTAAACTGCTGTGTGCAAACAGACAAAACATCACTTTTGAAAAATTAATAAGAATATTCCTGGGATTTGACATTCTGGGAGAGGTCATTTCACAACTTCATTCTCCTTCGGCTAAACATTTGCTAGTAATAAAAAACGAGAGCCAATTAAAGTAATTTATCATAATTCACAAATACATATACTGTATCAATACATCAAATTACTCATCTTCTTAGTAGGACAGACACCACTCAATTTAAGAACTGCAAATAGCTACATTATTTAAATACAGTTCTCCATTTATACATGAAGGCAAATAGTGCTTACAGTCTTGTAAATTACTTCTTTTGGCAAAAAGATTCATTTAAAAAAAAATTCTCTTATTTACATTTTTCCAATCACAAGGTAGTTTTCTACATGCTGTAGCAGACTTGACCTAATACACATTTCTCTGGCTCACCATTACAGGAAGGAAGTCCTGCACAGTGAAGGAGCGGGATCTCAGAACCTTCCCTGCTAATGCAGACTTGCTGACCAGCAGTGATCATATTGAAGGAAAATTGAACATCTTTAGCAATTAGTTGGGAAGAGGGAATTTGCTAGTCTCAAAGACTGCCTACTTTCTCGGTCGTGATGGCAGTGGTAGAGAAAACTACCGGAATAAAGACATCATACCTACAATTTTCCATTGCCTCATCAGAGTATTTGTACAGTTATAGAATTTAGTTTGATTTGATACAATTTGATCATCTCAAATGGACGTTGGCAGTTATCTACCATCCTGTTATCTTCTAAGAAGTCTGAAATCAATTGAAATTCTAGGAAAAAGAAAAAAGTCTCCCATTCTCCACTGCAATTCCCTAGGGTCTCCAGTTTGGTTTCCTTTCG
The DNA here is from genome assembly GCA_032275445.1 of Crypturellus soui. Classification (NCBI taxonomy): domain Eukaryota; kingdom Metazoa; phylum Chordata; class Aves; order Tinamiformes; family Tinamidae; genus Crypturellus; species Crypturellus soui. The sequence continues at coordinate 1,507,237 of JAUBNY010000900.1, forward strand.
GAGACCACCACTGTTTGTGCTCTTCAGTTTTATGGAAGCTTCTCTGCCTTCCAGATGTCTTCACAGATAATGAATAACCACAACTACATAACCCCAGCTAGTTCCCAATGACAACTTTTGTCATGGCCAGGAGGACAGTTCTAATGTTTTTCCCCTTATCTACATCAACCTCTTACCAGTTTGTCACTGACGTTAAATGCATTAACCATTAGATCACCATCAGATTCTTATTGAAGACTGGCGCAAAAGACAACAACAAAACCTTCAGCCTTTGCCATAGCATATCTGTGATTAGCTCCTCCCTTGCTCTGAGAATCCAGTCCATTTTTTCTGTCCTTTTGCATCTCATTTAGTGCTGTGATCCTTCTCATTTCCCCAGGCTGTTCACTCTAGTCTATTAAGCTTCTCCTCGGAAAAGACTACTCCCAAATAAAGACAACTGACCCTTTCTATACAAAGCTGGGCACCCGACATTGCCATCTTTCTTTGGCTCATATATTTTCCCCAGGCTTTTGGAGGGCTACAGGAGCAAACAAAGCAGAGGATACTTTCAAGAGGTAGGACCCAACCCACTAGGCCACCAGGCGGGTGCAGGTACCAAGGTGTCACGGCCGGGCATTTTATTCCTGCTAGAGAGGAGAAATTGGACCCTTAATGACGTTTTTTTCAGGCGAATTTGTCTCTGAGCCACGAAAATTACAAGACTCAGTGGGAAGCCTTTCCTATTAATAAATGTCTAAAATCTTGTTTTGTCAGTCCTTACCTAAGAAGAAATGAGCCTGTTCCTGAAGAGGTATCATTGGCATATTTTACAGTTAAACAAATGGATATGCCCTCAACATGTCAATGCTTCACGCAGCTCTGGCCCTTGTGGCTCTGCTATTCCCCACCACCATCCATTGGCTTTACAGTATGGCAACTAATGGGAGAAAAAAAAAAAAAAGGCCTTTTTTTATACAGAGATATTGTATCTTGTATAGAATGTAATGAAGCCAGATTTAAATACATATAACCTTGGGGTTATATAGTCTCAGTTCTTCTAAATGTGCTGTGCTCTGATAATACCTGACATTTAGTGAAACATCCCCCACAGTTATGCAATAAAGCTGACAGCATTCCAGAATTAAATCCACTCAGAGTATGAAGTTTTATATAAGGAACAGAAAGGGAAGTGGGGAAAACAGTCTAAGAGCAAGACAAAAGAAAGTAATAAGTGTTTGCCTATATTTTCCTTTTTTGTTTTAGATTGTGATGAGCAGTTTGTATGTTATTTCAAACTAAGAGACCCCTCAGTCTCAAGAAAGTGAAATAAAGCAGATACGTTGGTCATCTGTTCTTCACTATGAGGACCAACTCCATTTCAAAGGCAGTTAAATGTTTTCTAAAGGCATAGGAGATGTTTTATGCAATAACTGCCTGTAGTTACAGGTGGCTGGCACCTCCTTGAACATTGCTTTACATGCGTAGGGTTAACACATTTTGGAAATTAAAGATACTTTCATTTAATTTATTTCAGTAAAAGGGCCTTCAATCAAAACACACTGGATGTGCTAATTATTCAAAGCATCAAGAAAAACAGTTTTGCCAATTTTGTGGACAAAGCTAGGAAGCTCTGCCTGAGGAGGGGGAGGAAGGCAGCTGGTGAGGGCGACCTTAAAACCTGCACATTTGTGAGCCTGGGTCACCGAGGCCAACAAAATGAGATTTCAGATTCGCCTGGGCCAGTGGAAGAAACTCATCTTATTTTCCACTGTGGAAAGCAGGAACTGCATTTATGAATACTCTTATTAAAGCAATACTCTTGTTAAAGCAGGGGCAAAGTGCAAGGATGAGGGCTCTCTACACAAATATATAACCACACTCACACCATTGCATACTTCCTGCAACCTCACAACCCACCTCAAAACTGGTGGAATCATTTTACTGAAGTGATTTAATTTTGTCTGTAAGCCTTCTTTTATTTTGGGCACATCTGAAAATTCTGATAAAAAAATGTAAAAACCCAACATATATATGCATAAAAATGTATATATGTATATACCTGTAAGCATATACATCATGTAAATACATGTATAAATATCTCTACATAATACATGTAAATACATGTATAAATATCTCTACATAAATGTGCCATGTTTTCAGAGTAAAGCATTATTAGTTGCAGGGAAACCAAAATAGAAGCTTCATCTTTGATGACAGCATACTCATTAAACCAACAACTATATTTAAAAAGCATCTGAATATTACAATCTCAGGAAATCATTTCTATAATTCTGTATTACAACTTTGGAATTCTTACTTTATCTGTTATACTGGTTTACAGTTCCTGTGAAATGCAACATGGCACTGATCCATTACTTAAAATATATTTGAAACTGATGGCAGTGTGAAAAAATTAAAACTATAGTCATAAAACATTCTGATTTCACTGCAAGTTAGTGCTGCATTACGATAAGTTCTGGTAGAAAATAAGCCTAAAACACTACTGTTGAAATACAGTAGCACTCTTTACTTAAGCTCTGATAAAAGACAGCACTATTGAAGAATCAAGTATCAGTCCTAAAAGTTTTATAATGTCCCATTCTGAGCCAACATCATCTGTCTTTCATTTAATTAAATACAAGTTCAGATTACAGTAACCTTGCTCATATTAAGCAGCACATTAATTAACAAGTAACACTACTTATTTAGTTGTATAACCAAGGAATAAACATACTGTTCAACATGAACAGAGAGGGAAGTCCAGGGAGCTGCTGCAAGGCAGCAAATGCAGCCCCATCTCTGCTTTGCAAAAGCCCAGGAAGCTTTACTTATGCCTAAGCGCTCGCCCCGAACCATTAAGAGCGAGCAGAACCTTTTAAAGTCTAAATTATACCCATTTTTAAATCACTCATTAACACTCTTTCTGGTCACACTCCAAAAGCTTTAGTGGTTGTGGAAGAAAATTGCACTTGTAAAAGGTCTTAATAGCTTCATACGGGGCTTTCCAGAAGGAGAAGAATTTTGGGGGGATTTGTGTTGCCTGACGTAGTTGCAAACAGCAATATCCTGCAGATCCATCCCTCCACTCCACTGGAAGTTAGGCCCACCATTATACTTTTGAGATTCTCACTATCTTTTTTATTGGTAACAGATGATTTTACTTCTATCCCCTATCCTGTTATCTTTCCATTTTTTGTATTTATCCTGGTTTCTCACATATCTAGGTTCTTTTTCCTTAGTTTTCCTTTTTCCTGCCCCTCTTAGCCTTTCCCCACCCTCCACCCAGGGGATGGGCAGGCCGGGGCCTCCTCCGCTACCCGGGTTTGCTACACGCAGCACAACGCGTTCGCCGCACTGCGTCCAGGCCCCAGAGACACCGAACTGCAGCAATCTGAGCATGCTCAATAACTATAAAAAGAAGCAAAAGAACACATGGATTAGCTGATTATGCATAATTTCCTGAGAGTCTCTCTCTTATTTTACAAATCCTCAAATCAGTAACATTTCTAACCTGTAGCTATTTCTATACTGAGAAAAAAAACTCTCTTGGCTCTCTATAATTTGCTAGCAAGGTAAAGAAGTGAAGATCAAGGCATTTCCTTAAATCTCCAATTATTTCCCTCATTTTCATTTCAGTTGGATTACAAGACCGTTCTGAGTCACTGGAGCACTCAGAGTTAACTGCAAGTCCTTCAATAGTTCCTATAATCTCACTTTGACAAGGTCTAGCATCCCACTTCTATTTTCTTAACCTCATTTGTACTCCAGTGCTCATCCTGGTAATTGCAGATTTTCCCAGAAACTGCAAGGCTCTGACAGACTACAGAATCAAGATCTCCGATGGAAGAAAAATAGAAAAATCACTGTTTTAAAGCAGAAAGTCAATGTGGACAAATAGTGTCCATTCAAGAGCTTTACATTTGTTTCTTAAACTTGATTAGCTTCTCAGGCTAATTATTAACTCAAGCAAAGACCTCACGTGGGAGCAGTGGCCACCATGGCCACTCCAGGAAGGGCCACGGCCAAGACCTGAGCAAGTGATGCTATCCAAAAGAAAATATTTCTTTTAAAATGATGCTAGTATGACTATTCCACAGCTAAAATAACTAAGGTAATATTTAAAAAATAAAGGCAGCATCGCTGGGAATCTCCTACCTCCATGTGCGTGACCTTCTGCAAGAGGAAAGTCAAACCTGTCTGCTCAGCGGGAAGAGACCTCAAGCTCGGACTTGGTCCGCAAGTTGCAGACTGCGCTAAATTTTACGATGAAATAGGTTTTTCTGCCAACCCTTCAAAACAGAGTTTTCATTGAAATACCGACAAAGCTATAATTATAGCAGCAACAGTAGGTGCTTCTATAATAAACCATATTTCTTCTCCTTGAAGATATTAATTTACTTTTTTGAAATGTTCATTGCTAAGATTAAGATTGGGTTTTTGAATTGTGTTCAGAGGCAATTTATGCAGGAGGAAAAAAAATATACTCTATCCTAAATGTACAGCACACTAATTTAAAATGATCTATTTGCCCTAATATACATTCAATACCCTACTGAAAAGTTCAGACGCTTCTCTCCCTTCACATGCTGTATCATCAGCCTATTCTTATGCACTGGGAGTCCAGGCATACATTCAGATAAATTATGAAGCTTCTATTTCAATTTCTACAGCAAAAAGCATGAGCTATGCCGCTTGGATATAGTGTAGCTAGGCAAGTTAGAGTACAAGTTTCCTAAGGTGCAGACTCAAAGCATCATCATTTATCAGCGTATTAAGCAGTGCCAATGGTCTACTAAATATGTTTATTTCCAGAAACACCAACGCTTTGAAGGAATTTCTCCATTTTTTTCAGTCATCCCTTATGTGCCTTTTATTCCTTTTACTGGTAGAAATTGGGTTCCGCTTTATTTATTTATTTATTTTTATATAGCTGATGAGTCAAAAAAAAAAAGACAGGCAACACAGAACAGCTGGATGTAACACATGATCCTATCGCACCACATCTACATCTGCAACTGTGAGATCCTCTCCCCTAATACTGAGTTAGGCCCATTTCTGAATGGAAGATTTCCAAGGAAAACTACTTAAAAATGAATCAGGTTACTGGGGAAGATTTCCTCATATTTGGATCAATATCCACTAGCAGCTCTATGAAACCCTCCACTTTTGCAGGACCATCCTTTATGAAATAGATAAAGGCCAATGCTGACTATTCCTTATTAGGATTTAGATAATAACTCTGGTTGGTTGGAACAAGTAGGTAAATTCAAGTTCTTTATTCAGTAAAGAAACTATTAAGTTCCCCCCCACCCGGTTTCAGCAATTAATGCCCATTTGAGCTTTCAGGAACACTTCAGATTTTAACTCCTGAGCACCAAAATACTAAATAAAGTATTCATGCTTGTTAAAAGTCCCATGCACGATCTAAATGTGCCTGTTCAGACATACGGGCTTGCTGGGTGGTGTGATGAACACCTAGTCGTGATAAAAGTCCCTTTCCATAAATTGCTTGCCCATGGTATCGGAAGAGAAGCACATGTTGTTTGGAAGAGGATCCTGCTGTCCCTTCAGCTGCTAGTTTGCTGGTTAAAAAGCCTGACAGGGAGGAACTGGGGAGATCCAGGGGCTGGAAGGACACAGCAGGCAGCTTGTAGGAATTCATAAGGACCAACTGAATGGTCAACAAACACACAAAAACAATACTTCAAAAGTCTTCAATCTGAAATAAAGCAAACTGTCATACCCTATATATTAAAATCACAATTTTGTGCATCAGTCTGCTTTTCCTTGGCGCTTCCCACAGGGTGATTTTCCTGAACTCTCAGTGGTTATTTCTAGTTCACGTTATTTTATGCAAGATGTGAATTGGGCCCACTGAGTTTGAAATCGCTGTGCTTTTATTCCTCAGCTCGCTTTAGGCAGGCATAGGGAAAGGGGCAAGACTCTGCCTTACAGACAGCAGCGTTCAACGCTTCAGCATGGTTCAACATGTTTTAGTTGGTTAAATAAAGCTGTTCGATTGCTCATGTTGGCAGTAGTGCTGTATTCACTAAACTGAAGATAGCACATTGCCAACAGAGAGAGTTTGGAGTAAAAGCCTCATGACCTATATCTTGTCTGTCTTGGACTATGCCCTTAACACTGCATATAGCAGAAATCAAAGCAGCAGGGTCACAGCCCACACTACGCCACTGGAAATACTGCAAAAGAAAGCACATTTCATCACCAGACCACATTTCGTTAACTGACAGCAATATTTCAACATCTTTTACACAGCTTATGTCTAAATTCAAATGTGGTAATACCTGCTTCTTTATTATTAATCAAACAGAAATATTCAGACATAAGTTTCCCCTTATAATTAAACTTTCACTTTGCATAATATGCCATTTATGCAGGATCTTCAGTTGCAATCATTGCTAGAGAAAAGAAATGTCAACTTCAAAGTTAATATCTCTTACAAATTAGAAATTCTGTCTTTATACATAGTGATTATATGCCATGGAATCTTAAAATGATCTAAATTTGCCCGAACTCTTATTGCAAATTCCATCTGGTGCTTTTTTTTTTCCTGAAACAGGTGATGATGAAACAGATCATTTGAAACATTTAAAACAAAAGACTTAAAAAATATATAAACACCTAGAAACACCGAAGAAAGTCAGGTGGAAATGCCCAAGTACATAGAGCTCGTGAAGAATAATGAGAACAGAACTTGTACAAAATTACTATTAAAATTCACAGGGTTTTATCTTTAATTCACTTTGAGTGTTTCTGGGAAGTCAATTCAGCCAGGTCTATTCTAACCTGCATTAGAGAGGGTAAAAAATGCATCTATAACCAAGGTATAATTTGTACCGTAGCAGAACATAATTTGCTTCGTGATTTTTTCCTGAATGCCCAATTTCAGCCCAAAGGTCCTTGCTCCTAGGACTCTGTGTGCTTTGTGAAGTATCATGGATCTTAATAGAACCTCACAGGTTAACCTGGCTTTGTCATTAATTAATTTGTTGATGCATTTATTAATAACAGGCATGAACTATTGACATCAAACAGGTTATAGTTTCAAGGACAGGTTATACACTCTTATATCAGAGCCAATACTGACACAGGATCATTTACAGAATACTGTAGTAGCTGCAAATATAATGGACTGTAGTAGCTCCAAATATATGGGCTTGGTAAGACTAGTCAGAAGGATTATAAAATACATACCTAAGAAAAGCTCCCTGATATCAAGACTCTGCAGCCAGCCAGGTACAACCTCCCATGTGCTAGGAAGAGTAAATAAATCAATTGCCCAACTTAACAGGATACAGTCAGGGTTGTTAGGCCAAATAAATGGCTTTTCTTAACAGTGATCTAATCAAGGAGATTTTGTCTTTTTAACATTCTGCCAAGACAGTTATGCAGGTTTCTGAGCCTCATTTGTGCTCAGCTAGATAAATTTTCCATCAAATAAAGAAGCAATGAAAAAATTAACCCCTTCCATCCACTGTGGAATAACGTAACACGTCAGTGCTGCAGTTTCTTTCAGGGAAGTAAAATGAAATAAACCAGTTAAAATCCTTTTTTTTCTGGTAGGGAGTCAATTCTGCATCACTACGACATCTGCCTTCAGCGCAGAGATTCCTAAAAACAGTGAAGTTCAGAAGTAATGTGTCAATCATGTTAGCAGATGATCAAAACAGGTAGGATACTAAAGTAAAAAAGACTAGGTAGCATAGATACAATATGAAGAAAAAAATCTGCCTCTAGCTGGAATGATACTTGACAGCAATCAATATATAAACAGTACTTTAAGATACTCTGTGTGAAGGAGGTAGGAACACGAAGGGCTGAATTGGCACATGCACTGATTCCCCCCATCAAAATAAGAGTTCTTTGCAGCCAACACTCATCAATACAGAGTTATTTACAGTCAAAATGTTGCAACACTGTCTAGTGCAGGAGGAGACACGTGCCTAAAACTGCAAGACTTGAGGAAGGCAAATTACCACTTTCCTCCCCAGAACAGCACTGGGGCAAGCGCCTCCCTGCCTGGTAGCAAAGCAGGATTCAGTACCCATACGAGAATTAAGATTTCACTAAGGTCAGTTTATCTGAACTACTTGAGAGTACTTAATAAAACCAAGGACACACTTCAGCCCCATGGGATTTATAATCATTTCCACACTTTAGATTATTTGATTTTGCTCAGTTATAAATCTTGCTGTTTTAAAGTAAATCATCCTCACAATTTCTTTATGCCAAAGACCACTGTTAATCAAAATGTACAGTAACACCTAATAATATTGATTAACCTTATTTATTTCTTCCTTCCACCCTGCCAATATCTGCCTTGGGAGTCACGTCAGCTCCCTCAAAGAACCTGATGAATCTGACTTACTGAAGCTTTTTCATTTAAAAACTTGTCATGCTTTAAAGTTCCTACACATTGAATACTACATGCCATTTCTGACGCATAGTTAACTTAAAAGAAGTGTATGTAGTACCATTTTCTTAGTTTCCAGTTCTAGCAAAATATCTCTGAAATTTTAACTCTGAGGGCCTGCACTTATTATTAGTTGATAAGCCAACAACTTTCAAATTAAGATTCCATTTAAGATTCTCAGCTCTATAATAAGATTTCAGTGGCTTGGAAATGAAAGCAACAGCTGGCCTGTGAACAAACTGCTGATGAAAAACATCCAGTGCAAAATCTCTCCTGCAATCACCTATGTTCCTTTAGTACACAGGCTTTTCCACTGTGTATACACAACACAACCCATCTCTGCTGCACGTGTGAAACATATTCCCGGACTCTCCAACTTAGGCCACTAGTAGATCCAGCACTTGAAGTCCACATGACAGAAAATCACTACAGTTGGTTAAAGCTTAGGAAGCCAACAGCTCTCCAACATTGCTACCACACTGCACGGAGGCCGATTTTAAGCTCATTGTTGCCTTTCAAAAAAGAATAGCTTCAGAAAATGTGAGATATGGGACCTGCTGCCCTGTCGACATGCACGTTATGCAGTCATTTATAAGCAGCAAGCTGCACCTAAAATACTTTCATGGGAGACTGGAGGATGGCAGGTGTACTTGAATCTGCTGCGTTAGCAGTTGCTCACTGCTCCTATTTGATATTCTTTGATCTCTCATTTTCTCTCAGTCTTCCTCTCAAGGAAATTTAGGCTCAGAATGATCCCAACTAACTGAGTTTAATGGTTTTAAAGTCTTTAGTTCGTTGCTGAATGCTATACATGAAAGATATGACTGAAGTCAAATCAACATAGACAATGGGATCATGAGCTCTTAATCATATTATTCTTAAGAGTTCAAAAGCTAAGAAGTCAAGCACTGAAAAAATCCCAGATTTCAAGGACATCATGAAAACCTGAAATGGGATGTAGCATTAAGAAGAATAATCTTTGCTCAAGGCAAAGATATTTATGCCATCCCTTAGAGTGAAAGTCAGCATGAAGTGTCCACAGCAGATTATATGGACACTATTTTTTTTAAAAAAAGAAGCATCAGATGAATAGAGAGCTTTAATGTCAAAACAAAAAAAACTGCTGGAAGAACATTAGAAGAAATATGGACAAGTGATTCACTGAATCAGAGATGATTCTCCTTCATCTTCAAGTTCACTTCCCATCAAAAACTGGTTTCCTTCAGCTGAGAGCTTAGAAGTAATTTATAACTTTAAAAGTCCACACAGTGCGCTAATTATGTGCTACAACATATACAATATGTTTTGCAAGAATTTTCCCCAGTCCCTAGTCTAGCCTCAGTCTCCTCTCTTCAAATGTGCTCAGGTAAGCTACAGTCTGGCAACACGGAACAGTCTTTGCAAGTTATGCTGCTCTCACAATACCAAAGGATGCTACACCTCAGGAGGGACAATAGGCACAACCAGGCTGTTAAGTATCCAGCAGGTATTTTGGAAGGTAAATATGGAAAGCTTTCCAGTGTCACTGTATTGACATTGATGATGATAATTGGGACTAATGGTGAAAGGAACAAAAGCTCTGCCAACTTGAAATATTTCCCAAGTGCAAGCTGTATTCACACATC
>JAUBNY010000900.1:1535005-1568280 GCA_032275445.1 Crypturellus soui
CAAGATTGTTTTTTTGTGTATGGGCTGTGATGGACCAACTTTTCACCTTCACTGGACATTTATCATTGTCCAGAAGAGAAAGTGGGGGGATGCGACAGTGCTGGCAGCTCCACCTTGGCAGCACTGACATTTGTTGTATAATAACCAGTCTCTCACTGCTGAAGGGAACTGCAGAGTTGAATGGTGCAACTCAACTATGCCCGAAATAACAGTATTCAGGCCTAGAATGAATTAGAATATTATTGAGATCAAACATTTGCTGTCAATAAGCTTTTGGTTTAGAAAGCTGAACATTTTGGAGCTCGTTTTCTCCTGAACAGCAGCAAAGCAAAAGGTTCTTTCAGGATGGTCCACGAACAACAGGTTAAAACTGAATTCTCTGATGATTCAGAATCAGAAAAAAGGGCCATATTATACTATAATTTGTTTTACTTACTCACAAAAGTCAAGGCTGAACTTCAGTCCTCCATCTAAAAATGCAGCAGAGCCCTGCAAAGCTATTTGAACAACAGCTAAAACCATGTGGTTTCTGATGAAAAGTGGTCTGATCTATTTTTAACTCTTACACAAGGCTGAAGCTGCACGTACAGATACATACCACTGATGAAATCAAGTGATAAAACCCACTAAACCAACAAAACCTGCATCTCCAATGACATTATTTATCCTTTGCTCAAACAAAAACAGGTAGGTGGATGCATATGTATCGATGCACAACGTGACAACTTACATATTAGATCACAAAAAAGAAAAAAAGGAAGAATACAAATAATAGCTTAGTTTCCCCAGTTCTTTAGTTCAGAGTTTTGTAAAGGAGCAACCATGAGAGTTTATCCCCATCTGCAGGGCCTCACGGACAGAGGGCTTTGCCACTACCCCATCCATGGGTTCCTTTACAGTTTAAATAATGCAAAAGACCTGCAGGTAGTCAAGGTAAAGCTCTGCTACACTCCTAATGAGGAGCAAGTACTTTAACAAAGTGAATGCAGGTACTTCCAGAACGGAAGTTCAATGGGGATAAAATGAGGAAAGACTATGTATAAGCCAAATACTAAACAATGTGAAATACCCATAATACATTCTCTATATAAAACATTCCTTTACTTTCTCTAATTTCACGTTCCCACGCCCAACCTCCTTCCATTTAAGTGGAAGCTGCGGTTACTATATTTTACCATGTAATTCAGATGCAAGTCTGGATATAATACCTATTTGAATGAATATTCCAATGGGAGAACTCATGACAGCACATAAACTGGTCACGACCAGTTTAATTTTGATAGACTTCCTACAAGACAATTCATCTCCTTAGGCAAAGTTTTGTCTTTTAGGTCTGTAAAAATGCCACACTGTGGATCCACAAAAATCAAGTATAAGAGATAGATAAACACTATGCCAAGATGACCTAGAGCAATTCTGATACAAGATTTTCTGATTTATCCAATTAAGAGTTCAACACAAAAGAGAGAAATAGCCTATAAATGGAGTAAATTCCAGTTACCCTCTTCCATGGGTCCCTTAATATCTGACCTTTTAGAAACCTATTCCAGTTGTATCTAATAGAAATAGAACATACCACAAAAGTATTTACAAGAAATAACAGAAATTTGGGAATGGATTTAACTTAAAAATCCCTTCTTGATTTTTTTCTCACTGCTCTAAATTGATAAAAAGTGGTCTTTTAATGTTCTTGAAATATAAATGAATGGAAAAAGTCATGTCTAGGTCAGACTGAAGATGTCCTAAATTCAGGAGTGAATGACTGGATGTTTTTCCTTTTGGACTTAACAGACAAGAGTGTTAACACTTAAGCGTTACCAGACACATTTCAAGTCTTTACTGTTGTGTTACTAACTAGAAGAGTGCTCCAGAAAACACTGTTTAAGGTTGGATTCTCATAAGCACTCTGCGAACCAGCCTGTTCAAACCATCTACACGTATTTTCCATCTCACTTTAATGCTGACCAATCTCTTGATTAAAAATAAGAGATAAGACAAGGCCCTTTCTTTTCTCTCAAGAAAAGAAAAAAAATTCAATAATTAATTTCCCCAACCAAGAAGATTACTGACAACTGAACTTTTCTACATAATTGGCAGGAAGATAATCTCCTAAAGTGGAACAGATAATCATAATTTAAGACTTCATTGAATTTTTCCCCTCATGGATTCTCTTAATCTGCAGATAAACTCCTGGAGATCCTTCCAGGGCACTCGAGTTAGCCGCTATCGGGGGCGCCTCGGAGCACGGCTCCGCTCGCCGCACTTGGCTGCGGTCCCCATTCCCGATCATTATCCGCCAAGAACAGTATTAGGGCAGCAAAGTGAGGACAGGCATCAACGCGCAGCAGACAGGCAACTTCATTCTCTTTACTGCAGGCATCGTGTTGTGCTCTCATCTTTCCTTCGATACATTAAGCTACAAATATTCAGTGGAAACTGCAGAAATATTTTTTTACCTGCTGCTCACTGATGAATTCCAAAAAAGTCAAGATCTGTAATTCAGCTTTTCTGAAAAGGCTTATTCTTCACCTTAATCCCACCACAGGGCTTATTAAAAGTTATTTCCACAGCATAATAAACTAAACACATCCTTCTATATTATTCTATTAAATTCCTCTAGCCAGAAGGTATTGCAGTTTGAGGTTCTAATTCAGGAAAATATTTGCAATTTTTGAAGGCATAAACATATGTTCTGTTGCATGTTCATGCTTCAGGACTAGAGATGAACTTAAAGCTGTCTTTTTAAGTATATTTCTGAATAAGGAGGTAAGAAACCGCACACATACTGCAGCATATATTGAAAGAGAAAGAGCAGGCATTGCTAATGGTAAAAAGAGGGCACTGCAGCAAATAATACCCAGAAAGTACCTTTAAAATTGCCACAGTCTTCTCTTTCTATTATGGAAAAAACGTGCAGGAGAGCTGGAGTGTTTATGCCAGTATCACTGGCTACTCGTTGTAGCCCACTGCAATAAAGATGGATGGATTTGACGTCCAAAAAAAAACCAAAAACAACAACAACAAAACCCACAAACAAACAACAAAAATCAATTTACAAACATTTTTAGTTCTTTAGCAAAGGAGCGTTCTTCTGCATGAAGTTTATAGAGCTATACTAAAACAGCTGCTATCCCAGACAAAATGGTTTTGTTCCTTCTATTAAGCATGATTTCAATGATTCATTCAATTATTACTTTTGTATTCAAAGATGGCTTATTTTCATGCAGATTTATGTCCCATTATGCATAGAGGACATTCTTAATTGTGCTGAAACAACTGCAAATTTAATTAAAGTTTGCCATTCCAAGCATAAAATATATTAAAGAAAATGCTGACAACACTAAAATAAATATTCAACTATTTAATTTAACTCAACATTTATTTTTAATCCAAATATCAAAATAACCTTGTTTCTAATTAGAATTTTGTGACAAAGTGTCTTGAAGAAACATTTGTCTCTATTTTTCTTCAATCTGTTCAGCTGAACCACACTAGCTTATTTATAAAACTGTTGATTAATAAATCTGTTCCAGCTGTATTACTTTATGTTGCAAAGAACACAGATTAATATATGTAAATATCCATTATCATTTTTAAAACCCCAAAGCCTTATTATTCTGCAAGAGCAGAAACACAATCAAATATGTTACAGCGCAATAAAATACCTAAGCCCAGAACAAATAAGGGAAAATAAGGGACAAACATAGCAAGTAAAGTCCAGAGATCTAGGCCAATTTACATCAGGTGGTGAGACCAAATAAATCTTTATTAAAAGTTATTTGTGGTTCCTTGCACTGGTTGTTTTTAAGAGCTCCACATTTATCATCTACTATACTGTGATAGATGATAAAAGCAAAACCTTGGTTTGGTGAAGGGATGTGTTCAAGCACAGCCGTCTGCTGGAGACGGACTCAGAAACCAGCCCCATCCTACTGAACACAACTACAGAATTTCTGATTTGCAGGGTTAATTGACGGTTAACACGTGAGAGGAGGAAGAAGCTGGACAGGTGGATTTTTCCTTTCCTGCACCTAGGAAGTGCAGCTCTGATAGAGAAAAAAGAAAAAAAAAAAAAAAAAGAGAAAGTTCATGGAGAATAAACATTACTTAACCTTTCATGATATTAAGTACTAGATAGCAGAAGGAAATGGTGCTTCATGGCACAAGTCTGCTCCTGGCACCCTGGCAGCCTAACAAGCATGTCAAGAATTGCAAACTTTGGAGAGAGAAAAAAAAAAAACAAAAGTCTTTGACCTCATATGCATCATAATATTTTTTCTAAGCTGTGAAAGAATTACATCTCACATTCCTTTTTTACACAGAGATTTTCACTTCTACCCTAAAGAACAGATTCTAACAGCACCACTCTGTACTTAATAGCACTATTTAAATTACTTGCATCAGCTGAAGATCTAGCAAACAACATCCAGCTATTAAACAATATTATCACTGCCACTGTCACTTCTAGAGGATGCCACCAGTGTCGTACTCTTCTGGGCTGGCAGCTGTGAGCACAGCTGGAGCGCTCGCGAGGCGGCAGCAGCTCAAGTCTCACCCAGAGCCGGTCCGTCCTACCACGCTGCAGGGCCTGCCAAGCCCTGGTTCCTCCTCCTTGCAGCCTTTGCCGTTGATATAGTTATCGATGGCATATAGTGCCAATCAATGATCAACTATATCAATTATATAGTTGAGCCCTGCACAGGGCTAGATGCAAAATGGACCTCATCCCTGGTGTTACCTCATTCAGATCCCCTGTGCAAGAAAGATTGCTAGATGCTTTCTTTTCCCTCTTTTTCTCTATCAACTCTATGTGCAATCATTAAAAGCCTTCCAAGCGAACAATCCATCTGAAGCAAAACCAGCAATATTTCAAAGAAGGAAATTAAATCCATACGAGGATTAATAAACTTTTTCACAAAATAAGAAACAATAAAGAGAAAGAGCAATGAGCAAGTATTTTGCAGGCAGGAATCAAAGTAGAATCCTCCACAACAAAAACAGAGAATTGAGTGTTGTTGTTAGCAGCATTGCTTCCTTTTTACTTTGTCAATATATATTGTAATAAGTATTTGACTCAAAATCCATTGGAATTAACAGGAAAAATAATTAGTGTTTTGCATCTAGTTCCAAATAAAGGAAACATTTCACATCAAAAGCTTTAGAATATTTCCGATTAGCTTGCAGCATAACAGTCCAGCTTGCAGGTATTATCATTACAACTACAGGTATGCAGATGTTTACAGCAATATTACCAGGAAGCCCCAAGATCTGCCCTGTTCACCTACAAATACACATTTGGATTTCTAAGAAAGTCAGTGCGCAACATGCAACTATAGTACAATCAGCTACTAACATGAAACAAAGCTGCAATTCTACAGTACAACAAAAGGAATAGTATTAATCATTTCCCATATTTGGGCACTGATTTCTATGATGTTAAAGTAACTCATAGGTACTTTTAAAGTTTACAGTTCCAAAATTAAAAAGAAAATAATAGCTTAATATATACTTAGTCTATCAATCTAGAACTATTCTGTAATACTCTATTGTAATACTTTATACAGATAGTGAAGTTCATAAAATGTTTTTCAGTTCTGGGTTCAAAGGTTTATTATTTTAGAAAACTCTATTACAGTATGGTTGACTGAAATTCTTCTTGACAAAATAATAACCTACAAAATCTCTTTTATCTACAGGCCACAATGAACAAAGCCAACATTGGAGGTCAAGACTTACACTGTTCAGTTTTAGATTACTCAAGTAAACAATAAGACTTGTGTAAAACGTGAATCAGCCTGGATTTTCATTCAGGATAGTACATAACCGAGAGACACATCTGCTCGGGTCAGGCAGGAACACAGAGCCATAGGCTGGCACCCAGTGCAGCCAGAGCAGCTCAAGAACCAGGGATCTCTGCTACAGAGGCAGCACGATGCTTCCTCACAGCCGAGTCTATCGACACTCACCGAGATCTCCACACATCATTAAACATCAGCATTTCATCACCAAGTTTTGTCCAGAGAAAATAAGCATCTGAATCCAAATATATCATGAGGAAGTGCGGACAAAACCCACAAGGGCTTCTGAGCTTTCATTCAGAGGCTCTGCAGACTGCACGAGTGGAGGACTTACCTGTTTAACGTCGTACGCGAGCAGAACAAACCTTAAATCTGGTGAAACGGAGTATCTTGATGCTTTGAAAGTTACCTAGAATGAAATAATAGCACAAGTGAGTAGACAATAGAGATCATTTTTCATTTCTAATTTTATCTTATACTTAATTTACAATTAAATATAACAATTCTGTCTGATTAAGAACCCTTATATAGCTTTCGCAAAAGAAGGGTCAAAATAATTCTTAGTCTAATTTGCTGATATCAGTAGAACCTCAATAGATGAATCTGACTCCTATTCTAAAAACAAATTAAGAAGTCGATGAGTTTTTCTGACGCGATGGCAAGCACCGTGCTCACAGATAGCAACTATAGCCGATTCGTTTGATGACAGCGGGTGCTTCGCTTGGCGTGCACTTCATGAATGATTATGAGGGAGATTCATCACGAGGTTAAGCGTAAAGATAATGTAAAAGAAAAAGAATAGCTGTGCACGGTGTCTCTATTGCTTTTTTTTTAAGGCCACGTATATAAACATTTTGCAAGACAGCTTGCACTAAAGAAAATCTCTCTTTCTTGTAAGTAAAACGCTTAGTGGAAAGAAAAGTGAAACATAAGGTATCATTATAAAACTAATATTGCTTTATATCTAGCTAAGACTACATGACACCCAATTGAATTCAGGGCTGTAATTTAATCAAGGGGTAATGTTGATGTCGGGAAGAATTTAATGCATCTAATATAAGAGGAAGATAAGAGCATGCTTTAAAGGGCATTGAAGGAAATAATTTTAAATGAAACTGTAGACATCTATTTGCAGAATGAAAGCAGCGGAGAGAAGCAGTGAAAAAATGTAGATAAGAAGTAGGATGGGAAAACTAACAGAATCACAAAAGTACAAGATGAAAGAAAATAAATGAATAGCTATGCAGAACTACAGTTATCCGGTATTCAAAGGCTTCTCCTGATTCTGCTTCTTACGCATTCTGTTCTGCTTGGTCTAATCCCACTGCCAAACTAATGAATTCTATAGGGGCTTAAGGTACACAAGCTAAGGGTCACACACCAGTACATTCAGAGCAGCTACAGAGTTATTCCTCCAAGTAAAGGGCCTAATATATCAACAAACAGAGAATGTGTTATATTCTGAGGTACATACTAAGTGCAAGATAATAGAATGAGATCAAATTAACCAAAGGAATCAAAAGAGGGCAAAAAGTTATAGGAAAACCTGTATTAAAAGAGCATGACACTGTCCCAAGTAGGAAGAAAATTTTGCAGTATTAAAGTAAAAAGATAAAAGAAAAAGAATACTTTTAGGCTTTTTTTGTTTGTTTGTTTGCTTTCTACAAAGCATGCAGATTAGATTCCTGCTGTGTGTAACCCAGCTTTTGAGGGACAGCACCTTCCAGCAGAAACTAACCACATGTGAACCACCTTCCCTCTGCTGGGCAAGTCACAGAAAATATTTTGAGGTGGAATTCCTCTGCTTTCTGAGGCTTTATTATTTAATGTCCCATTACCTTCAGCAACATATAATTTCCAGAAAAAAATGATACATTTATCATTTTCTGCAATTAGGAAGACTTCTCAGGCCCTGATCATACCACCACAAAAATAATGATGCACTTAATGCAGAACACCTGAGTAGCTCAGCTGCAAAGCATTGGCAGCATTAGGCAACACCAGCAAGGGCTGGCCTGCTATTCTGTACCCAAGTAGAGCCTTGTGGATGTGGGATTTCAAATCATTTGAATCCTGCTAAATAAGACCTTGTTCATTAAGCATGTGCTCACTTGCAAAACTGTGCCTGGTTCCAGCCCTGTCTCAAACACAGGGTGAAAGTGGGGTGCTAGTGAGCAATAATCTCTCAGTTGCAGGTAATGGTTTTGGCAAAATACTTTTCCTTTTGCTGGTATAATAGGATTATTCTTGCTAAGGAGAGTGCTCCATATTTTCTAATGTTCCGTTTAAGAAACAAGAACATAAATTTGAGACCAACCTTACTGCCAAGGTTGGCAGCTATGCTGATTTATTTAAAGCCTCCTAAAAACATTATTAGCCTGTTTCTTGAGGTTGGGCTTATAATTAAAGCTGCAATGAAATAAAATTTCATTTCTAATTGAATTTCAAAGGGTTCTGAGTAACTTTTTTTTTTCTTCTTCCTCTACACAAACCAAGATTCAGCATAAACCAATTGGAATGAATTCAGAAACCATGCATGTGTATGCAGAGAATAAACTTTTCTAGATTAAAAACGGGGCTGAGGGCGGGGGCGGAAATCAGCCGACTTATTCCTCTGGCATAATGTGGAAAGTAAGCTCAGAATCTGTGAGTTCAATAAAACGAAAGACAGGCAGATTTCATTTTTTCCCCATAAATGTTTCTAAGGTGCTTGCTCAAGTAGCCTTTGCCTCACTATCAGCTAGAGGAGAGAAGAGCAGAGCTTGGTGGGCTGGAGAGAAGCTTCCAGTCTCCTCCCAGCAGGATACATATCTGCCACAGATGCCTTGAGGACACTGTAGGCTACTCATGATTCTGATTTCCATTTGAGATAGTTCTCTTATTTTTTTCATCTGTTTGTTTAAACTGAAGACAAGACAAAAATACATTATATTCACTGCAGGGATAATAAACTTATTTATAACAAAGTTCAGAGGGCTTTAACCCCAGGGATATGTTCTCTTCTCAGGAGAACTCATTCTGAAGTTTAAAAGAGAATGTGGGAAAAATATATTGGAAATGGTGGGAATTAGAAAACCTCAAATGTCTTGTTATGAAAAACCTGGGAAGTTCTTGCTTGTTCCCCCACCATCTCTGCATATCTGCAACCTTTCAAGCTTCTTGCTTTGTCAGGAGCTGTTGAGCCTTCATCAGGAAGGCAGACCTTAACGGTGCCCTTATGACTATGCCTCTGGGATTTATCTCTTCTTGGTGTGTAAGAAATATAGCTCTGGATAAATAAGCTCTGAAAGGGGAAAATACAGCTCGCTAATTAGGCACGCTCCCTAGACACAGGAGCTGCGCTAGTTTTCCTCTGCATCACAGCCCAGGACCAGCTTGTTAGGAGACGAGGAAATTTTGCACGGCGCTCCCTGTGCATCTGTGCACGGCCCTGTCCCCTCTTGAATGAGCAAAGAGGAAAGGCAGAAGGGAAGGAAGAAGATACAGGAACGTCTTTATATCCCTCAACAACAGACAGTTCTATCTGGCCACATCAACACCTCGCGTCCCTAGGATAACCATCAGCTGCATTCAAGCAGAAAAGAGATCTGACAAGATAAACTTCTTATCCTGAAAATAGTTGCATTTCACACAGTTGCATAATGAGGAGCCAAAGCACAGCTTTTAAATACCAGTACACTGTCTTCTGGTCTTAATTCACAAATCTGTTGTCAGTTTTACCTATGTTGCTGAGTTTGACATCACTTTTTCTACTTATAAACACAAGCTCCTAGGTCTGATTTTGCATTTCTCACCCAAACAAACTCCCCACTGACTATATAATTAGATCTAACCACACTAAACCTACATTTCTCAGTTCTTTGAAAGAAAAGCCTTGCATGGTAAAGACTTTGGTTCTTTGCCTGATGGCACCAGCTCCCCTTCAGTTCTTATTTTCCTAAACCTTGATCCTGAGGTCCTAGCTCAATACTTTCACCCTCTAGAAAATGTTGGTGAGCTTTCCTTGCCATTATGTTTAAATCAGTGCCTGATTTGCAGTCTTTCAAACCCATACCATAGAGCAGACAGATGGAAATGAACTGTGAGACAGTCTAGCCCACAGCTATTCGAAAGCATCCTTATCCTGTCAAACACATTTTAGTGCCTTTTTTATAGTTTCAATGGGATAGTTTAAAGTGAAATAATAAATTATAGTTCAAGACGATTATGTAGAGGAAATTTCCACTTCTAAGCAGTTTACTTAACCTACTTGTTTGGTATTTTTCTTCTTTGGTTTTACCCCTCCTCCTACTCCATTTTCATAACTTTTACTTGTGCGCAGACTTCCATCTGCCAGACTCATGTTATCATCCTTCTCTAATTATTGCTTAATAGCCACTTTACACATATTTAGGCTTTTAGTCCTTCTGTCATTCATCAAGGATAAAATATTTCAAGACTCAAATCTATTTCTAGACCACCACTTTAAACCTGTTAGGAATACTGTTACTTAGCTAATTACACCGCGCTCTGTATCGCCCACCTACACCTACACCAGAATTTTAACTAAATGCGGCAGCCAAACAGTGTGTAAGAGGAGGGATAAGATGGCATTGGCTCTTGGAGATTTTGGTGCCCCACTACCAGGGAAGCTGGAATAGAACCACGGGGAGGTCAGAAGAGGGAGCGTGCAAGAGCTCAAGAGCAAACACTACAGCAGAGAAAACACACGACTTCTGAGAAAGTAGCCAGGCTGTAATTAGGGAAATGTACAGTAATTAGCACGCTGAGGAACATCCTAAGTCACCTTCCTTCCTGCACCACTTCCCAGGCCACCCAGAGCAGGTCCCAAACCGCTGGGATGTTACGTGCGGGGATGCTTAGCTCCAGCCCCCAGGCTCCCTACCCATCACCTACAGCATGATCCAAACTAACCCATACACCGCAGAAGGGGTGTCCTGTACTGGCAGCTCTCTGAAGAACAACCCACAACTCCCCAGCCTTGCTGCACATCCTCATACAGCCCCGCGACATCAGCCACGGGATGCAAACACGAGCAGACCTCTGAATGTCCCTGAATCTCTGGCACCATCACCGCACCAGTGGAAAATAACCTCTAGCCAATAAATCACAGGATTTGCTCCCTCACATTTGCTGTCTTGCATTAGCCCTAACTACTTTCTGGAATGGCCCTTTCCCTGTCAGATCAGCATACTCTCTGCAGTACTTCGTGCGTGGACACTCCTCTGCTTGGACAGAAAGCAGGGTCCATCAGCAAACCTCTAGCACTGTGGCCCCTCCGTACGTCAGGCTGCACCTTAACTTACAAACACGCCTCAGCCAAGAAGGTTTGCTGAGAAGATCGCTCCACCTTCACAGCATGAGAGAGGAGGTAACATTTGATGTCCATTACAGCCTACGGGTGAACATCATTAAAATCTCCAATATTGCCACAACTACTACTATTTATGTGGTTATATAATGTTGTTCAATGTGTTTACCATTATTCACCTTTCCATTAATCTTTTGTGCAAGGCTGTTAAAGTGCAAGCACGTAAACTCCAGCAATTAAAGCCTCAATAACCACCAAAGGAACCATAATTGCATGAAGATGCCAGCACCAAGTTCCTTGTTGGAAGAGGAAGGGGGTGTGGTATGTAGAGGGCAAAAAACAAAAAATAAAAATCAAAGAAAATCACGAAAAGAGAATTATCGGCAGGAAGAGCTGTTTATGAACAATGATCTGCAAAACAGAAAAATAATCCCTGCCAAAGGCTCTTTTCAGACAGAAACCCTAATTCCCCGCTGCGAGGCCCCCACTGGGTTTCACAGCTGGGCGGTCACAGCCTAATCATGATTCATGAGCCGGGGCTGCTCCTGCTCTGCCCACCCTGCTGATGAAGGCAGCGAGAAGTGACCCTGCTCTGCCCAGCCCTGGGTGAAGGATGGCCCGCGCGAACACAGGAACGCGACGGTCCCCAGGGCACCTTCCAGGCAAGCCTCTGGAATCAGGTTAGCCTCTTAATAAGATGGGTGTTCTGTGGACCAGAATGAACTTTCTGCCTGGGCTTGGAAGGAAAGTCTTCTTGGAAGGGCATGGAGATGATGGGGAGAGCAGGTCTGTGACTGCCGGTGTGAAGAGCCCAAGGCGTAGAGCAGGAGAAGCTCCTGTGAACGCCTTCCTCCACAACCCACATTTCCTAAGTGAATCCGATCAGATGTGTAGAGTATGGCATTACATACCAATCGGGAACCTCTCCATCTGTGATATCCCATCATCTGGGATGGGAAGAATGTTTAAGGAGCCATGCCAGCTGCACTTCCGAGCCAGGATCAAGTGTGTGCTAGGGTGCATGCATGACACCTGTGATTTTTTTTCTATACATCTACCACAAAAGCAGAGGGATTGATGGTTAACAAATAACAGCTATTGTTTTCTGCACAGCTATTGGTTTTTTTAGAGGAAAAAATCAAGGTAAAATCTCTAACGACCCCTTTCAGAGGTTACAATACGGACAGTGTTATACAAGAACACAACGTCCCTACATATGTTTTCTCTCACCTCTGAGACAAATAAAATAATAAAAAATTCCCTTTTCATTTTGCTTGGGGCTTAAACCAAGCAGGGAGGCTGAGCTAGTCGGCTGATAAGGCCAAGACGGACAGAACTCCAAACCTGCTCTGCAGCACAGCTCATCGGGTGGCCAGGCTGTGCAGGAGCCGCAACCTGCCCGCAGTCACTGCCGATTTATCTAGGAAGTGATTTGCAAAAGCCGTAAGAAAAATAATACTAAAATTACTCTCATAAATTTGCTATAACATTAATTTATTTGGGGATTGTGACATGTAATAAAGCGCGGCTACATGCTGAATACCTGGTCACTGCCCATCACAGTGACAGGCACCTCGGCCGTGAGCAGGAACATATTGTAATCACCTATCGAGGCAGCGTCGCAAGCATCAGGATACCACACAGTGATTAATGTCTAGGGCTTTTTTGGCTCCGTTTGATAAGGAAGTCGCACAGCCTCCAGCTGTTAACATTTCTGTACCACTGGCTTAGAATATTAACTATTTATTAGCTAGCTTAAATAACATGCGCTACACAAATAAATTCAGAGGACAGGTATTGCTTAGAAACATGACTTTAAACCATGACCTCCAGAGATGCTAATAGCTATTCTTGGTGCTTTAAAAGCTACTGTTGTCTCTTACATCATCGTATTCTGTTATCCATTAGATTGCTTTGCTAATAGCTTAATTATATAAAGGCTAGATTGTTTTACTAATAGGGTGTTTACAGAAAAGGATTCCATTTGAAGAGGACAAATGGCTTAATTAGACTGAAGTGCAACCATTTCTTCCACTGTGTGAATAAATCCTAGTGAAACTGGAAAAAATATATTTTAACCTGGGAACTTTGGACAGACAGGTCTCTACAGAAGAGAAATGGTCACCTGAAAGTAACAAAACACTAACTTTTCTTCTTTCCAGGTCAACCTCATGAGTTAAAAACCACCTATTTTTAGGAAATCTTTTATATATAACACATCCATTTTTAACAAAATTACAACCTGCTTTTTGAGCAGATGCTCATATAAAAAGTGAGCACAGCAGAAGACAGAAGAAATGCCTTTGCCCAAGCACAGCAGTCTCTGAGATGCAAAACACAAGCAGCGATGTGCGCCCTGCGGCTCGCTGCTCCGGGGGATTAGTGAGGAGGAAAGAAAAGCAAATCACTTCTAAGCCGCTGGTTCGAATACAGCCCAACCAGCAGCGACAGAGCCATTACCAACCACTAGTGTCTGCATGCAGAGTTTATCACGGTAGTTTAATTTTCAATGGACAATTATCAACATTGCTAAGAAAAACTTTGCCACTGCTGTTGGCTGCTAGAGCAGGGCGGCAAACGGGAGAGGAGATATTCAAAGGAGACTAATAATTCCCCTCTAAAGGTGACTCTTCCATGACTAAAACTCTTTGAGGGAACTTGCATCACCACAGCCTATCTTGGAGCTGTTATATTTTTTATTAATATAAGACAGCTCTGCAGTGTCATTAAACCAGCACCGCTCTAATTATGCACCAGTGATTAAGCAGATGTGACATTGAGCAGGGAGAACGTCTGATTAACGATGCAGGTGCCTAACTTTGGATGAAGCACATTTGGCAGCATGGATTTGGGGACAAAGGCACTCAGAAGAATGGGACATTTTCTGCTTTCAGCCAAAGAGCCTGAGTCTGGAGTGTGAGGCTCTCCTGATAGGATTTGTGGTACAGACGGGCACAGCAACCTTTCCCATCTCTGCCAAACACATGCCACAATCTTCCTGAGACATCTTCTCTGTTTGCAACTTTTTCACCTCATTCCACCTGAGCAGCTGTGACTTATGGATGAATTGCTTACTTCCAAAGAAAGCTCAGAGAACAGCAACTTTCCGTGCAGAGGGAAAAATTCCATCGTTGCTCTGTCCTCACCTGGCATGACTGCTTTAGCCTGTGCTCTGAAAAGCTTGTCCTGCTGCATTGCCCTCAACACCTCGTGCACGAGCCTAACACTTACGGCCAAAAGGAGATGAATTCATCCAAGGGGAAGTCTGAGTCTTGTCGTACAAGTCAAGATTTATAGACAGGAATGTCTAAATAGCTGCTCTCAATCAACCTGTACACCAAAGGTGAGCCGTGGTCCTCTGCTGAGCAGCACACACACGTGCACTCACACACACTCACACAAAGAGATAGGTGGGAATATGCAAGAGCCAGAGGTCTGTGTGGGCTGCTTACGAGAAAATACTCATAAGCAGCACTTATGCTAGAAAACTCTGATAAATGAGAATTATGGGACAGGATATAAGAAAATTCACAGAGAATAATAGCAGTAAGCAAAACAAGCAAAAATGTAGTCTAAGTATTCAAAGATTTCTGAGCAATTACTGTTAGTAACATATGAAAGCCAGCCATGTACATACCATGCACTGGTGAAGAGGAATAATCCCCAACCACCTGTTTACCATTAAATCACAGAAGAAGAGGTAAGCAGGAAACTAGTAGGACTAAAAGATATATTTTCTCTTTATAAATTTGCTTATTTTTCTAAAAGAAAATTTTAATCCAAATACTTTTGCCCCTGTTTCCTCACATTCTCCTTTTTCAGAGATTTTGATTAAAATAGGGAAAATTACTCAACATTACCCCATTTAACGAAATCTCTTATTATAACAGACATCAGCTAGATTCACTAGCACATATGCCAGGAGTGAGCCTTCAAACGGCCTGAACAAAGCATGGACTGCTGCCAACAATATATCCTCCAACATCTTGGTTATTTACAGGTAGGTTGAATAAAATGACAAATAACTTTGTTGGAAATATTGCACTGACAGAGGAATGGATTATACTTTGCATTTATATATAATCTAGGTTATAAACATATTTTCTGCATTATACTTCATCTCTGCTGTTACAGGTAAACATGTTGGCAGACTTCCATTGAGAAGTGACATATTTTAAATAAGAAAATAATATATATTACTTACAAAAGTTGTATTTTCCAATAATAATGTGGTTGTATTTGTTTCTACATTCAGCTCAATAACATGTCCATTGCTATTTTTATACACCACTTCTGTATCTGCAACAACAAAGGCATTGACAGTTAGGAAATATATTCAGTATTTTTAAAACAACACCTGTAGAAAAACAAACAAACAAACAAAACCATTAAAATACCTTACTACAATGAGCAAAAATGACTGGGAAGATTTGCAACCACAATATCCAGTTTTATCAATTTATTTCCTGAGCTTTAAGAATACTAGTTTATTCCCTATACAATGTTCACCTCAAAACCAGGATTGCATTTAAATGGGAAGAATTTCTGTGGCATTAGAGTACTCAGTGGGATTTCTCTGAACAACAGGACATCTGGTGCATCAGAGCTCTCTCAGGGTCATCTTCCTCTTGCGTCAAGACCTTGAGGTCCAAGTGTACCTACTACAAGAAAGTGCTGTTCACCGACCAGAAGGCTTTTGCCAGACACTCATCTTCAGCCACCTCCTTAGGAACACTTCCAACAAGATGTCAGTACTAGTCCGTAGGTACCAACTACATCTTACTGTGTGGTTAGTGCTGCTGAACCGCAGGATGCCGAATAGTCAAGTAATCTGCTTTATGTTAACAGAGAAGGATTAAAGCTCCACAGGTCTATCTGGGAAACATTTAAAACACTACAGGGTGAATTCTGTCACATTTTTTCCTTACTTGAATCAACACATAAGACTTGATGCAACACAATGTTTTAGTTCCAAATGTCCCACTAATATAAGGAAGAGATTGAGTGCTGATTCCTTGGTTTTATTTAAAACAAGGTTAGAGAATTTTGTTGAACCAAGTGAAATTATTCTATATAAAAAGACAGAAAGCATATGGAAAGTTCTAGATTAAGCCTAGGCAAAGACAAAATAATTTTACTAATCCCCAGTAATGTCTGAGAAAAGAATTGCAGATCCCTGAATTTTATGGAGTAGCAAGCAAAGAAAGAAGGAGGAAAAGGTTATGCCAGTACAAAATATGCTACAGGACATTAAAGATTCAGCAATTTATTTTGTTTTTTTTTTTGATGTTTTCTAAAATACCTTTTTTTGGTATATATTTTTATGTACTGAAAAATCCCAAGGCACCAGTACCACAGTATTAATCAGTATTATACAACAACCCAATTTTTTCTGGCCAAAGTGCTGTGTCCAATTATTAATCAATCAGCAAGTGTCAAAATGATGTGCCAGCAAAGGTGCTTTATGCCACAGACATCAACAACCATCAACAGTTATGTCCATGTTCTTGGCTTGTACAGATCCCTGCCCAATCTACTTCTGGATCACAGTCTCAACTAATTCTTTACCCCAATCCAAACATAATATCAGAATATAAATAATTTTCAATGATCTACTTTTGTGGCTGTCCAGCATGCCACATGCATTTGGCCAAGAAAACTTTCAGCATTGGCAAAGGCATACAAGATTTTACTTCCATGAAGACATTTCTCTTAAGTTTACTTGTAGGACCAACAGTAAAACATCCAGTCCTAGGCTTTATGCCTGAAGTCTATACATGAAGTGAAACAACTTTTAGAACAGCAAATAATGTGAAATGATATAAATTAAAACCTTTGTTCTCAAGTTGGATGAATATTTTATTCTAATGATTAGAAGAGAAAACCAAGAGTCAGACCTCTTCAAAAAGACAGCAATTGCATCTCTCCATGAAGTCAGACTTTCACCTGTATGTTGGATGCAGCAGTCAACTCCTGAAACACGTGAATTAAATGATTGTTTGTAAAAACACAAGCAGATTCTCAGGTAAAAGTTCCATCAAATTCCAAACTTAAATAGGTCTTAAAAGTAACCAAAACAACTTATAATGATGTAATCACAACTTACAATGAACTCTCATTGCGGTCAATAGCTTTCTGTGTGATGAAGAGCTCTTCTCAGGCTGGATAATGGATAGTTAGTTGATGGCTATTCAACATAATGATGTTTTTTTTTATTGGTAGCTCAGATGTAAATAAGTGCCATAAACATACTTTTTTGTTTCAATTTGTGTAAGGTACAGTGAATAAGTCCTTAATATTGTCCTTTCACACACCTGACCGATCTATTTTATTTTCTTTCTCCTAATGATGCTCAGGGATCTCTCCCAGTTAACAAATCCATTCACCGAAGCCGCATTCCTACTACATTAGAAATTCTGGTCTAATTTGAAGCAAGGATAACACATGGACAAGAAAACAATAAATTTGGAATATAACAGTCATATCACTTTAATAAACCTTGGCAGGGCACAAATCCCAGCACTAAATATAGGTGGTTAATTTTTAAAGAATTAGTTGAAAAAGGTAGAGATCTTTAACGACTGTGTATTTCTGGAGTTTGAATTGAAGAGCCACGTTATCCATCCCGTCTGAGGATGTCACTAAAATAAAAAGCACTCAGTAAAGGAAAACATGAGGAAGCCTCTATCAAGATTACATACTTTCAAGTCAGCTGCCATGGATGATGTACACTCAAATAAAAAGTCTTTAAAGAGATGGTAATTTCCTACTTGAAGTAGTTCCCATTCTATTCTATGATTCCCAAGTTTCTGAAAACTTAGGAAACTCTAGAGTGTTGGAGGACTGTTAATATCACTCCATACATCTAATGGATGAAAGGTGACAGCCGAGGGCCTACAAATAAGTTACTCTGACATCACTTCCAAATCAAACAGTGTTACAGTAAATCTAGGATTCTACCTACAAAATACAGCTAGCAATATAACTAATACCCATCAGCATTTTACAGAACATAGATCTTGTCAAACAAAGTTTGACAGAGTTATGTTTGATAGCAGCAACTATGCTTAAACTGTATATTGGGATTTCTTGGAAGCATTTGATTTATTACCCCATGACACGGTGTTCTAGAGTTTACATTATAGAGGATTAACAGGAAATACATTAGGGGGATTAAAAATGGTATTAAAGAAAAATAATGAGAAAGACAAGGCAGAGAAAGCAATCTGTCTCTACCTAGCTGATCATAACTGTAGATGAGAGATTGTAATTGGAAAGGAGACTAGAGAGAAAAGTTTATGGGCTTATATGAGTAAAGAGCTTCCTATGAGCTCTCAAGGCAATAGCAAAGCAGAAAGGGTTGAGTGTTCAACACACAAGGATCACCAGTAAAAACAGCAGGGTGGTCTTGAGTCTTCAGTCCACGGGTAGGACTGCCACTATTACAACATGCGCAGCCCTTGGAAACTGTACTGTGAGCAGAGCATGAAATGGGGAAATCTGAGGGCTAACAAAGCCTCAATATTACTTGGGATCAGAAGGTAAACATTACAATGCAAGGTTGGAATAGCTAAAATTATTCAGGCTAAGTTCAAAGACATACACACACATGCACAAACACACACATATATATGTACACAAACATACAGTTAAGGAGAGGATGATGACGAATATGGAGGTTGTCGGATGTAGAAGAGTTCAGCAAAGGAGATGAGAGAATTGCCTGTCCTGGGAATCTTTTTCTTTTAAGGTACGCCTTGGGGAAAATGAATTTAGGCTGAATGGGAGTAAAGATAATAAAAGGTTCAGCTGAGAGGCTGCTGTCATCTCTCCTGGCCTGGAATCCGTGGATTTAACTCCCTCTGCTCATTCCTTCATCCACTTCAGTGACGCATTTGTGGGAATACTGGATTGCCTGCACTGTTCAAAATAGGACTCTCTTCTGTAGCTCTGTTAAGGCAATTTTAATAAACTCCTCAAACTTTGGGTTGCTTTTTTTTTCTTTAGTTGACTGCCTAGAGGATCAAGGGATATTTATTTTTCCTTCTGATTCATAATTCATCTCCTGTTTGTGCCTTCTACTCCACTACAAATTATCAAATATTGATCTCAGCTGCAGGCGGGACACTGGGGTTGGTTAGCGCGACAACCTCGTTCAGTGAGTCCTCTTGGATGTGTGCCTACCAGGATGCTCAAAGGAGCAGCATGGAAATTCCATGCCTTTCAGAATAATAATTTTTCCCCAGACACATGCAAGGATCAATCCTCTTCCTTCCTCCCGCTGCCTCCATCTCCAGTGCCCAGTTCAGTCTGTGCGCTGGGATAGTGCAGGAAGGGCTTTCCAAATGCAGGCATTCCAGCCTGTGTCATCCCTGTTCACTACCTGTACTGCTGCTTAAGGTTTTTTCACCAGGGCTGCAATATCTATTTAACTAAACTCACTGAACTCACTGTTTTGTTAGAAAACAGATTCACAAACTTATAGATTTTGATCAACAGTGATCAACAGTGAACAGACACACAGATACATGGTAGGTTCAGACCTGTTATGAATAATTATCTTCAGGAAGATCTTTTTCTATCTTATTTTCAAAATTTATTCCATCTTATTTTCAGTTTATTTCTAAGGCTGACTCCAACAGAAACTCCCTAGGGGATGTATGGCTCCATTAGCCAAACCAGCTGCTGAACAGGATCTCTGCAACCTCTTTGGTTTTCACAAAGAATGCAGCAAGTAAATGAAGATGCACTTTTTTGAAAAGAATAAAAGAGAAAAAAAAATCTCCTGTAATCATCACAGTATAGTAATGTCACTCAAATCAGCAAAGTAAATATTACATCTGCTCACAGAAATCAGTTAACTGTGAAACAAATGATCATTTGTTTTATTATCATGAGGCTAAAATGTCTATATTCACACCCATATTGCTGTATGTTTTTAAAAGGTAACACTCTTCCTCACTTGACCTATCTCCATGTGAAGAATTTGGAACACAAAATTTCTACTTTGTTCTACATTTGCACCAATAATATCTAGGTAAATAGAAAATTTTCACATATAAAACACTTTCCAAATGCTACTTGATAATCTCTTTCATTTCAGATAAATGGAGCAAAACTTTGCTTAATGTAAGCAAGAATATTTCATTGTGCACTACAAGAAGTGGTATTTTTAAAATTCATATGAAACTACAAACAAGTAAATTGTAAAAAGTGATATAAAACCAGGCAGTAGTAAAGATAGTATTATATATGTCTGATTAATCTCTCACAGCACTCACAATTCATAATCAATTCATCACATTGCAGTCCTGATATTTTTTCAAGTGTTTTTTTTTTCCTTGAAGGAATTACAGACACTACTATTTCCTATTTTTTAATGAGTATTTTTCTCTTTTCCTTTGTAGACTCTGTTCAGATTTCCCATTACCTGTTATTATTATCAACTCATTTATAGATACACACACACACACACATGTTCATGAGCACGCTCCTGGTTCTGTCAAGAGACAATCCCTATTCTTTCTATAGTAGCTTTGGAATTTCTTTCCTAAACCAGCCAAAAGGACCTGAGGCTTCTCAATCCCCTTCTCTGGTGCTCCCAGGAGCATGGAGGAGTCTCCTAGAGTATCTTCAGCATGAGAACAGCAAACCCATCAGTCAGTTTTGCAGTTCAGCTGCCCTGCAGGAGCTGTCAAGGCTTACTTGGTGCTTAAACCTTCTTTCCTAACCCATCCCCACTCCGCACGGAGCACAGAGGGTCCAAGACTGCTCACAGCATCCCCACGGCTCCTGAACTCTGCCGATACGATGAGCAGCATCCCTTTCCCCTGAAGCCCTCTTCAATTTGAGTGAGGAAAGGGAAGAGCCCAAGGGAAAAACACTGAAGAGCTCTCCTCATTTCCGTTCGTCCTCAAGTATCGCTTAGAGGACGTTTTAAAAATACTTGTGTGAAGAGCAGTGACAAGCTGCAGCCATCCTCCCAGCAAGCGATATGTTTGGGGAGCTCCTACTTAGACTCTCAGCACAGCCCAAGGCGAGAGTGACAGCTCAGGACCTGGCTTCAATACTGCCTTTAAGAAGAACTATTACAAGATGTTCCAACAAGGTGTGTTTGGTAACTGCGTTCATTTGAAAATGAAAAAGATCTTTGATGTCCATCCTTGGCAATTCTGCAATAACTTCTTGACTCTCATTTATTGAGCTGACAGTGCTCTGCCTTGTCCTAAAAGATACAGAATTCATTTGCAGCATCCATTGCTCCAACTAGCCTCATCTGAAATCAGACACAGTCACATGAACTAAAAAAGTTCAAGTCCTTTTGATTAAAACAATGTGCTAATTTGGAGAAAAAAAAAAAAAGATGAACCAAATCCCACTCTGAATTACATTGTTATCATTAAAAATAAAGCTTTGAATTACACTAGTGAAAGAATTTGGCCTATAACTATACAGCCTTTAACAATTTAGCATTCTGAAAGCAGGATACTGAGCAGTGATGGGTTTTTTGAGGGATATAATCTCCAATTTCACATGTCACTGAACTTAAGCAACTCCTTCTGTAATTTAAATTACATGGGCTAGGGTAAAAGGGCAAGTTCTTATACACTGCAAAGCAAACCTACAGAGCTACGGCTAAATGTCCATATTCCAAACACTGAATAATTTACTAATATTTAGAACCATCCTCTATAATTCTTAACAATAATGACTACATCTGTAAGGAAGGCTATGAGAACCAGCATCTAGATTGTAATTATTTTGCCGAATAAATCACACAATTATTTGAAACAAGAGTTCTGTGATGTTAGTCTATTGTGCGGTTTTTTATTCTCTTTACCAGTGTTTCACAAATTAACTTAATTGTTACTTCAACAGCTTGAAAAGAAAAAAAAAGATTTAGGCACAGATAGTAACTGCACATTATTTTACAAGGATGCAATTAAGTAGGGCAACTACTTCCTCAAAACCCAACTTTTCCCATGTTTCATGTTACAGATGTATGCCTCTGTCATGCTAGAGACTAGATTATGCATCAGAGTTTCCTGTTCAGAGAAATTCAAAACAAAATTCAAAACCAAATTCAGAATAAAATACAGAAGGTAACAGATAAAGCAGATAAGCACAAAGCTGCAGTGATCTGCGTCAGGTCACATCAGATATCAAGAGCATGATGAGAAGCTCTAATCAGTTGAGATTTAGTCCAGTGCCCTGTTCATTTACATCTCAATACTGAGACAACTTTTCAGTGCTTGGAAGTTCTCTTCTTTTTTTAGTTGTATCTCTGTATTCTGGTCTGTGTATGACACAAAAACACTTCAGGATGACGAACAAATAAAAGCATCATTTTAGAGAATCTCAGAGATTCCCCATCTATCATAAACTGTTAGGAGAGAGTAGGTAACCGCAAATTTCAGCTGGGAAAACCAAGATAAAAACAGTCAAGTCCTAAATGCAAATGAAAATATGTGATGGGAAATGTTTTGACATTTCTGTAGGACTCTAGTCTGGACTACATGACAAGAGATCCCAGACCAGCGGAGATATGAGATATGACTAGCCAAGTATTAAGCTTGGAGGCAAAGTCCTCAATGTACTGTTTGAAGCTCCTCCGTGTTACACTGCTGGATCTATTCTTGCAGATCCAACAGCTTCAGTTCTAAGTGGAGATTCCCAAAAACAGGATGAAAGCACAAACCTGCTTTGCATGGACTCTGAGCACTTACAAAAATTACGAGATAGTTTT
This sequence comes from Crypturellus soui, assembly GCA_032275445.1. NCBI lineage: Eukaryota > Metazoa > Chordata > Aves > Tinamiformes > Tinamidae > Crypturellus > Crypturellus soui. Next base: position 1,557,861 of record JAUBNY010000900.1, read on the forward strand.
AATGCACAAAAACCAAGGAGCTGGGAGATTCCTGGATATGAGCCTCTAAATACCCCACTCACATTGAATTTCAGGCTAGTGTTGCATTTCTTTCAGCAGGTTTATACTATTGAATATTATTATTCTACTGAATATTGCTCTATTATTCTATTCCACTTGAGAGGCTACTAACCTAATGCATACCTTTCACACGGTACTCTTCACAGTCTTCACGGCCTTTCACAGTCATAGTAACACAAACTTATCGAAAAACTAAAATCTTTCTGGCTCATAAATCTACATTTCAACCACGTCTGATATTATCCCCAAAACCTTTGCAGATGCTAATAGTGAAAAGGAGTATGGGAGTCAAATGTGTCATCTCCTTTGGGAGAAAACAGTGTATACTTCCTATTAAATTCATATTACCGCTAATAAGATAATACTGTTAAAACTGTTTATAAAATAAAAACATTCTGGTAAAATATATTTAGATTATTTGTTGATAACAAGATATATTTCAACTTAATTCATGATGCAAATTTGTGTGGATCCATCAACTCCAATGACAACGTGATATTTTCAACTTGTTAGGAGGTGGCTCAATATTGTATTAGAATTTATTAATATTGCAATTGAATAGTTGGAGGAAAGAATTGATTTGTAAACCCGGCACACAGACAGGTAATTCCTGGTTTTATTTACTGGTTTCTACACAGCACCATAAATCTTAGCCTAAGATAGGTGTCTACAAGAGCAGAGAAAGCACTATGCACTGAAGTTCTTCAAGCAGTCACATTCCAACCTCTCCTCATTGACTCCAGACTTGCACAAGTCTGGAGCATTTTTCGTCCCCTTAATTCCTATTATTAATTCCCCTAAATTTCATATTTGTCAAGCTTCAGTTTGTTCAAATAAAATTTTTTGCAGCACACACAAGTAGTGTCAGGAACCTTCTTCCCTTTATAGCTTACTTTTTCTTTTTTTTTTTTTTTTAATAAGAACAAAAGCGAAGGTTGATACCTTGCTGTCAACACATATGTCAATCAGCCTTTGCCGTATACAATATTATTAGAACTGCAGATGGCATTTCATTAAATTGATTATAGAAAATGTCATGCTAATTAAAATAGAGAATGCTTTCTGATTTAATGAACAGGAGGTGCTAGACAAATCTTTGTCTAATTAAGTGTCTGCTAATTAAATAAAATAGTCATTTAGAAAGATATTACAGATACAGACAAAATTTCAATATGCCACGGACATCACATTTCAGCTGAGCCACAGTTCCACCACTTCTCTACAAGATCAGGTTCTTGTTAGTAGCACTTTCATGGGAACATATATTCTGTACTAGTTTTAAAAAGTAGCTTTTTAGAGCTTTCATTGTCTGAAAGATTCTCTGTTTGAAAAAAGGTTGCTGAGAGCACAGCTACCGCTGCTCATACCAGCTGTCTCACTGCGACAAGTCCCATGTTATCTTTGGCCAAGAAAGGAGGTCCACACACCCAAAACTTTCTAGCTTTCTTTTCCTTCTTCCAATATTGTCACCAGATTCCAAGTATGCTCAACTCAAGAAGGACTTTCAGAGGTCCCAGTTACTCTTGCGTCTCAACGCATGAAGGTCTCTATCCCAACACTAACTTTGTGAGAGCAAAAGGAAACTTACACCATTTGAAGAGGTGTCTGATAATGAAGAAAAGTTGAAGAAAAATAGTAGTTAGGTTATAATTAATCTCCTACAAGACGTACAGCAAGTCTCCTTCACTTTCAGAATAGACCCAGACAAGGCACTACAAAAGCAGCAAATGAATAAAGACAAATGAAAACTCTAACTGGAGATTACTAGTCTCATTAGTAAAGTAACAAGGTCTAACTGGGCTCTAGCCTAAATGGGAAGAGCTACCTAACCCAAGTGGCTATCAGCTGATGGACTAAAACACAAGATTTGATTATTTCTGCCATCTCTCTTCACTCTTTTCCCACTCCACTTTTTAAAACGTACAAATCTTCATATATATTTGTTATTACTGTGAGGAAAATATTAATGATACTCATTTCCCTCTGCACAGGGAACATGATTCCATGGTTTTAAAAGCTAGGGTAATATATTTGAATCTATTAGTCCATTCCAATTTATCTGAAACTCAATTAACAGTAAATCAGCACCAGGAAAAAAAATGGGAAGGGGCAGTATTCTTTTTACAATCTGTTTTTATCTGTACATCGGGACCCTACGCACAAAGTGAGAAGAAGGAATAGCAGAGTCAGATTATTTGCTACAGAAAAAGCTTGTAGATCGGTTTCTGAAAAAGAAGTATTCACAGGCACTTGACAGGAGGAATAAATATATGTACATAATCAAATTTGCATTGTCCAGATCTTACCATATGTCTTATCCAAGACTGGACTGTTACCAATGCATCACAACTCTGTTTCACTCAGTGAAAATAGAGGACAATATATTATGCCCCAGAATGAAAATTTATATCAATCCAATTAAATACCAATTTTCAGAATAAGATGGTGGCAAATAACATTGCAGTTAGTGCTCCAATTTCCTTAATTTGTAATGATTATTCACTTCCTCAGAATAAGCTTTCTTCTGTAATGAAAACAGCAATCACAAAATTTACCACACCTGGCCTTCCTATTATAAAATTGCAACATTAAAAAATAATATTTCATTAGCAACGCACAGGCAAACATTAGCAAATCATTAGCAGAACAGAAGCAAACTCTCCCTTGAAACCAACAGGTTTATGTCCTAACCCTTGGCCCACGGTCAATAAAGGGAGAGAATAATGAAAGAAAAACAGATCTCTTGAGCATCCTTTGGAGTGCATTATCAGCAATTATTATCTTCTAGTGCAAATCACCAGGAGACTATTTAATTCTGTCAAGGCTAATTTGAATGGCTTTCTACTGCTTTTCCCATTATTGAGACACCGCAGATTTCAATCTCCTCCACAAATGGTCCAGGCTCTTTTGTCACCATCACAGACAGATGATTTGGCTGTGGGAAGAGGATGCAGAATGTAACATGCAATTAAAACTGTGAGATATCTGCAGAGTCACCTGCTTAATATTACCCCTACATGTATCAACTGGATGGTGATACCATACACCCTTTGAGATGGAGACTCTGAGGTGAAAAAGATTGCTAATTATCTGCAAAAATCAATCCTCTTTTTTTTTTCTCTTTTAAACTACATTGTGTGTAGTTGTCGTAACAAATATCTGCTAGCTATTGGGAAATAGGAAAAAATTTATCACCTTGGACACTTGCTAGAAATACACTCTGAAATTTGCTTCCAAATAACAATAAGACTTATTTTGCAGCTATTAATCCTCTGACAATGAAATTTAAAAAAAAATTCAATAATAAATTAAAATATTTGTGTACAATATAAATGCTTCTCTCTAATAAATTTTCTTCGCTATGGCAGTAGGTGGAAAAGATTCAATAAGCTGCTACTGCATTTCCTTTCAGCCCCTTTTAGCAAGATGTTTACCATGCGTCTCCTATTTTACCATGCACTTCCATTCACTTCCTACAACCTTGCTGGAGTTTAGACAGTTCTGTTTAAAAATCTGGCTCTGCTGAGTTAATAAAAGCCTTGCTTCACAGAGCACTGGACCCAGAATATAGCACGTGCCACTAAATGTCACAGAAATGTCACAGTCCTTTCCTGATTGACAGAACTTGCTTTTTTATTACATGCTATCAAAAGATAAACAAAATATTCTAAGTTATTATTAAAATAAACAAAAGGTAGGCAATTCACACTTAATTATTGCGCTTTGCAAAATATCAAGTTCCTCATTCTGATTTACAAGGAAAACACTGATTAAATGAAGATCATTAGTACCTGAAAAATATCATGCAAGCAGAAACACCTAAATCATATCAAGGCATTGTTTAGTGATGTAGTTTGCATCCTTTAGTGAATCTAAAATACTAGTCTACTTCACATTATTTCTATTAAACCTAGGTTTTGAACAGAAATAAAACACCTAGAAAACACGTGCACCATTAAAAAATTTGCCCAAGGGGTACTCAATTCTAGGTCTAGTTTGCAATATAAAAGTACTTGGCAGAGCACTTGCTTTCAGACAGACAGTATCTTCCAGCAGTACTGGTGTTCTTGGGAAATACTTGTGCTCAGTAATTTGAAAATTAAAGGGTGAGCGTTTGGTCTCTAATCAGCATGGATACGGAAACGGATTTGGCACTAATGTTTGCGAGTGCTGGCAAAAACTGCATGGACGTTCCTGCCGTGTGGGTGTCCTTTTCCAGACTGGACATGGAATTACATAGGTCCGCAGATGATACTGCAGGGCAGCAAAGTCCCCATCGCCGGGATGGTGTATGTCTAGGTGCTGCTGGTCCCATCCCATCCTGCTCCTGCCATCACATTTGGCACAAGCTCTACAGAAAATTTCATCCTCCACCTGGTCTAAGGGTGAAATGCCATCGAAAAACCCAGTCCTGTCATCAGGACACAAAGAGAAAACCTAGTGCTGTAACTCAAAGCCCTGCCCCGAACCCTTTGATGCAAGCTGCTTCCAGCCCGGTTTGGAGACCTTGCTGCTGGTGCTCTGGAGCACTCGCCAACCTGCTTGGCCTAGCTCAGACCTGAAGTGCTAGTTTCAAAGGGAAAGAGAAATAAGCAGTTAAGTTTCTGTCCTACCATTATCTTGATGTGCTTTATTTTACTTCCCTCAAAATTACAAAGGTGACACTTCAGCTAGGGACATCTTGTGCAGCTAATCTGTGCAATTATTTTAATTTAGAATCAAAGGTAGCTGAACTGCAATATTACAACAAGGGGGAAAAAAAGCCCGGAAAGGTTGAACAATGGCACTTTTTTTGCAAGCTAACAACTGTTCTTTAATAGTGTGAACATCTGGTGGCAATTTGATTGCCTGCTCCCTGCAAGCAGAGGAGCGCAGACCTGTTCCAGGTGCAACGTCTAAAACAAACAATAGGACTTGGCGCTATCCATGAGTCATGCATTAGTGTCAAAGACTAAATATTCAAATTATGACTCCAAATTTATCCTACTGATCATTCCCGGGAATTATACAAGCTAGCAACTTCAGATCACATCATTCAGGCAATTCACTTCTGGTTTTGCTTTTGAATTACTTGCCCTTTTCAGATTAACATTATTATTGACTTTATTATGGACTTCATCAAATAGCTGCTGGTTTCCCATAAGTCTAAGTAGCTACACTGTTGTCTCATCATTTAATTTCTAGCTTAATTAGTAAATAGAAATAAATATTTATTTGGTAACACTTTTAGATGCTTAGGAAGAGCACATTTAAAAATTTCATACATCTTTTGGAGAGTAGAGGTGGCAGGAACACCGCGTACAGAGACAGAGCGAGACAGACAGTGGCAGCAGAATACACTGGGCAGAAGGGAGAAAGACACAGATTAAAAAAGGATAGATGGAAGGTGAAAAATAATTATTTTATAGACAGTGTTCATAATCTACAGGAATCAGAATAAATAGATCCAGAAACATCCTTCCTATTCCTCCTCTAGCTCCCTTACCGTATTACTGGGCATACAAGACGGGATGATCCAGAAACATTTACTGAAATGAAATTCGTTTTCATGTAACTGTTATGTTGGCAGAATTTCTGTATAATAGTTCCAATATTTTCATATTGGATATTTTGCTTTAGAAGAACATTAAGTACTTAATTTAGTACATTAAGTACTTACTACATGAAAGTTGTCTAAATTGTTTACTTCATTTCCAGTATTTATTAAACATTTGTTCTGATATTGTATTTTTCAAACAGATTCTGTCCTATTACTTTTCAATTGCAATTAAAAAAAAAAAATCTTGTACTGCCAAACTGGAGCACGGTTAGAAAATGTTGCAATTTTCCCCAAATGCAAATCACTTTTAGTTGTTCTAAACATGAACTTTATTCTCACTCTCTGGTTGAAATTGCAGTCGCTGCAGGGAAGCCACTTAGAGGTTCCACAGACTAGTCCGCAGTCACGGAGTGGATTTTGTCTTCCAAATTATTGTGTTTCCAAACTACGTAAACGCCGGACACTCAGGACTGATAGAATAAATAGAATAAATTGCGCTCATTATACACAGCGGATTCAGCAATTTCTAGGCCAGAAGGGCCCATTATGGTCTCCTGCCCTGAATTCCTTCGGAGCAGAGATGATAGGATTTTAACGTGCAGTTCCTACAGGAAGCCTGTAATTTCCCATTGGGTTGTCTTTTCCAGAAAATGTGCAATCTTAATTTAAACACTTTAACGTAGAAGCCCCTGTACCTCTGGATACCTTAACACGAGCTGGCAGAGCAGGAGAGCAGCTCCTACCGTGACACCATTAATGTATTACCTCAAATCAGACCCTCCCCTATAATAACACCTCGGGGAACTAGAAAAAAAGAAAGGCAAATAATTTATACAGAGTAATGTGAGACTCAATAAGCGAACATAGGAATTTAGGATCAGTTCTCATCTCTTCTGCACTTTGGATCACCTCAGTCATGTGAGTCTGCTTGGTGTCAGAGAAGCAATTTGCTATTAAGGCAACAGCCCCAAATCATATCCACACTTCTACTGCATCCTGCGAACAGATTTGTGGGGACTGGCAAACAGCGCAAGTTAAATTGCTGTTTGCTTCCACACTGATTGCCGAGAGCCCCGCAAACCGCTTCGATCATCTCCCTCGCGCCCACTGCAGGATACTGCCGCAAGTATTAGCTGTTTCCATAAGCCCTGGAATTACTTTTCTATTTAGAGAAATAAAAAAGGCAGCAAATCTTGCAAACTTGCACCCATTTACCCAACATGCCTTTCTAGTCCCAAGATTTCCAGCAGTAACGATGCTCATTTAGTGGCACTACTGAATTTGCTAAATCTGAGCTTTTGGAGATAGCTTGTTATGCTTTGGAAAATACATTTGGCCGCTGGAAATCACGGATAATGAAGTATCTAAAGATAGACATTCAATCTCTATTACACAATTAATATGTATATATACATTTCTATGTCCTGTACAAATAAATACACACATATTCCATCTACACAGAATACAAACGAATAAACAATACCAACGTTCTTACCACAAAGACACTGATTTCCTGACAAAAAAAAGCCCAAAACAAACAAAAAAACTGCATTGGATCAACTTTGCTTTCTCCTGAGAAGAAACAGCAAACAGAGAAGGTTTCCTGCTCTTCACAAATGAAGAAAACAGCTACTCCAGTTGGGAGGAGATGCCTTGTTCTACTTGGACATCTAGGTTGGGGCAAGTATCCCCCATCTTTAATCATGCCAGGCATCAGCATTTCCTGTGTTCTTGCAGCAGAGGTAACATCTGAGAACATTCGTCCTCTTTAAACTACTGCAGTTCAGAGATGGAATTTAGTAAAGCTGTTTGGGGAAATAATCACTTGTGAGACCGAAGCACGTGCTGCTCTCTGAGCCTTGTGCCCAGGGCCAGGCACGAGGCTCAGAGAGGAGCAGATCCTGATCCCCCTGCAGAGTGCCCATCACTTAAGGGCCCCATGAAGCCACCTGAGCTGACGCACACATGGCAGATACTGGACAAGCTACTACGCAGGTAAGAACACATTCCCAAAAGAGCAAGAACACTGACTACTTTTACCCTTTTGATATGTTTTTCTTTTCTAATTCTACTTTAATGATTTTCTTTCAAGTTAAATGAAGCATTTCAATAACATGTGGCTTTAGAGGAGTTGATAAAATATTTAGAAGATTAATGTATCAAGGGGGCATTTTTTGGTAAACCATGGCAGCCAAACAGGGCCGTAGTCCCCGGCACAGAGGAGCAGGGTGCTTTCTGCGTCGCATTCACTGTTCAGAGAAGTTTGCCTGTCCTGGCGGGCAATGGCAGCGGTGGGAGCACTCTGCCTGGCTTTATTCCACCAAGTTATAGCAGAAATCTCCATCCCCGGCGTGGGCACGGAAGCAGAGCTCTCTGCACCGTCCTTCACCCCACGAGGGCGGCGGTGCCGTTAGCAGCACCACAAAGTGCACTCCGAGGACAACTTTGTCAGATGGCAGTAAAAATTCTGGGGGCCAGGAGGATTAAAACAAGCCATAACTTTCAGCTGGACAGCAAATAAGATGACCGATATTTCTATTCCAGTTATTATGATAGTTTTATTCATGCCTCTGTGCCATTACATTGGTAATATACCTCAGTAATGCTTGACGTATGCAAAGTGCTTGAGCTCTGATGCTCCACTGAAGGAGGAAGGAGTCATTCCTTCCCAGGAAAGGGGCAGCAGAAAGGGCTTCCTGGGGTCTGCATTTGCTTTTTATTGCAGAAATTGCTGTCAAGGCTAGAAGAAAGCAGATACCCTGCAGTAATCAGGATCACATTTTTCAGCTTTTTCCTCTGCAGGCATTTTCTTCTGTAAGAGATGCCTTTCTAATAGCTCAAAATTTTACCAATCAGGTAATTAAACGGGCTGCTATTAACCTCACCTTTGCACCCTTTCCTTTTGTTATGTTTTCATTCTATTTTCCAGGAGATCTGGCTCTGTTTACATCCAAATTTTTCCAGTTATACTGAACGTTGAAAGCTAAATGGATAACAGAAGTTTATTGAATTCAGCTACCTAAAGATATTCAAGAGCAATTCATGCAGTCAGACACTGAACTTAATGACAAGGGACTGCTAAAGACACCTAGTCAGATGTCTTTACAGATCATGGTATTAAAGTAATAGAATCAAAAACTTATTCTAAAAGGGGAGTATAAAGTAAAAGACATATATACACAAATGCAGGTAGTACCTACAGCAGTATATGTCGACCAGTAGTAAAAGATGGGCATGTTTCCATACTCCAATACCTTATTAATCCATACCATTAATCAATCATACTAATAGTTGGAATTTGTTTGAAGAGGATCATAAGATCTTTAAAGGTGACTGCAGAACTGATACAGTAAAATTTAAATCACTGTGTTTTTCAGATATTGGAATAAAGAATTTGCTTAAGTTTTTAATTTCTATCCAAAGTTTATAGCTGAAAGGAAATGACTTATAATGACATGCCAACCAGAAAAGTCTACAGATATCAAAAGCCAAAGTAGGGGAACTGGCAGTTGCATCACATCATACAACCATAAAAGAAAAGACAAAAAGGAGGTGCCCGTGCACTGAAGGATTTTAAATACACAAAATACATTTCCAAAATTATTTCATCTCGGTGGGAATCATCTTCTAGAGAGAGTAATCCGTTATTTATGTACAGACTGCAAGATATTCAGGGACTGTGCTGTAGAAGATAATTAGCGTTACCAAGGAGAGAAGGGGAACGGACTGATTCATTTACAGTCTATATTAAAAAACACCAGTTTGATATTTTCACTTGCTCACACCCACAGAATTGCAAAACTCTTAATTAAATTTGCTTATAAAGCAGCAAAGTTCTTAAACAAATATTTTCCCCTCACAGGAAATGATTGTAGAGTAACACTGAGACTGAGTTTTCCTCTCATTACAGAAGAGAGAGATTGTTTCACTTCACCAACTGGAGTCGCTTCTGTAATTAAGCAACACAGTGAGACATAGAACTGAAAATGTTTCAAGACGACGTAATGTTTGAAGCCTGTGTTCAGGCAACATTAAGAGTTACTGCTGCTTACGGAAGATCCACCCAGGTAATATGTGTGAGGCACTAAAGCAAGAAGTCAGTTCGCTCAATTGCAAAATCAAATATGTCCTTACAGGCAAACGTTTCACAGCAGCTTCAAATCTGGAGGAGATAAAGGGAGCTGGCAAACCATTCCTTTTTCATACTATTTTTCAGTAGCTGCAAAGGGCATCAGAGAAAGGATGTCTCCTAAACATCCTGCAACACATCCCAGCAAACCTTTCGCAAGGAGGTTTGTATAGCATCTTGTGTATATACGTTTTGTATAGTGCTCCATGCAATGTCTCCTCTGTATTTTTTTATCTGTTAAAGATGCATACCAATCAACTTACTATAATATATATCATCACCAATGAGACCTCCATTGAATAAGACCATTTAGAGGGTTTTAGTACACATCTTTATCACTTCATGCCTGCATGTTCTACTTCTTAGCATGAATTACCCCACTGTTGATGTAAGCCTGCATCACAGTCATCAATAATTAAAGTAAAAAGCCCAATACATGGAGATTAAGCTTTCCTGAGACAGAACCCTGCACCCAGCTGAACCCAATTCCCTCGTCCTTAGCCAGGGCACTTCCCGCGGCAGTCGACGAGCCCTCGGGTGACGGTGGTGGCCCAAGACAGATAAATACGAGCCTTAGCCTTGCAGTTCAGCACTAGCGCTCTGAAATGCCAAGGACACTATCTGAAACCTTCTGGTGATTCTCAGTATTTAGTTTTGCTCTCTGTACACAGTCCCTTGTACAATATTGTTCA
>JAUBNY010000900.1:1617777-1631554 GCA_032275445.1 Crypturellus soui
AAGGAGAAGCAGCAAATCGCTGTCCTCAGCAAACACCACACGGCCCTTTCCCTCACGGATGTGCATTAAAGCTGCAAATTTTTGCTCCTGTTCCCCTTGGGGTCCCAATGCCACCCAGTGGATCTGAAATGATGGGGACCGTCCTCAAAAACGCCCAGCGCAGACGGGAACGGCGACGGGACAAGCGGCAGGGGCAGCCGGACATCCCTCCATCCTGCAGGGTGGCTCAATGCAACCCAGCACTTCCACGACCACAAACATTGATACGACCGTTACCATCTTCCCGGGAGCATCTCCAGGAGCCACAGATACCATTAAATGAAGATAAATAAATAAACAAAACCAGCACTAGCAGTACCCAAAACATCAGCTCTACTCTTTTTCCTTCCATGAGTTTTATGTTCTGCCAAATTACCCCATCAAAAAAAAAAAAAAAAAAAAGCCGGCTCAGCTGCAACGGATCTCCTAGCACAGGCACTACCAGGTCAGAGGAACACAAAATCCTATTCCGAGACACCAGGACACCTTCCCTTAGAGAAACAACATGGTCTTTTCAACCTGAAGAGCTGCTTGAATGAAGAGCTACATGCTGCTTTTCCACTTCTTTCCTTCATTTACAGGTTTTTGCTTTCTCTTGTCAGCTTTCTATATATAGACACATTCATAGTTATACATATATACATACATATATATAGTCCAGTTGGGATCATGGCTTTTTTTATATGAAAACAATGGAAAATCGGGTGGGAAAAAAAAAAAAAAAGTCTTAGAAGACAACTCAGGTAAGTTCAGGAATTCAAAGTTTAATAAAAGGCTGACATCAATCTATACATCTAAAGCTTCATGTAAACGTATTATTTGGCACAGTTATATTATGGCAATCAGAAAAAAAATCTCAGTAAGCTTAGAAATATAAGATGATAAGAAGGCAAGATGAAAAAGGATCTTATTAAGAGGATAGAGAGAGGTTTCAAACAGCATAAGGGCAGTAGCATTCCTGTAGTGATTTTCAGAGTATTACAAGATTTTTTGGTTGAATGATGAGTCCTTGGCCATTTAAGAAAAACACAAATTGGGTAAATTCATCAGAGTTTTTTTAGCACTTCATTTCCTAAAAACCCCTTACGAGTTTGCAGAGGATTTTTTTTAATTGCATCCTGGAAGAAATCACCAGGTTTGAAGGGCAGAGGGAAAAATCACAGCCCTGCTCTTCTCAGCTGTTCACAAACGAGCTGGTAAGAGCGACCCCAGGGGCTACAGCTACTTGCAGGAGATCTTTAAGACCTGGATTCCCACCATCTGCCTTGCTGCTCTGCAGCAGACAGGCCAAATTCAGTCTGCAGGTATTTCTGCTCAAACCTTTTGAACTTACTACTTTTTGAAGCCTTCTCCTCAAATTGCTGAAATCCTCATTAGCGTTCAACTGAATATGAAAATCATTTTCCTTAATCTGCGTTTGAAAATTGCAAGTACAAGCTGAACATTTTTGCTGTAACTGCTTGAATTGTGATTCCTCTTCCCATTTAGCTCATCTTTCTACACTTTTACTCTTGTTTCTGTTAACCCGAATAGTGATAAAGAGTTTAAATTACCTCTATTCCTTTAAAAACTCTCCACTTCCTCATTTTCATCTTTGCACATTTTACAGAACTATCATAACTCTATCATTTCCCTTACACTACTCTCATTTTCTCTACATTACAGTTTCACTATCTAGAAGTCCTGTTATCTACAGTGACCATTAACAATATGAAAAGTAAAACCAAATCATGCTACTTCATCAAAGTTTGTACAGAATAACTTCCAAACACTTTTGATCATGTATAAGCACTTTCTTTGAAAAGAAAAGCATTAAATAAGCTTTAAGTATACAAAAACCCCATATCTATGAGCAATATTTTGTAACAAAGTTAATTCATCAAACAACTATATTTTATAAAGAATAAAAAAAAAAACATATAGCATCATTTTGCTGGTCATAAAAAGTTATATGCTAGTGAGTTTGCTAAAACTGTTTCAAACCTGACTTTTAGCTTTAATTACTGAAAATATTTCCACAAATTAAAGCAGATCCACCAGTTAGTTCACTGGTGATGTGTTCGTAATGATTATTGGGTGTTAGGATTTGTGAATTAATCAGAGAAAATCATATATAAGCTTGTTATCTGCATTTCTACCTTTATTTTAGCATACAATGCACAATGCAAAGGGAGTTTACAGCCTCTCTAAACACTTGGTAACCTTCAGGACTTAATGCTGCAGTGTTTATTAGCTCTCATCAAAATGAATTTCTCAAGAATAAGTAGCGCTGCCAGTCAAACAAAAGTCATACAAATTATTTGCTGCTCTAGACCAAAATCGTATCTAAGTGATAATTCTTCCTCCTGAGATAAAATAGTGTTTTTAAATGAAGGGGATAAGTTACATACACTTGTAGGATTTTCAAGAAAATACAGTATAACACTACTATTTCTCTGATAGACTATGAACATCTGAGGACCGAAATACAGCAAAACAAACTTGGAAAGGCAGTGACACTGCTCCACAGAGCAACAAGTGGTTCTTTAGAGTATCAATTTAGAGTGAGTAGCAATTTCTGATTATTAAAAAAAAAGCATATAAGCACATCAACCAGCCATCATTCAGCTGCATAGGGACAAACTCAAAGCATAACACTCACCTAAATGCAACCCATGGATTTTAAAATGACATGAATTTTAATAGTGCTTTATATTACCATTTTTCAGGTTTGGATATGGATTCTATTCTAAGCCATCAACGTTGCTCCAACTTTTATATACTGGTTTTGGATTTGATTTTGGAGAGCTATAGGAAAACATAATTACATGATTATCCTCCCCCTCTCCCTCTGCAAAAAAAAAAAAGCTTCCACTGAAGCTTCAGCATTGCTTCACCTTAGAATCATCAAAGAGAAAATACATTCATGTTTTCAAACTACAAACTATTTTTTTAAAATTGTGTGAATGCTCTCCATTTATAATTTTTCCTGTTTACCCTTAATTATATTTGGCTGGTCTGTAAGAGCCCATTTGCTATGAATGGATGGCACAAAAGCAAGGACCTCATCTGAAGTCCCCAGCAGTCTCTCAGGGTCAGGCTTTTAATGGCTCCCAAATTAAGTCTTTTCAATTCAACAGTGATGACTTAATTTACCTTAGTACAAACAGTATCACTTAAGTCCTAATCACATTAAAGCACCAGGAAAAGCACTGACTGCACTGCAACCTCTTTCATATTTACTCCTAGTGAATGCAACTCTACCCTGTGTCACATAGACATCTTTTCAAAAACATTTTTAAAAAAAGATAAGGAAATTTAAGTATTAGTTAAGAACAGTTTATGAACTGATTTCTGTTTTCATTGTCCCAGGGTGTTACAGGGGGGAATCTTCCTCCTGCCCAAACCACCCCTTGCTCATCAGGATCCGTCGTTCTGCACGATGGTGCTTTCAGGGATGGGAATCAGACTTGAGCGGAAAGGTGGAGGCACTCACCACCTACCTGATTGGGATTTCTCTAACACCATAAAGGAAAAAGTATCAGTTGCTTCCTTCAGTACATTTACTCTAGCAAGGCCACTTCAAGGACGAAATCTAATTAGAATTTTGACATAGTTTTACCTTCAAAACCAAACATGAAAGTAATAATATAATACGCCTCACTTCCCTTGCCTATTTTTTCTATTTTAATTTTCTAATTTTAATGAACAAAGGCACTCCAGAAGAGGGTCCATTATACATAAAAATAGGCTTCAGTCTTCAAATATGACCTCTTAATTAAAATATAACAGATCATTAAAAAAAAATTTTCAACAGTTAAAAACTCCAAAAATACAATTCTCGTAAAGCTCCACAAAGAGAAAAGTACCGGTCAAAGCTAAGGACACGCAGCAAAGCGTGTGCTGAAGTGACATGGCACCAGGCGCGTGGCCAAGCAGCAGCAAGACGGAGCAGCGGAGGGCAGGTCACCCCCACCCAGGGTAATTTGCAGTAATTTGTGGCATTCCTCACGTGAAACTCCCACCATATGGAGCTGGGTGACTGGATGGGAAAGGGGAGATCGTGGGTTTCTGGCCGAGGTTGAGGAGCGCATGCTGTGTATCCTGAGCACGCTGCCAGGTGTTCACGCATCGCCGTTGGACTTCACTGATTTGCACCCAGAAATGGGGCGATTTCCATGATCTCCACACAGGCTGTGACACTGTACAAAGACTGAACACGTCCACAAATCAGTTCACCAGAAAGAATAAGCCTTCACCCTCCTCATCAGTATCTAATTGAGGAAGGTCTTTTTTTTTAATTTTTTTTTTCTCTATTGCAGAAGAGGAGTCAATTCCTAATTAGAAATATTCTTCTACAACTGAGCAAGTAAAATCACCAGCACTTATCACTGCAAAGAATAAAATGAGTCAGCTCTCTCAAATCTTCCTCCCATTAAGACAGCTCATTTTATAAATATTTTTTTTAACTTCATTCTATATGAAATACAATTACTCCTTTGCTACATGTCCATCCTGACACATCTTTCCTGAACAGACATTTTTAGCAATCTTCTTCTCCTTTTGTTCTTATCTAAGATTCCTTCCTGTCACACTGTTGATGTGAAAGAGAAGCTGTACGATGCCCCGCTTTCCACCAACACCACAGCACGTATTATTTCTTGAGCAATTTGCAATGGTGCATTTGAGAAAATATATTTTTCATAGGATCTTCCCAGGCAAACAGGCACTGTGTGTGTTAAAATGAAGTGTTCTTCAGTGGCTGCATGGAATTTCTTCAGCTTTCTTCAGCTTGCCAAAACCAAGAGCTGTGCTCCTAGGCAGAAGTTTGCAATTCATGGGGTATTTCATGTTCCACTATGGCTGCCTGGCGCCTCGCTCCATCACTCCCTACACTGCAGAGGCCAACGTGGATCAGAGCCAACCGTAACAGTATGTAAATCTGGGCTGCCAGAGAAGCAGTGATTAATTAGAGACACAAGAAGTTGATTCAAGAAACGTTGGAGGTAACATTAATTTAAAGACTGTCCCAATTAGCTTTCTAAATGCATGCCTACGATTTTCTATATTGCCAAACAAGAAAAAGAATCAGAGACTTTTGAGAAGGATTGTGAACAGCCCAAGTTTTTACAGTGGTCTCCCTCATTTTCCCATTGTAGAAAAAGAGCATATACAGAAGTGGAGGGGAGGCAAGCGTTTCTTGGAATTTCCTGCAAATAACTTGCTTTCCCCGGGCTGCTATAGATCAGTCTCCTATTTTAAAGTTAACAGCTACTCTCTGACAGAAAATAAAGACAGAGAGAGACAAAGAGGAAGATTAGGGTTTATCCTACCTCAGAAAGCTGTGTTACAGCACATATTTTCACAACAGCATTACCCAAGTTGCTTCTTTTACAGCTTCTTAAAACACCAGAGTAGGCCATATTCAGTCAAAGCCCCGGAGTCTCACTACCAAAATCAAGGGAGGTAATTCAGCAACCATCATTTATACTGATCCGAGACCTTTTTTTAAGCAGAACATAGAGGTATATTCTGTATCAAGCTGGAGAGAGATACCCATGAAAAAGTTTCTGAGACAAGGACTAGCTCTGTTCAGCAGCAACCCTCATACCCGTATCAAGATTTTGGAGGTTGAAATCTTTGACATGTTGGAGAAATCATCATGGAGAAAAGATGGAATGGGCCCTGCTGATGGGATTGTTACAAAAGGCTTTCCTTCGTGACGAGGGCTTTGCTGACGGTGAGCCATGCCGCTCGCCTCAGGTGGAGAAGATGGGGGTTGAATCTGAAGTTAGGACTCTATATAAATCATTATTTGAAGCTGTGCCCTTGATGATCCCTCAAAGCTGCTATTGCTTTGGTTGAGTAAGCCTTGAAACTTTCTAGGACTCAAGACTTATACTTCTGTAAGCTCTTTTTATACAGTATTTGAACAAAGAAAGATTTTGAAGCAGACCATTCTTTATCGACTTCTCCAAACATCTTATAACATTCTCCTCTTAAGTTCTGTGGATCTCTTAAGATAAACGAATTGCCTTCCTGGAGGCAATGGAAAATCCTTTACAATTTCTTGGAAACTTCTTAAAATTATCTTCAAAATTACTGCACTCTCATTTGACCAAACAGCTCTTACTGCGTGGTAAACCTGGAGATGGATTATGAGCTGCTCACCACAGTGATGAACTAAAGAAGCCAAATTTTCATTCAAAAAAGTACTTCTTCATAAATAAAGTTTGGTTAACCTTTAATGTTTCACCTCAATCCCTGTGCATTCAAACTTTGCTTAGGGCATGGATAACAAGGGCCCGTAAGCCCCTTGCTAAATGCTTACACACTGGTGCTCTCCGTGACTCTACCACTAGTCTGAACGACTTCTCCATGTTTACAGTCACCACATCCCATTAATTTTAAACGATGATCTGTCTGAAGGGAGCATGAAGAGGTTTTCCTTCCAAGCTTTTATTCATACAGCTACTGAAGATCAGACCTTCTCCTTGATGAAACACAGCCTGCAGACATCATACAGAGGAAGTCCTCTAAAAGTGGCACCCTGTCTGCCTGCATACTTGGTTTTCTCTTCCTTAATCTCTCTCTGCTCTTCCCCTGTCCTTTGATTTACAAACTTCACTGTTTCCCCCCGCCCCATTCTGAATAGACTGTTGTGATAAACGTTTCTGTTCTTGTCCACAAAGTATCTGCAAACATCTCTTGAAGTACTGCCTAAAAATGTACCATATTTGCTGAACCACTGAATGTTGTCTGGTTTCCTCTTCAGGACTTACCCCTTAACGTTTTTCTTTTTTTTTTACTGGCCATGCTGTCAGTGTTTATAAATCATCATCATCTCCAGATCCACCTGAATTATTAGAAATCTGCTAAGGACACTGTAGGGCAGAGCAAACATAACTGTTTATGGTACAACAGGAATTCTGCACGTTCCCCTGCCTCACCGCCCAAGCAAACACACAACCGACCAGTACCTGCTCCAGGACAACCTCCACAGGACGCTGAGGGCAGGAAACCCAAGCTCTGCCTTACCCCCCACCACTTCATGGCCCACACCAACAGACTCTTCCTCAGCTATATTATGTACTTGTAATATCTGTAATGACTATTTACCCTTTCCCCTTATGTTTTAGTATTGTGTTACTTGCTGGAAAATGCATTTTATATGCCAGCCTCGGTCTTCAAACTAATGGAGAATCTGTGCTATTTCTAAGCCCAGACACAGAGCTCTTCCCTTCCTGCTCCAGTGTCTCTGCTGGTCATGCTTGTTACGGCAGCCCCGGTTCCGTTTCCCAATGTTTAGTCCAAATTATAGGCGTAATGAAGAGAATGGCCGCAAAATAAATAAATCACAAATGCTAAACCACAAGCATAGTATTGTCCTATTCCTTCAAAACAGATGGATAAAAAACGCAGCATTAGAACTTAATTGTTAAGTTCTCCTTTTATTGTCATGAATAACATACTGAAAAAAAAGGTTTTTACCCCCCTTCCATTATATATATGCTAAATACTTCTAAATAAGCCTTTTAAACGCATGTTATTATTGACCAAAACAAATTCATCTCTCTAGTCCACACAAAATCTTGTAGAGAATGGTTGTCCTGCACTATTTAGACTAGCAGTATCTGCACCACAGAACACTTGATATAGGTGTCCTTTGGGCCCCGCGAGTTGTTGCCTTAAGAGAAAGTTATTTATTTGTGTGCATTTTTTCCGGTTCAAATTGCCTGAAACAAAACAAGGGCTGTATTGCTTTAGCAAGGCTGTTCTAAGAGCACGGCCCCAAGAGCGCAGGTGGCAAGTCCTGCGGGCCTGGCTCCCTGTGTGCGCAGAGCCTTCGGAAGAGCTGGAGAAGTACACGGACGCTGGGAAAGGGGCAGGCAGGGCAGGAAAACGGATGCAGACTCAGGAATACTGCCCAGTCCAAACCACCCCAAAACACCTGTGAGCCCTCAAACGAAGGAGTTGGGTCATGCCAAGACAGAAGCCGCAGTGAACCAACAGAAAGGGAGATGGGTGATGGGGGAACCGAGGTCCTCAGCGGGAGGCAAGGTGCTCTGCTCCCAGCGCGCTTCCTGGGAAGGAACACGGCAACACGTGAAAGATCATCACATCAAGCCTTACATTTTCATTTTAAATATCTGGTTATATATTCATTTTAATAGCAATACCTGCCTATATTTTCCATCATACTTAAGTATTGTTAAAAATCAGACCATCTAATTAGAGATGCTTGGAACATTTACAGAAAACAGAATTTATTATGTGGATATGAACAAACAGCAGCTAAAATTAGAAAATAATGAGATTTTCTTCATAGAAATGTAACACAGCATATAATTCATATGTCAAAAAAGCAAGTACCATTTCCTGGGGCAGATGACAGGAAAGCTCATTAAAGTGCCTTCAATAATATGAAAGTAGAGGATTTTTGTTCGCTTGTTTTGGGTTTTTTTTGTTTGTTTCATTTTTTAACTTGGTAGAGCATAGCAAGTGATTCTATCAGCCCAGCATGAAGACAGCATGCAAACTTTATGCTGTCCACCTGAGGAAGTGATAGCAATAACCAGCTTTGTTACGGATAAGACATTGATCCAACACTACAAACAGCAGACACTAAATTGATGAGTGTTCAGTGTGAGGTCATTATACGTCGGTTTTATTTCTGTCTCATGGTATAAAGCAAAGAACAGAGTTCAACCTATTCCAGACCATCCGAGGTCAGGAAAAGTAACCTGGACAGCAGTAGTTTCCAAAAGTATTGAACATTAATTACATGATCAACAAAGTCACAGTAGTAAACTCAATCAGATTTCAAAAAGATTAACTAGTAATCTGCTTTTCTTTAACCAGAGAGACCTGAAATTTGGTCAAATTTGCCAAAGATGTGAAATGAACCCACCAATTCATCTAGCCTGCACTTACAGTAAGTAAATAGGTTTCATGCAGGAGATGCCCTGCATGGTTTCCCACTGCACCCCGTTGCTTCCATAACCTGGACCTAGATGAACCAGGTCTTCCGCCCTATAGTCAGATCTTTGTCTTTTGCATATAATTTTCCAGGGCATCTTCTTCAGAGATGCCTTACTTATTTATCTAGTGGCTCTGCCATCACACTGCTGCAGTAATACTTGATTTCCCTCTCCACCCTCAAGATCTCAGCTCCTGCTAAACATTCAAGCACACACATGCAGACTGCCTGCCTTCTCTTTCTGTCAATACGCTGTTTTTTCTAGATTCAGAGCAGAAAAGACAAATCAAGCCACTTCATCATTAATAAGCCGCTGGGGGAAAAAAAATGTATTTTCATGAGGAACATACCAAAAAACGAATGGACAGATGCTAAATATTAAGCCCAGAATTCTGTACAAAAAAAAAGAAAAAAATGAAAAGAAAAAAAGAAAAAAAAAAGTATAATTTCTCTTCCACCTGAAAAGTTTTCTAAGAATATTTCTCACTCTGTCAAATTGAAATATTCCAGCAAACCAAAACCAGCCGCAGGCACCCCAAGCACTTCTGAATGATCACATCTGTCTAGCTGCATTTCCCTGGAACTTAACACAGAAATGGTGCAGTAAAGGTGCTATGCAGAATTACATCTCAATTATGACTTTTAAAAGTACAAAGGATGAAAATCTGATCGAACTATTTTTTATAATAACTATTGTTCATTATTTGCAGTTAAGCCTCAGTTTAAACTGAAGAACATGAAGGAAATATTACTGATAAGTACTAATATTTAATTTGTCAAAATGTCTTGAGAAGTTCCACTAAATAATAAATGTGTCAAAAGCCAATGAGCAGGATCTGTATGAAAAAAAAAATGCCAATCTGAAAGTAACAAGCGGCATCTGCCAGTTTGCAGTAAGGACAGTTTTGCCTTTCCCAACAGACACTGTGGAAATTATATATTCACCTTGCATACCAGGAAATAGAGAAAAAAGAAATACTTTTATATCTTCTATCCAGCACAACGTTGAGCTCTGCTGTACTGTGCTTCGCTACAAGAGTCATATTGTACAATGTCTACTACGTAATTTTACACAAAGGAAACAATCTGAGTTTTGTTTTAAAAAGAATGAGCTGGGTCACTCCAAGAGAGCCAAGTGATCCTTCAAGTAAGTGTTCAGAGTTCCCATTACTCAGAAAAAGCACAGGCAAAATTTTTCAGTTACAATGCTTTTCCACTATTATTTCACTTTCAGAGATACTTAGCTTTACACAGCTACTTGTGAGTTCCACAGTGCAAACACAGCACTGGTTCAAGGGCCAAAATAGTTAATGAAAATGACTGAACTACAGCATGTTAATTTCTTTATTAAAAGCTGATTCAATAGTACTACATTTGCACTCCTCCTCCACTCTTTACAAAGAGGAAAAACATCAGTTTCAATAAACCAGCATGCTGCATTATTTTCGCAAAAGGTTTTCAGGTTTTAAATTAGAACACAGCCTTACAGCACATGCAGCATAAGGCTATAATAAAATGTATTACTGAACAATCCTGCTTTGCTCATGATAGCCTGCTCCTGCTCTTATCCTGACAGCAAAATCCAGGATACTGCGAGTGTTAAGGTTGGTTCGACATGCAGCATATTCACAGGGTTTGCTGAGACAAAAATAAGGGCAAGCTTTCCTGGCAGCAGGTGAACAGTAAACGTCTTCCCACCAGCTGATGAAAACACCATGAAGAGCAAGTGCTAGCGGGATAAACGCGGTCACTGCTCGCAGCGCCCTGCCAGCTCGCTGGTGGAAGAAAACAGTTTGTCAGCAAACCTAGTGCAAAACACACTCTGCTGCAAAGCTGTTAAGTCATTACTTATCTCCTCCGGAACCGAGAGAAATGATTGTTTTTAACCCTGAAACACATGCTGTACAACTTTTGCTCTTAAAAACATGCTATTCATTTAACCACTGAATATAATTCCAAATATATTAGCAACTTCCAGGCAATTGGGATCAACTGAAAAAAGCACTATAATAAATGCAAAAGTAGTGGCTGCACCACTACCTACTACATAGGTTCTCTATGGACCCACTCAAACTCATGGAGGTCTGGGATTTATAGGGTGCCATTAATTTCTATGCAGCAGGATGGCCACGTTAACCAGCCTTAATAAATAGGTATGCCGCGAGGCTTGGGGCGATCCTTTGATGCTCAATCTGGCCACACTGAGGAATTGCTCCAGGAAATGAATTTCAGATATTTAAGCAGAACACATACAGAGACAGCAGCTGGGCTGAAGGGCTTAGCAGTGCCGCTCGTGGAAACGCTGCTTTCAAAACCATGGTTTTACTTGGCCCCTCGAGAAGAGGGAGATCAGTATCAAAGCTTTATACCAACTCGTGGCTCAGCGTCCACTCTGCTCCTGGAAGAGCAGCTGCCTGACATGCTTCACGCCAGGACAACTGACAGCTGTAACAAGATCTTTAACTTCATCCATTTGTAATTAAGCTCGGTCCATAAAAAGCTTTGCACAGGCTCCTACCAGTGCCCAGGTGATGCTGGCTCTGTTTACCCTCATCACTTCTAATCCCGCTTTGCAAAACAGAGCCTCAGCATCAGGAATTAAACATATAAAACACTGAATGAAGGAATGATCACACGGGCCATTTGTTCCTTTTTAAATACTGCTTATACGAAATAGATAAAAGATAACAGAGAAAGGATTTCACGGGAAAGACAGGCCTGCTTGGCACTGCACTGAATGGCGTGAGCTGGGTTGCACTGCCATGCTGCCATGAGGTGACGACCTCTGCCACGAAGATGCTGTTTGCCAATAAACTAGCACTGTAATTTTTCAATATTCAGCAACAGTACTATTTCCCTTGAGGTGTTCGGGAGCAAACACAGTGTGCCCATGCAGGAACAGGCGTTGTTGCTGCACCGGACTCTGGGCCAGCTCAGCAGCAGCAAGAACATTTCAGGCAGCAAAACTCACCTACCCCTCAGTGACTCGTTACAGACACGTGTACCAGGACCCAGCTGCCTTCAGCCACCACAGGGCAGGTGCTGCCACGGGAAAGCAGACGGGTTTACAGGCCAGGCTCCTCCTCTGTTGCACACAGGGCACCACAGCTCCAGCTACCGCAGCCCGACCAGCGCAGAGGCCAACAGGCAGCGCCGGGGCCACCGCCACGTCCCACCAGCCGGCGCTTGCCGCTGACCCCTCCTGCACTCCCAAACCCTCCTGCCCCGTAAAGTGCACAGGAAGGGGCAACGCTGCCATGAGCTGCCCTGCATGGCCCAGGGCGAGAAGCCAGGGTTCCAGCCAGGCCTGGGCTGCCTGCAGTTCTGTTGAACACAGCAAACTCCCCGAACAGGCCTCAATAACCACGTCCCGGCCCCTCGGCATTCCGCTCCCGACACTTCTGTTTCCCCCTTTCGCCAGCAAAGACACAGGGATTTCTTAGCCAAATCCTCGCAGCTTTCAAGAAGCATCAGTAACCGCAGGAAACACGAGAGACCCAGGAAGGGGTTGACAATGCAAACTCTGTGGAATTTACCTGAGACCCTGCCCAGCTGGGCAGCTGTGAATTATTCCCCAAATATCGTAATTTTCAGTAGGCTACTGAGTGGAATCCTGTTTGCCTCCTAGGGCTCCTGTCTGTATGAAGGCATTTACATACAGCCAATCCCATGTGATAGTATAGCTGGTCCTTAGTGAATATGTTATTTACTTACAAGAAAGAAAAAGTGATACTGGATACATGTAGAAGATATTTTTTTTCAGATGCAAATTAAACAGAACCGACCCTTCCCTACCACCCATCCCCTCACCCCCCAAAAGAGAAGTGCTGTTCCAGTAAATTACTTTTGGCATGACAAGATGGTAGAATTCTTTGAGACATATTTTTCAAAAAAGCCACAATAACAACAGAAAAGTTTTTAAAATTAGCCATCACTTGATTATTCTCACTCTTCATTAGAGGACACTGTTCTAAGAAAAGGGTTAAACATTTGTAAATATTCGAACATGATCAAAAACTTATCTAGCTAAAAATCTATTTTTTTCTTCTTTTGTGGGAAGAATATGGAGAGCTTGTGCTTGGGATGTGCTCAGACCAGGACGGAATGATGATCAAAGAGCCACTAAGGAAAGAAGAAATCATTCCCTAACTTCTTCCTGGTGTTGACAGCATCTGAGCTATATTCTCTGCAAGGTTTTATCCCATGTCATCTCTACTCCATCACAAGCCTCTGCGCAGCAGAAATGTTCAGCCTTCCACTATTTCTCCAAACAAATTTTCATCACCTGCTTTGAGCATGCACCAGCAACACCACAGCAAGAGCAAGCAAGGACAAGCACCTCTCCATCAGAGCCAAACCAGGAAAGGCAGTGGGGAAGGAAGGGAAATGTTTGTGTGTTCGGCTTGTAAAGCTGAAAAATAACTTCACCTCAGAGCTCTGCCCTGTCCCAGAGGGTCACAAGACCCTCTCCCTTCCCATGGCAAGGCAGAGGGCAGCAGCCCCGCACGCAGCTCTCACCACGGTCAGTGCACACGGGCTTCATGGACTCCAGCCAGACCGAGCACGGACTTGGCCGAGAGCCTCAATGGAAAGCACAGAGACGGAGCAGGAATTTTCTACTAACAGTTGATGAAAGCACTGCGGGGAGCAGGGGAAAAGCCCTGTCCTGTAGCTGGTGCTTCCAGCAGAGCTATAACCCAGTGTCTTCTCCTTTTTGAAGCCAAGTAATTGCTACACTGATGATTTCAACTCTTTCCTGTGACAGCTAAAATATAAAAC
>JAUBNY010000900.1:1631654-1649187 GCA_032275445.1 Crypturellus soui
GACACTTTTCCTCTTAACTAAGGCTCTTTTCCATAGAGAGGTAAATTTTTATGCTGATCCACACAAGTGCTTGTCTTGCGCTTGCTAGTTGATTTTAAAACAGCTTGCTAGTTGTTTTTAAAAATACACAGTACAAAGGTCTTTAGCTTCTCTTTCTTGCTCACGATTGCAAAACATTAATCTTTTTGTCAACTGCCTTAGTATAAGGTTTACGTTTTGTGACACCAGAACATACTGATACAATTCTGCTTCCTCACTCGGGAAACGGCAGCTTGAGCCTGTTTCGAAAAAATGGCATAACTTTAATAAGTCACTGCAATTACTCCAACACTGGTGGGGTATAAATGAAATCTGAAGTAGATCCTAGGATTTTTATTCAGCATTCTCGCACCTCCGCAGCAGTGCTTCAGAGGTACTAAAAAAGAAGGAAATGCACGTAAACACTGAAGAGAGCCCGGTACAGGCATAGCTGGTTTTTATGCCTAGGAAAACTTACACAAAGTGATCTGAGAATCTGAGAATGTATTTTTAATAGCAAACACCACCACCACCAAAAAATTGTTCATGTATTTCAGAGCTGACCCGCATACACTGTGGTTTGAAAATCATTTTAGTGTGCTAAGATCCAGATTCATTTCACCTTCACTTCATCTAATTTCAGAGCAGTCACCCAGGTTTTCCTCTAAAATTATCAGCGAACAGCAGATGACCTGACTTGCTCTCTTGGAATATCTAAAATTTGTCTTATCTTCCCTACTGATTTAAGAATTTCATCTAATGCCTTAAAGTCAGGTAAGGAGGCAAACTTGTAGATTGAAAATTAAAATTAAAATCAACTCCAAAGAACAAAAAGAAACCTACAACCCAGAAACCTACAATACATATTATTAAGTCTACTTCAAACATGCAAAAGCCAGGCAACTGCTCAAGTTCCATGAAGTATTTAATGCCTATGCAATAAAATGTGTTAAAAAAGAGAAACAATTTTATACTTTAATTAAACAGATGGCCATAGTCTGTACCATTTGCTATGTATAAGAGCCCCAAAGCAAAACAATACTTCTTCCACTGCCCATAGGTTGGTAAACTCTAGGGATGAGGAATAACCTAGCGCTGTAGGGTTTTTGAAGGAAGTTGGTAGATGAAGATTAATTTTAACAACTTGATGCTCATCTAATAAATAGCACTAGAAATAGAGAAAATACTTATTTCAAAGCTGTATTTTCAAGCAATTATTTGAAAAGACTTTGTCACAGTGGTATAAAAATTGGTTACTGTCTACTGATTTATGTCTTTTCTAGCCTCTAGAGCAGTTTTCAGGTACTCAGCAGTTTTCAGGTTCAGCTAGATGTTTTGAGGCTTAGTGTTTCCAAGAATCTGAGTCATATTCCGCTCCAGCAAAATGAGCTTGCAAAATCCCTCCGGGCCTTTCTACTCAGATCTGCCTACGGCCAAAAAGGTGCAACTGCCCTTGGGAACCAGCATCTCCAAATCCCGTCCAAATCACTGCACTCCCACTGGCCAAGCAGGAGAGGGAGAAACGCTCTTCCAGGCACATGCTATTGATTCCGCAGTACGTTGGGACCATAACTGTATCCTGGCCTTTTTTTGGTATCACCATGGGATCATGTCTCAGTGCTGGACAGCACTATAGGGGCTCCCTAGCAAGAAGAAAGCAAGGGGCAGATTACATTAGGGCAACTTGTATTTTTATTATGGAAGATTACCAAACAGGAAAATGGGATTTGAAGCTTCAGTGTAATGTTCAGGGATTTACCAGCTGGATTATAGCTTTTTACTCACTCTCAAAACCAGTTATATTGCCAAAGAGAACAGTTATTGCTTAAAGGATTATTTATTGTAAGCTATACTGCATAGAGTAATGGGTTACTACAGACCACATCTATCTTTACCAGCTCAATATCTTGCGAGCAGGAGGAAACTTCAGCAAGACTGAACTTCAGCAAAACTTCAAAGCCACAGTGCAATGAATTAGAATAAGACTATTCTCTGAGCAGCAGGGCTACTTGTAGCTTCATTAATTTCTAAGAAAAATATCGATAAAATCTCCAACTGAATTTACACAGCACATATCCCAAGACGAAGACTTAAGTAAATCTCAACAGTAACAGTAGCATGTTTATGAGCACTTCTAGAGGGAAGCCTTGTGTTTTTGGGAGGAAAATAACATTTTGTATTTTCAAAGCACCTATCACTGTAGCGTCTCAAACCATTTCAAGGATGTTAACTGCCCAAAACGTATACTGTCCTGGGATGCAATTATTCATTATATCCATTTACTCCTTGACTTAATGTTACAAATGACTCTGTGGTTCAAAATGTCTCTACTCGAGTGGAAGTGCCACAGCATCCTCCAGGGACCTTTGTGTATTTAGGAAAAAAAATAAAAAAAAAAAACATTCGGGAGGATAACAGCCTTTATATGTGCTATGTTTCAGAAATCCATGCAAAAATAGTCTTGGTCAGTGTGAAACAACAAAACCCAGGTCCCTCTGGTTCTTTGACAATACTGATAACCTAAAAGGATGAGAGGAAGTCACAGTTACAGCTGTGAAATGGGATCGATTGACTCGCAATCACTTTCAGAGATGATAACTGCATTCTCTCCCAATTGCTGTTTGCAGAGTTTGCTCTCTTCGCAGCCTCTGGGTTCGGCTGCTCATCCTCAGGTCCCCAGCACGGATGCCCAGGCCGTCAGAGAGCACAACCAGGCACCAGGGAAGAGGCAGCAGGGCCAAACCAGCAGGAATTGATCATGGGTTCCAAACACCCAGTGCAGGCAGAGGGTACTTTGGCTTTTTCCCCTTTACTGCTCCCAACTTAATTTTCCAGTTCGTCAGCCACCAAGTTCTGGCAGGAGATACAAACTATTTTCTTCCCTTCAAATCTCTTCTGGATACTGACTCTGCTTGCAGGCAAAATGAGCAAATCTAGTCAGTATACGCAAATAAGTACAACAGAGATTGAGTTACCTAGTATGCTAGAGATATCTATTTAAGAGAATCCATTGCATGCATAACATTTTAATATTCACCAAAAATCATTGAGAAAGAAAGATCAACATAAAAACAACCCTACATTTTTCATTAAAGGTTTAAGACACACTGATATCTTGTAGTTACTACTTTTCTACTGCAAAAATATACTCTTTTCCCACTGTTTTGGTTGTTTGCAAATATTCTATTTTTGTAGTACCCTTGATGCTGCCCCTATTTCAGAGAGACACAACTGGTAGCTTTGTTCTACCACAATAACTCATTTCCAGTCCAGAAAAAGAAACAAAATGAAAGGTGGCAAACGAAGATGGGAATATTACCTTGCAACTCCCTGTTATTTAACTCTTCAGTTTCCAATAAAAAATACACAATTTTGTGTGTGTTAAAATGTGCATTAGTACAACAGTCCACTCTGGGATAAGGACCAAAGCCTGGTGGCAATATGAATAAACTTCCTGGAATGCTGAGGAGCCATCTGTTTTCTTAGGTTTAACCCAAGAAAACCTTTTGTGGATGCACAAAACTTCAGAAGTAGAGGCTTAGATGCCATGTACCAGAGTAAAATGGAGCCTTCAGAGAAAAAAAAAATGCACACCTGTGCCAAAAACCATGGTTCAGAGATCCATAAAGCAATGTGCTTTTATCAGAGAGAAGAACTCACCCTCACCGAGATTAACCTCAGGGCAGCCTCCCAATTCTGTTTTTCCTTAGAAGTTTTATACTTGAGGTGAACTTCTGGAGAGTCTTAAATTTCCTGCTTCACTGGCATCAGAGAACACAGCATCCCAAATGCAATGCCTCTGGGCAATGTCTTAAAAGCCAACTAACCTCTGATTTTTCCCAAGTGGTCTTAAATCTTCATAACAGGGAGTTGTTTTCAAACACTTCAAGGTGAAGTGTAGACACCTCTGAGTCTCAGAAGAGGAGTGTAACATGATCAGAAAGTAGATATATTTTCCAGATATAAAATAAGAAAAACTTAATTCCTAAATGAAGGAAGGATTCAAATGATAATGGATAGGGGATTTTTCAGTAGCATAAGGACAGGAATAGCCATGAAATATGGCACACAGAAAGAAGAGGTAAAAAAATAAATCAGAAAACATTTTAGGGTAGGGATGCTGCTGGGTCACGAGGCAGGATTTGCAAGAGAGTTTTTATGTAGAATATCTTCATACTTGAGAAGATTTTCCCCTTCACTAACCTGTACACTGAGCAAATAATCTTTTTGCAAGTGAGCAGAAAAGCATTCAAAAGCCAGAGTCTTTTCCCCTGCAGAAGAATCTATTAATATCACCTGGAATTGTCCATTCCGGTGGAAAGAAATGAGAACTGTCAGCTGCTTAAGGAACAACAATTATGTGTTTTCTACAGGACTTTTCTATAGAACTTGTTGAAATTGATGGCAATTCCTTCAACATGTTTCCCTCAAGGTATTTCCTGGAGATCACTAGTTTATTATCGTTTGAAATTCCATCAATCCCCATGAAGTTTTAATGATTTAAACTCTTCATAAGTCTTCTCAACAATTAGGACTCTTCTAGCCTGGAATGATCTACTGCATATTCCAATCTTTGCATAAATTTAAGTGGCAACACTCCCTGACAATTCTTTCTTTTGCAAAAATGATTCCAATGAACATTTTAATTTATGTAATGGCTTTAATGCCTATCAGCACTGTCACGCGATGACCCCATTGTTGCAGAATGCCCTCTTATTTTTAGGATGAAGAATGAAAATATTTTCATGAAACATCTTAGGGAAATATTTTCATCTGATATGAAAACATCTCCATTCCTCACCAAGTCAATGATCACCATGGCACGTGCAGCAACAAGGCTTTATTTTCTGCTAGAATTCAAAGACAACTATTGACTATTCTGAAGACAGGGATATGCATTCAAATTAGGAGATGCTCAATCCACAGAAGATAGTCAAGCAGAAATTTTAAAGCGCTGAAAGAATGTACATGCTGAAACTATAAAGTGACTGGGAAAAAGGTGGGGGGGGAAGAAGACAGAGTCAGATCCTGTAACCCAGAAAGCCACAGAAAACTCATGCCCAGATAATTTATGTAATGTACTTCTCACATCCCTACTGCTCTGCACCATGCTGGAAAACCTGCTGTTACTACATGCTATATTGGCATGCCTATTACTTTCCAACAGGAAAATCACTACTTGACCTGCTTCTTGATACAGTTGAGTTTTGTACGCCTTACCTGGTCATTTCAAAAACACAAGCTGAAAAATTGCCCACAAATCAGATACTTGACAGAAAAAGAAGCACTCTGCACCGCTTCAAGCCAGAACCTTACTGCATCAAACTCTACCACCCACGTGTAGCTGAGCAGTCACCCAGAAAAAAATGCACTAATGTAACAGATTCAATATTCTACATAATAAAGTAGGCTCAACAGTGCTCCACCAGTCACCAAAGAGACATTACCGTCTGTTTGCGAATAAACTTCCTTTTGTTGTGATTTAATCAGCCTTCATTTTTAATCTACATACATAAAAGATTAAACGCTGGGAGCTTTAATTACTTTGAAAAACACTTGCTGAATAATTTAATCTCAAAGCATGGGTTTCTCTATATCAAGAATCTCAAGAAAGACCTTAAGGGCAAAATCCTCCCAGTAATCTATCAGCTAAATCTAAGAGCCTCATAGAAACAGTTATTTTCAATGCATAAACACTCTTTCTACAAACACTTTTAAGTATTTGTCTGAACCTTTTGTGCAGCATCTGAAAAATCAGAACAACATGACAAACATTTCCAACTTGACCTAGTCTCAAAATCAAGTTCCAATACACCTGGTATAAGCAAAACTGTCTTGTTGGAAACAAAATACCTCCCTGATGTAGGAACTACGTGACACACTCAACAGAAACAGTCCCCATCTTCAAGATGGATATTATGGACTCTTGGATGCGTCATTATGGATGAGTCGAGATGGATTCATCCCTTCGAGATGGACATTACTCACCTGGACATTACGGGCCCAGTTCGTACCTGCTAAAGCAATGAACAAGTGCTGCCACATTTTCAGGCCTGCTTTATTTGAACCATCATTGTGTATATTTACAAGGAAGGAAGATATATATTCAGTCACTTCCATCGCAATTGTGCATGCAAGAAGCCATTTCCTCAACATGCAGATAGAAAGTGAGACCTGGTATAATTAAAATTCTTGAGCAGTCAGAGAGAAAAAAAAAGAAAACATCTTGCATAGCACTGACAACCCATTTGGTGCTCTAAAACCAGAGTTAATACAAGGTCATGGATGATACCAACTACCTGAACCAAGATACAGACTTTGAAATGCTTTTCAGAGTCTCAGCTGCAGTGTTCAGGACCCAGAGTAAACACATACAAAGTTTTGCAAAAATGCCACGTGCAAACTTTCCAAAAGTACCATTTCATATTTAAATCTCTAATTTTTCAGGAGAAGTTGTTCTCTTTTGATCATATACAAAATAGCCTATTATTATTTTGCTATTATGAGAAAGATTTATCATAGCAGATAAAAAGAGAAGGAACTTTACATCATTGTCAAGCAGCAGCAAGAGAAAAGAAAAAGTGATGATGGGAAAGGAAGGTATTTTTCCTCCTATGAGTTCATTTATATCAACCATCAACAACAATAACAGCACTAGTCATTCACAGATTCACCAAGGCATCAAAAGTGACCACCACCATCTAGTCTCCTGTAGATTACAAGCCATCAAATTTAACTCTGACGCCTCTGTCCTGAGGCCAGTAATCTTTGCTTGGGAATATTTTGGGAAATCTTTCTTATTTCAACTACATGAAATGGTGAAGAGTTCAAAACTTACTTTGGTGAGGGTTAATTTTTTTCACTTAAAAAAAGTGTTCCTTAGGGTTTTTTTTTTTTCTTAGCTACTAGTTTGTTTTTCTTTAGCTACTAGTTGTTGTTATCATTTTTACAAGAGGGGAAATCAAAGCATAACCCAGACCAAAGACAATTCCTATCAGATATCCGTTTCCTACCTCAGTTGCTCCCACGAGGCATTGCAGTTTCACCCCTCATTCCTGTTTGCCTCCCTTAGCTCTGACCAGCGCGAGGCTTTGCCAGCACTTGGGCCAGGCTCCTCGCTTTTAATGGGAAACCCCCATATGTTAAACAGACAACTCGAGCCGTATCTGGTAACAACCTCCAGTCATTTTCTAGTTGTCTACACATTCATTCAAGTCTCCCAACCTGCTCTCTCCATTCAGGTAGAAATAAATAATTCAACTAAAGTTCTTTGCAGTCCCATTGCCTGCATTTATCTCTTAGAGGAAAAAAAATAGAGAGAGAAAGTCAGTAGTAACAACACAAGCAGGAGGTTTTCGCTGATTTTTGGTTTTGTTTTTTTTAATCATGCAGAAACACAGGCAGCACTGTGGAAGCTGAACTTTCAACTAGTTATTACCTCCATCCAGCAGTTCTAACCAAGCTTGTCTACCAAAGGATGTGCAGTATGTGTGATACGGTTTATTTTCCATACACAGAGGTGAGCTCAGCTTCCCTCCACCATCACTCGAGCTCTCACATTACCTTGCCCAGGACTTTCATGCCAGATGGACTGGCTCGAGTCTCCTGGATGAGTCGCCTCCAGGGGATTTCTCTACTGCTCTAAAACACTCGGGTTAGAATAAGCAGCATAAATATCGCTCAGTCCTTTGGGTGTGATCTCAAGGACCCTGTAGCATACACTCACACGCATTGCATTATTTCTGGGGCAAGATTCCCTCCCCAGAAGTGAGCACGTGGGCAAATGTACTCAGCATCAGCCCCTGCACTGAAGGCAGTTCCCAAGGCAGGGGAGGTAGGAGGAAAAAGCCCAGCACAAAGCAATTAAGAGCAAACAACTAAGTTTTTAAAGCACAATAGCTTAAAAGAGACTAACAGCAGCAGGTGAGGACATCTATTTGCCTAACATAATGCTTTATATTGGCAGGAGTTGTTCCACCTTTTTACACAGAAATACTGCACTGAGGCACCATCTCATCTTGCGCCAAAAGTGGCAGCAAGTCCACCCAGTTTGGCACCTCTAAGCAAGATGACCTGCTCAGCAATGGCACGAGACTTAGGAAGGCTGCAAATGATAGCTTCCTAGACACAAATAACACATTAAATACACAAGTAACCTGAGTGAAGGAAAGGACAAATGCAACATTTCTGAAAGCTGCTTTTAGAGCACTTCAGTTGGCCCAAACTGGGGTCTTCTATCCCAGCCCCAGGAGGAAGAAACTGTGGCAGCTGGCAGCAGTGACAGAGGCCTCAGGAAAACAATTTCATCTAAGAAGCTTATTTCTTAGTAAGCATATATTTTCTCTGAATATATTCCCATGTTGACATGATATACAGCCCTGCATGCGCTTCTTCCTTTCAGGCAGTATCCATCATCT
Organism: Crypturellus soui; assembly: GCA_032275445.1. NCBI lineage: Eukaryota > Metazoa > Chordata > Aves > Tinamiformes > Tinamidae > Crypturellus > Crypturellus soui. The sequence goes on from JAUBNY010000900.1 coordinate 1,640,090, forward strand.
CACCGTATGCGCTGTGCCATAGGAGACCGCTGCCGCAGCTTCCCGGGGTTAGTGTACAAGGACGTAAATAAAGTGAAAGTAAATACCCAGGGACGACCTGCAAGATGCTGCTGCTCTCAGAATTAGCACACTAACCCTCTGCTCCTTCGGCTTCTGCTTTTCTTGAGTAGGTAGCGGTTTTCATTCAACAGCTAAATATACCAGAGGAGATGAAATCTCCTCTTCTCAAATCCTTGCAGGAAGATGAGACCCCCTACCATGAACACCAAAACATGCTGTTACTGCTTACGTTTACAGGTATAACTACGGCAGAGTCTAGAAATTAAAAAAAATAATAATCTGATATATTGATATATTTTGCACTAGGATTATTCCATTTATATTTGCTGACCAGAGCACATTTTTAAACTATACAATCATGTTATGAGGGGGGAAATTAAGGAATCATGTTATTTTTATAGACACTTACTGTTCTTAACATTTGCTTCAAGTTTATGGAGTACCAATACCATGAACCAGAAAATAAAACTAATTATAACTGAAAAGAAACAAAAATATTCAGCTTTCATTGTTTAGTCTCATAGGAAAAGACCAAGCAACTGATCTTACCATTAACTGGAGGCAGGGACCAGATCACGTGGGGCAGGAAATCACCTTTCAGAACTACTCACATAAGTTTTCACAGCATTTCAAGGTGCATTCCTATAGATAAATCCCTTCCATTGCTTTGGCTAAAGACAATTCTGGAAGTCGAGGGTCACAACAACGTGGCTGTTTATCCTGAGCATATTCTTCTCCATGCCCTCAAACCCAACCACCTCCCAGTACATAATGAAATAATTGAATTACAATGAAAGTATCAAAACACATATGTTCATCATATGTGTCCTCTGTTCTGAGATTCCCTTTATGTTGTTGAAGAAAGATGGCATGACACTTAAGTAAATGAGACAATATCCTTCAAATGATCAGATATGAGGGAAGAAGAAAAAGGAGATGAAGCACAAAGATTTTGCACAGCTTACAAATAGGAATATGACATTGGTAAAGAAAGGCAGAAGGGCTGTTGCAAGAAAAAATGTTGAGAAAACTTTATTTATAGAAGATTAAAGGCAGGAAGCTGGGGAAAAAACAGTACTATACATGAGACAATCACCTGGAGACATAAGAAAGCTGAAAACGCAAAGTTCTGAGGCAGAACTCATGCAGAATACATTGTTTCACAGAATCAGATAACGTGTCTGAAAAGAGAGTATACAGGGAGAAAAGAAGGTAGCTAGGGATGTGATCCAGATCCAGATAGTCACCAACAAAGAGGCTTCATGAACCCAGCCTGATCAGCTTTTATCCTCTGAAGTACCGAGGCTTCATGCACCTTCCTCCAGTCTTTGCTGCAGTTATGCACAAGGAAATCAGAAACATAGGGTCTTAATACTGCTAGTTAAGACTGTAGCAGCCAGCTCCTTCTCTATCCACTGTAATGGGACACAAAAAGGTACAAATCTTCCATACTGAGGGCACAGAACTGCATGTGGAGACCCTGCAAGAAGGACAAGAATACATCTAAAACTATATATAGGTCCTTGCTCAGAATGAGCAAGCAAACAACTTGCATAAATTGGCAGCTGACTTCAGTTAACTTCTCTGCATCTGGCTCACAATACCAGAATTATAACTCTGCTCTTCGATGTTTGAAAACACGACAACGCTGAATACTTACTACCAATCCCCTTGGAGAAAGGCAGGACAGTAGTTCGCTAGCCGGCATTCGTACGGTTTGAGGACTGCAGCTTGATCCATCCTACTGTCTCCCGAAGGACTGCTCCTCACATAGATATAAAGATGATGATTATGATGCAAATTATACAACTAGTCCTGTAGCCTTTATGCTTGCTAGCAGTCCCACAGACTTTATTGGGAAAATTTGTGCAAATGAGGGCTTTACAAATCAGCCATGATATAAAAATATTTCCAATCACCTCAGGGGCTGAAAGGTAATATATACACAATAAAGTTTTGAACTAAAGATGAAACAGGAGTCCTTTGCAACTCTTTCCTTGCACAGAGATCCCCTCAACATCCTCAACTTTGTGAGCAGATTTAAATTTATCATTTATGCTTGATGGTATCTAATTACTTAGTACAATCCCCTGGACCCTAGAACAGGCAGATCTGCAACTGAACAGGCCGGTAAGATTTTTGTTGTGTTGATGTTCATAGCGGAATATGACAGAGTAAGAATTCCAGCAGGAACTACCAGGAAGACCCTTGTGAACCAAGCTCTTTACAACTAAAGCCACCTACATCTTGGAGCCATTTTGTATGTAGAACTAGGGCTGGACCACTCAATTTAAATAGCTCTTCCATAAAATTTAAAATTGTAGCAAATCACTATCTTCATTAATTATACTTAAGCTCATATCCTTCTCTAATGTCTGTTGGAAGCTCTACTCAGTCTCCGAATAGGACACACAGTGAGGAGCTGACAGCACAAGCACCTGGACTGGGCACACAGATGTTCTGGTAACGTCTGTCTGATTTTGTTTCTTGCACCACCCAGCATCTTGAATAAATTGAATCGTTTTCCTCCATTAGTATTTGCTATTCTCTTCCTATTTCCAGAAGAACCTACCTTTGCTTTCTGCTGCAAAACACTCTCCTCCTTCCCTTCTGCCCCAAAAGGGATGGAAATTGCAAATGCTCTCCTAGGCAGGCTAAAATAACCCCCCAAAGCCTTTAAAGAATCTTTCCTTTTTTAAATTATCACATTGTTTAATACTTCCTAATTGATTTTCTTTGACAGCATCCTCAAAGCGTCAAAGTGCTTTTATCTTGCTTTAGAATCGTTCAAAACTATTTACAGCATCTCTACATAAATACCACATAATCAACCGTGTGAGTGTTCCCAGCAGTGTGGGGAATGATTAGGAAAGGTCTTTTAGCTTCAGCCTCAGATCTGTAGGTCATCCAATGTCCTTCCTAATGGATAAATACAGTAATTTATCATCATCAGTCACCATCAGCATTGTTCTTTTTACTATCATATATTCATGAACATTATTCGATGCAGCTGAGTGGAGCATAAAAGAAGTGTATGATTAAAGTGGAAAGGTACAGGGTTTGAGACAGCTTAGATTTCATGGCTAATGCATGGACTTGGGATACTGCAGAGGTTTTATATGTTAGTGAGACAGAATCAGCAAATTACAGCTACCTGAGGGCCCAGTACTAGTATTTGTGGCAGCAGACAGGACTGCAGTTACTTGCCTATGTCTCCTGGTACAATATTGAAGTTTACTATTGAACAACACAAAGTAGGACCTGCTACAGCCATGTGCGCCCAAGAGATTATCCACAGATGAGGCACACTTCATAGCTGTTAGTCAAAATAAAAATAAAAATAAAATAAATGATGACTTTCAGACTCCAGAACATACCAAGCATCAATTCACTTTGCTTAATGAGTTCTTGCCTCTTAATTATTGGAATTGCTTACCCTAAGCAACACCTTCAGCTGGAAGATACTGGAAAGAAATGCACAAATTATGTTTTAAAACAACTAATACAATGTATATGTTCAAATATGTGAAGTTACCATGTAACTTACGATGTGCCTGAACCTACTTCCAAGCAGAATGGACACAAAGAAATGTGCCAGTTCAGAGTTTTTGAGTGACTGCATTAAATTATCTCATTAAGTTATTCCCATTGGCAAAGAAGTGGCAGACTCCGAACATCAAAAATCACGCGCTGCATCATGTTGCTGCATGTTGTTTAAACGCAAACTACGACCAACCTGCAAAACCCCCTGGATACTGCAACAGGAGAGCACAGGCAGTAAAAGAGCAGACTCATGAGTACTTTATTTTGGGTCTGCTGAAAGGCACTTCTTGGGTTTTGGTCCTTTAAAAGTTGCCATGGCAGAGGGTGGAACAAGTATTGGGAAGTTTTTTGTAAAGTTTTTTTTTTGCAGTAGATAAGTAAATTTCTAAATGTAATTTATAACTTCTGAATTCATATAAACACATGTACATGTTACACAGGCACTTGAAAAAAAAAAAGCTCATGTGACTGTGCTCTTTCAAGCTACCTGAGATCTTACACATGCACAGACTATCCACAAAATGACCTGTAAAATGATGCTCCTCAACTAAAGCATCTCAGTCACTAAAATGAGCTCCTAGTTGCCCCTTCTCCACAGAAGTCAGATCGGGAAACTGGAAGTGCAGTGAAAAGGAAAACAAACTTGGGATTTTGGGGTAGTAACCACCATCCGGCACACGCACAAGCCGCCTCCAACCTTGCACCCAGGCAAGCAGACAAACCAAGGCAAGGCGAGTGCCACCACGACACCCATCCCACATGGTCTCAGCTGCTGGGCTGAACCTCTGCTGCGAACGCTCTTAAGCTTCTCGTGCTGCTGGTCATACAGCCCACAGGTGCTGCAAGTCTGCTGTATTCCCTTCTGGATCCAGCAAGGAACCTACCTCATCTAGAAAACAGAGTTTAAATGTTCAAGCTAAGACATGAAAGTGTAAATGTTAACTCCTTATGAAGTATGCATGACCTTCTCCACTTCCACTTTCTTTTTTTTTAAAAAAAAAAAAACTGATGGTGTTTCTGACTTTGTATCGAACATTGCAAATCAATGGGTTTGAGATATTGTCAAAATATCATAAGTTAAAAGACACTGCCAGCTAGGAAACAAGGAGTAATGTGCAATCACTTTGGATTATGGACTTCAACAGCATTTCTTATTTCATCTTGAGGCCAACTCTCAACACAGCCAAGAACAAAGGATGGAAAGAGTTTCCAGATGCTGTTGACTACCTAAGAAAAGCTCTCAAGTTACTGGAACTCTTTTAAGAGTAGGATTAAGAGTTCAAGCTTCTTACTGATCCACTGAATTCTAAAGAGGCTGGGTAACAAATCACCTATTTCCCTTGATGAAAACCCCTATAGCCACGAATATGGCACTAGACAGACAGACAGCCATCAACAGCTGCAAAAACAGCAAGATGAGAGTCTAATTTGGGGAAAAGGAAGCAATACAGTGAAGAAACACATTCAAATATAAACTAGTTTCAGAATCAGAAACAAATATTGTTTACTTTTATTCAGCTGCAGTTTTAGACTATGCCTCTTCCATGGTGACTACAGAAACTGGCCCCGAGACAGCAGAAAATTCAATTCCGTATGAAAAAGCAGTGTAACCCTATCAAAATGAACAGTAGTCAGTTCTACCTGCATGTATACTGAGCATAACATCGACATTCTAACCAAATAATCATTTCCCTATTTAGTGCAACACAGTGCAATCTCATTTCACATTTGCTTACCTGCTTTATTTATTTATTTTTCAAGCAAAATAACACACTTGGTTCTAACTGGCAATAAAGAAAAAAATCTGGGTTTTGTATTTTAAAATCAATTTTAAAAGTCCTTAAGTTGCAAGAATAAGGGAGACTGGGAGAGAATGATTATAAATTTCAAAGGTCTCTCTTCGCACACACACAGAGCAGCAAGCAGCACCAGGTGCTGTAGATCATCCGTGTTTTTTTTTTCCTTTTTTTTTTCTTTTTCTTTTAGTAAACAGACTACAGCCTTGCAAAGGTAATACCTAAAGGAATTATCTTAGTTTTTCATCTGCAAAGATGTAACATTCATCAAGAAACAACTCATACAGGTACATTATGTTTGTCCCATTTGTTGTGTCCACTGACTACTGAATGGTTGTGCCTCTTTAAACTGATCACCAAACATTATTGCCCATGTCCCTGGGAAGGTTCTTAAAAACTAAAAATGAAAAAACACCATTTTTTATATTATCTAAGAGGAACTGAGGGAGATATATTAACTTCTAATGTTTTCAAGCAACAGAATTCTGAGCATTCTACTAGAGCCTTCCAGAAATGAGGAGAAATACAAGTAATTTACAGCTATTTTCTTCTCTATAGATATATCATCTGAACATAAAACTGTAATTTTAGCAATAAATATGAGTCATCATTTAGCAGGGAGTTGAGAATAAATCTGGCTAATTTATCACACCAATCACCGAAACATCAATAGTGCTGTTAATGGAAGTTGTTATTAGATGCCTTGGCCCAGGGGAAGGCTGCTTTAAAAATACCATCAAGGGAAGCGTTGGATAGGAAGTTGTATCCAATTTATTTATAAGCTGATGGCTATGGATGCTTCAGTCAGTCGATCCGAGCTTTTATTTAAGTGGAGAGTCCCAGTATTTGCCTGCTGTAATTTGAAATTACAGCTCAGGTCCCAGGCCTATAAATTTGCTGCAAAGCCATTCAGCGTGCCTATTCGCAGGGGTGTTTATAAAACCAGACTTGGACTGAAAACAGCAAAGAGATCTGAAAAACCCAGCTGTAATACCTTGCTGCTCTTGGCCTTCCTGGCTCTCCCCAAGTCCAACCACCTCCACAGCAGAAAAGATTTGCTGCTCCTGCTATTCAAGGAAAACCTCTCAGAACAGAGGCACCAAACTGAATTTTTGAGGTTGGGATCAGTGTTTAGAACACTGCTTTTGGTGCTACAAGTCTATGCAAGTTTGCCAAGCAAAATGAAATATTAAGCAAAAATGCAGTGACAAAGAAGCATTTCTCGATGCTTTCTCTTTTGTGAAGCCAATCACTGTGCTCAGGATATGCAAAACTAAAGTGAACACATATGATCCCATGGGTTGCTGGGCTTCCCTTGCTCACTACAATGTCCACCAGAGCTGCAGCCAGCTCTCACTATTCAACTGCAACCACAGAAGGCCACCAGAAACCTTCTAACCGTGAATATCACTTGGCTAACATCACATCCCCATCACACTGCTGCGCTAACCAGTCTCCAGGGCAAAGTGATCCTTGGAGAGCTTGTGTACCTGGTACCCAGGTCCTCTCTTGGGCTGAGCCGTGATGTGTGGATCTCAGCCACCACGTCACCCACGGCAGGAGAGCACCTACGACTGAGCTGCATTCACAGAGGTCTATTCCAACATCAGCCTGATCCTACTGGAAGCCCATAATAGGTGCAGGCCTGCATCCTTATCAGGATTATTCAAAGCTACAAAAAGAGTCAGCATCTTTTAAGATTTCCTATGGCGAGGTCATGCACTGCACAACATGACGTCCCCATCATCTATGACAGCACTAAAACTTGGTATCGAATCAATCTTTATTAGAAAAAAAAAAAAATCTTGATCTGGAAAAAATCTGATGCAAAGAATGAGACTTAACATTGACACTTCATGCAGACACATGCACAGTGCAGGGAGGAGTCTTCCCTTTCAAAGCTGAGAGATGGAGAAATCTAGAGCACTATGATAATAATATTCCTATATTTAGGATGAATTCCTAACCTTTAGAGTATTCTAAATGGAGAAATTACTACCATTCTTCATTATGACCTAAAAGAGCCATCAAACACAGTAAATTTTGGTACATAATAACCGTGTTTTGGAGAATAAAAAAAAAAAAAAATCCAGCTCCAAGAACAAAAAGCCATACTGGCAATTCTGAGCATCTGAATCCTAATAAAGAAATAAACATTGCACAAGTTCAACTACTTTTTATTATGTCTAAAAGCAGTAGCCCTTTACAGTAAAACAAGGTTACCAAAATTCATGCACTCTGTGAACCTAAGATCGCTTAAAGGGATCTTGACTTTTCCACAAATTCTATTTGCATAAAATTTAAGTACTGATGGAAGTTACCCATCACTCTTTTTAGGTAAGTTATGCAATTAATTTATTCAAGATATCATAAGGCTCTTCAAACAAGCTCAAATGTAACATTTTATTCAATATTACATGGAAGACTGCCATAATGCATATACCTCTCAGCAAAAAAGCACACATCCTTAAATCTATTTAAATGAATAGTTTCACTGATACCAGAAGGACTGCCCACAAGCTTAATGTCAAGCCTGGGTGTGCATGCAGGACCAGATACTTGGATGCAGACTGTTTAAGACATCAACGTGCACAGCAGGTTTTACTGTTAAGGTTTTCACCCAATATCAGAGCACCGGAGGAAAATTAAGAATTGTAAATTAGTGCATCGGACTATGAAAATGCACAATACGGTTGTTCACATCCTCAAAGTGCCTGCTCAGAATAGTGAGATTCAAGGCAGAATAAACTGCGTGTTTTGACAACGTGCAAAAAAAAAAGAAAAAAAAAAGAAAGAAAAAAAAAAAGACGCAATTGCAGGAGTGACCCGGAGCTGCCCCATTTTAAGGCTCGGGGGGGCGCGGCGCGGGCGAGGGGCAGCCCCGCTCGCCGGCTCCCGCCCGCGGCCCCTGCCCAGCTCCGCGGCGCCGGCTGCCACAGGCCGGTGCTCGGCGCCCGCGCAGCGCTGCGCGCTCCCTCCCAGCGCATCCGCGCGGCCGCCCCGGAGCAACAGATTGCGCGGAGAGGGAAACTTCGCGGCGGCAGAGGCGGCGGAGCGGGGTCCCCGTCCTTCGCATCCTCCTGCCGCTTTGCGGGCGCCCCGCGGCCGCCACGCACGAGTGTTTCACACAGTTCCCTTGGCCAGCAGCGAGCCACGCGTGGCACAATGTCCTGCGCGCCCGCGGCCCGTTCCGCGGCAGCGCCGCGTCCCGCGGATCGACGAGGCGGCCGCTGTCCCCGCGGCGCCCCCCGGCCGCGCCGCTCCGCGCCCCTCGCAAGCCAGCGGCCGCGGGGCTCCCGCGGGCAGCGCAGGGATCCCCCCCGTCCCCGTCCAGCGGGATGTCTCCGCGGGGCCCCCGCTCTTCCCACTTCCCGCGGGGCCCAGCGCAACTTCGCCGGGACAGGCGGCCCCGGCGCGGCTCCCACCTGCTCGGGCTGCGGCGGCGGCGGGTTCCCCCTGCCGCCCGCCGCCTCCTTCATGGCTGTCATCGCCGCGGGGCTGCGCTCGGCTCCGCCGCCTCTCACTGCGGCCCCGGGGACCGCTCCGCCGGCGCCAGCCGCATGTCACCAGCCTCCCTGGAAGTGGCGGCGGAGGAGGAGGAGGAGGAGAGCGACGCGCGGGGGGCGCGGAGGCAGCGCCGCTACCGCAGTGATGCTGCTGCCGCCGCGCGTCCGGGGCGCGCCGGGCCCCGCGCACGCT
>JAUBNY010000900.1:1665009-1680892 GCA_032275445.1 Crypturellus soui
CATTCCTGCATATGAACCATCACAGATTGTAAAATCCTTTTCCCTCAAAGAAAATCCCAGGGGATCACACAAAGCCCAAAATCTTGCAGAAAAGGTCCACACTTTATATGCTGCAGACCTGTGACAGATGCCGGCGAGAAAGGGGCTCAGCTCAACGCTGCACCACTGCCAGCAGGAATGCAACTCCAAGCACCTTCGCCTTCTCTCTTAGTTAAAACCATCTGTGGCACCAAAACAACTGTCACACCTAGACACTACGCAGGAAGGCTTATTAAAAGTACATTATAATACAGAAATTTAGAAGTAATGTTCTAAGCCATAGGGCAACATGAGATAAGAGATGTGCAAAAGAGCCCATTGCTGTATCTCTATCTACTACGCTGATAAAATCTGAGTCATATTTGCTGCAACGAGTTTGGAAGTTAAAATGAAAATTGCTTTTATTTTTTTAATTAAATTTTCCCCTTGCATTTCTTTCTAGAAATTGGATACGATACTTTACTAGCATTTTGTGTTAGACAAATAGAAAAAGGTTACAGAGTGATAGATTTCTCTCTCAAAAAAATCACAACTGTAAGTAGTTTCTGGAAAAGGAAAGACTGACACAGAATGAGCAAAAACGTCAAAATGCTTTATCTTGAGCAATATATTTTACTTTGCTGAAATAGATCACTAAGTTTTAAAAAAAAAATCATTTACACTTTCCTTCAGGATTGTTGTCGAGAAGGACATATTTGTACTGAAATGATTCAGTTTTAATAAAACTGAATTTTCTGCTAAAAACTGTTATTTTGGAAATACTTCAATCCATCATCAATAGTTTAAAATGAATAGCAGTTTCTACTACCTCATCTTTTACATGTTCTGTCCAGCTACTGAGTTAGAGTACTACTTTACTGAGCAAAGTTAATCCTAAGAATATTTCACAATAGGAGCAATGAGAAATTTATTTTATCATGCCTTTGGTATGTAAACAGGACATTTGTACTTCCAGTTGTTCTAGCAGCTTAGCAATCATTGATAGATATTGATAATCTATTAAGCATTGTTATTTTTAATCATTTAAAATATGCCACTTATTAATCCTGAACATTTTCCATCAGTATGCATTTCTAATTCTCCAATTTAAAACAAAATGTGTTAATGCATTACATTTGCCAAAAGAAAATGCATATTTAAATGAATTTTCAAAGCTATTTAATATCTCTCAAAATTAGGAACTCATTAAGGAAACTCTTCAAAGTTCAAAACTCTTTTTATATTTAATTGCATCTTTAATCATTAATTAGGTGTGTATGGAAATAACCTTCCTAAATTTTAATTTTCTTATCTAAGTTCAAAATGAAATTTGTTGCACAATAAATCTTATTTTAATGCAAATGAAAGGCCTGTGTATTGAATAACCATTTAATAGGTACAAACCTACAACCCAAGCAAATAAAACTGTGTTTACCTACCGTATCGTCAGCATGAAAAGCTCACTTGCCACAGAAATTTAGAGTTCCGTGGAAACATTTCATTAAAATGCATTATTTATTACTTTCATAGGGTAAGCTAAGAGACAAATCACAGAATCGTAATGGTTCGAAAAGACCTTCAAGATCATCGAGCCCAACAGTAAACCCATAACCACCACGACTGCTAAACCATGTCCCTAAATGCCTCATCTACTCATCTCGCGAAGACTTTCTAACTTACAAATCTCCTGCTAAAAAGGTCTCGTATTTTCCAAAAGGCACCTCAGGTCCCTTCTTAAATAAATAAAAAAAAAAAGACTTCCCATATGCCTAAAATCTCAGAACCAACCATATTAATCAGTTCATTGCACTTTTTTGCCTCGCATTTATGACTGAATGTACTTGACATAAGCAATTTTCTGTTGCTGTCTTCAACCTTTAGACCAGGTACTAGTCCAGGACCAAACCTGCTGTTTGAAAGTTTGTTGAAGGTTGCAGTCCCAACAAGCCACACAAATTACAAAGACATTTTATTTTAGAGGAACTGCAGAATTTGTTATTGAATATTATTTCTTGCTGATAAGAGAAATAAAGTCTACATGTATATCTGTAAAGGCTTCAATTAATAGCACCTCGCTTTATATGCCCCTTCTTTAAGATAATTCTTTCTCTGCAGTTTTAGTACGTGTGAGGATTTATACAACATCTAAAGGTAAGTGATGCCCAAATACAATATACAAAAATAACTATATATAAAAATACCTAAAGGTAAATGCATTGGCATCCTGCACTGAAATAAGCACTTCTGGCTTAAATCCAACCTGCTGTGTTTTCACAGACACATTGCTGCTGAAGATAAACGATCCTGAAGCTATTAGATCTTAGAAGGGTAAAAAACTGATCTGATGGCAGAGAAAGCTCATGAAATCTGTGTTTAGGAACATATAACTCATTCAGAAATTTGTATTTTAAACCATATTGTGGGATGCTGAGACATCTAGCAATATTCAATTCATGGAATGAACAAAAATTAAGATTTTGTTTTACCAAAGACATTTACCATGGAAGTTTTTTTCCCCAACTATGAGAACCTATACAATTTCATAGTTTCCTCTTCTATCTTTTCAAATTCATGTAATTGGAATAGGCTTACTTGCTACTTAATTATTTTCTGTTCCTTTGCTTCTAGAGCTACATTATTTTTCTAGTATGGTTATTAAGAAATCTCAGGGGAGGTTAAATATAAAAACATACAAAAATATTAGATGTATAGAGCGTTGTTTTCGTATTTAAAAAGACAAATCTTATTTATGATCATTCTGTCTATTAAAGTTAGCTGCATGTTTGAAAAGGTCAGACGTACAATGGCTCAAAGGGATGAAGGAGACGATGGAGCCACTTTCTGTCATTTCTAGAGGAGAGCAACAGGCCAACAGCTGTGTGTATTCCATTGCGTTCTAGTCCTTGAATATTCTGGTTTGATTTAGGCTGGAGACTTTACAATTTGCATTATGCATCACCAGGGAAGAATAAATATACATCTTATTTCTGCAAATCTTAGGCAATGCTGAGTACTAGGCAGACCCTGCTCTGAATACATGTTTTTCACATGCCTGCTTAGGTGGCACAGTGTTGCAACACTCAAGGTTGCTCATTTGCACTTTGGAGCTTTATTACTCCTATTTCTAACAAATTCTAACAATGTTATTAGTATTCCTACTAGAGTGTAACTTGAGAAGACTTCTACCCAATCTGTACCAAAAGATTTTTGGAATAATATCTTCTAGTCAGATGATACTACAGCTAAAACTTCAGATTTGATAGGAATTAGTCTGAAGACAAAGGCACTTGCTTTAGGAAAAAAAAAAAATGTTCAATGTTAGATAAAAATATGATACACATAGAAAACCTTTCAAGATTATTTCTGCAATAGATTTATTCCTTATCCTCTGTGCAAAAGGCTTCATGGGTGATAAGAAAATTCAGGAGATCATGGACATCTCCATTCAGTCATAAATTTCCTCCTACTTCTGCTAGTAATAACTATTTTTTTTCCTGTTATTCTTTAAAAATGTATCTTAGACAATTTCATATATTTGTCAAGTTTGCCATTTCCAGCTTTTTTTTTTTTTTTTTTGGCAACTTCAGAGCTCAGGTAGGTGTCTCTGAAAGGCCGTCCTGCCTAGAGCGGTCTGTATCTCCCGTTCGCGGGCACTAAGCCGCACAGTCTCCAGCTGCTGCGGCAGTGCCTGGGCCTGGAGGAGGCACCAACCTGCCTTCAGATCTAGCCATGCCTGGGGCCTGCCCTGACTCACAACAAGCACTGCCTTCGAGGTGGCATCTCGCAGTTAAACAGTGCTAATTTCTGAAGATCTGTCTTACTTCATTAAGGATTATTAAGAGATTAGCATTTAATCCATTCTACTGCATAAGCGATGAGGGTGTGGATAAAACGTTGAGTCTTGTTCCTTTGGGTACAATTCACTCTAACACTTGGGGAGAATAAATTGCTGCTAAAGGAGGAAGGTTAATGCTGCACCTGTTGGCTTGTTTTTCTTTTGGTCTTTCGCATCAGGCTTGTCCCAGCAAGGAGCCTGTGAGCAGCTACAAGCTTCCCAAAGCTTCCCTGCCCTCCTCACACAGCAGGAGGTATGATGATTCGGGATTTTCAGATCTTTTGCTTTTACATGGGAACATATCCCACACTCAATGTAACTAATAATTTGACAATTTAAACCCATCTTACCTCATCTTTAAATTGAGTTTTAACATGATACACTAGGCATTTGGAAGTGCATCTGACACTTTTTATTTTATGAAGGTAAAAAGAGCCTTGAAGGAATGCCTTTGATATCCCCTCCTTCTCAAAATGAGATTTTAAGGGAAGAATGATACGAATTTGAATTCTTCTTGATGGCCTTGGCCAATATGGGCACATAGAGATAATATTTAAAGAGAAGAGATTTTGCCAATGAATTAGTTTGCTGAGGAATCTTAATATTATTTGAAAACACAGGTCTTTTTAAACACAGCTCATCACAACTCTGTGCTGATGTTCAAGATTTCCATAGTTATGCTCATGTAAAAAAAAAATAAATAAAAGTCAGCAGCAGCACCTACTAGTGATGCTGCAGTCACATTGGTATTTAAGGAATCTCAGCAATTCCCATTAAGAATAAACTAATGGATTTCCTCACACCCTTCAGTAACTTCTTTCTCCATCCTCCCACTTAGTCCCCCCACACCGTGAGCTTTCTATCCTTCACTGTATTTAAAAGAACATGTAAAAACACATATTTGAATTTCCTCAGCTTCTAGTGAAAACAGATTGAATTTTGATTCAGCTCTTTCACATTGATGTTGTCCTACTGTTCATTTTTGCTGATGCCTTATTTAGGGTAATTAATCTCCACGTGACTTTTTGGTTTCTGTGGATTCTTTTTCAGATTCATTTTTGATACCTCAGTACGCTTCCTGAAGTCTTTTGTACGGATTGAGTTCACCTTCATTTTCTCGGCATTCCCCTTTATGTCTTCACTTCCTCAGCCAAGAATTTTGAGCTGCTTATCTTCCTCCTCTGTGTCCAGAGCATTCACGTCTGCCTGGAGTCTGGCCATTTAATTTCAAATATATCCGGAGTGCATTTTCTCCCTGTTCCAAGATCTTTCTTGCACAATACAGATATCAGGAACATCCAGCGGGAGCCTCTACTCAATAGCTGCTTCCTGCCCTCCCACACGGAGATGTCATTTCTCTGGGCTTTCTTCTCCTTTGGACACGAAATACTTAAAATTGCAGTTTGTTCTGAGCATAAGCTCTAGATACTGTCTGAGCTGTTTCTGCTGATAATGACCATGTTTTACAATCCAGCCTCTGGGTCTACCACGAGGTTCAGGGAAGAAGGGATGGAATCCTGTACAATTTCCCCTCTCCAGAAATCTCGCCTTTGACAACCCTTCAATTACATCTTCCAGGCTTCATTTCAAGGCACTCAGGCAAGGTGTTTTTCTAATGTAGCTTTTCTTCACTCTGCTTTCAGTAACACGCATTTGCCCGTTTCCACAGAAGTAGTGCCACATCAGCCTGCAGCTTTCTCTTTTCTTCTTCCACATTAGTTTCAACCTTATGGCCTCCAATCTCCAATTCAGTAACTTTACAAAACAAAAACTTAGCATATTTATGCTAATTATTAAAAATAATGTGTAAGAAGTTCCAAATATTCAACTGTCTCCCGGGGAGTGGGACAGGAGGAGGGCAGCGGGAGGACTTGAAATATTTCCGATAAATTTAATTCTGATTTAAATCATTAGGTATAACCCAAAATAGTGCAGCTAAGTACTGAAATATATTTTCAAGAAATAATGAGATGGTTAAACCATATCTCGAGTTGGCTGCTCTCTTCAAGAGTTATTTGCTTTGTGCCTTACTTAGGACAATGCACTTACACATTTATTTGATGTGTCTACAAATTAAAACAACTGGGAAAAAACAAAAAGGAAAATCTATATCTGTGATTTCATTATTCAAGATGTACATTTCTCTGCATTTCTCTCAGCTCAATTATTACTCAACTATTAACAGTTGTGTTTTTAAAAACGGATATTTTTAGACGCACCTTTCATTTAGGGCAATACTTGTCAGCCACATTAATTCACAGTCAGGCACATTTGGGAACCTGCTTAGATCTGCATATAGTTTGTAAAATAGCACTCTACTGTGTGCCCTAAGACGTTCCAGAATATTCTGGATGTTTGATGTTTTATTAAAAAAAAAAAAAGAAAAAAGTCTCTTAGGAAATCACTTCAACAGCTTCACTGTTTGAAAAGTGGCTGTGCAGCCAAACGCAGACACACATGTACCGCATCAGAAGGGATCTCTAGGCCCAGAATAAGAACATTCACAATTCAATTTAGTGTTGTAGTGTTTAGCATAGTCACATCCACCAGCGGGGTGTGTAACCAGGGCTTCAACCACAACCTTTCCTTTCCCGATGTGCTCATTTCCCCAGTAACCCAGTCAAAACTCAAAGCCACTCAAACAGCCAGGAGTTACCCTTGACTGGTACCCAAAATACTTTGGATACTAACACCACAAGTTTGCTCACCTTAACGGTCTGTAGCACTCACATTTAGGAGCATTTTTAATATCCTCACAGAGTAAGGCAACTACATAATTTCCATTACCTGATATAAATAACATCTGGTAATTAAAATAATGGGTTTCTCAATTGTGGACAGGGGACATTTGAAAGACACAATCAAAAGAATTCTGAGCAGAAGATCCTTATACAAATCTGTTGTTTCAGCTGCTGTATTTCAATGGCAAAGGAGTATTTTCCCTGTTCAATTCTTAGACAAGGTGTAGGAGTAGATGGAGTAGAGACCTTTCAAAGGAGAACAATCTCCATGAGTCACTGCTCTCGCACGAGGTACACCAAATCCTGCTCCTTTTTCAAAAACTTCAGGAAAGAATTTGGCTTCTCTGATTGTGTTTTCTGCTTGCAGCACCCAGAGGAAAACGATCAAGGGAGGAAAAAAGAAGGGTCGATGAACTGTCAGGTTATTCTCAAGCCACCCACTCCTGTACAGCTCACAGTACTCACGACCTTCCTCACTAGGTGCTCTGCTTATTTATTTTGCCCTTGGTAGCAAATAAACTTCAGTCATCTGCCCAAATGTCTCTGGCAAGAGAGCGAGCAGCGAAAGGTTACAGAGACACTGACAGATTCCAAGTAGGTGGAAAAATTGAGCATTTTTAACAGAGATGATACCAAGTTTCTAGTAAATCTGAAGTTTTGGGTGAAATGTTGGCATCATTTTCTGAAGTCCTACATCAGCAGCCCAACTGCTGTGCTGAACAAGCAGTAAATCCTACCCAGACCCTCCACTGCTGCAGTGGTTTTATATCCAAGTATTTGCCCTCTCATACAAGACGAGGCAGGAAAATCATTTGATTGCTCCCTGCTTTCTGTTTATTATGCAGTTCATCCCCTAATCTGCTCTCCCCACCTGAGAATGGCATCTTCAAGCAACACAGTTCACCTTATTAAGGATTTTAAGTGACCAAATCAGTTTGGGGAAAACAAATAGAGCATCGGAAAATGTACAACATAGCTCCTAATAGTCAAAACAGACTTTTATTTTGAATTGATCTCACCAGAGCACTCAGACCCTGACCTGGTTCAAATTCATCATCTTCTACTTTCAAATTTCTTATGCTTGTTACTAATGTATAAAAGCAGTGTATAGACTGTAATTCAACTCCGAGTAGGGTGTTCTCTGAGACTTTCTGAAGTTTTTCTAACCCAAAGACACTGACATCCTTTGTATTTTACTCACATGTATTAGAAATCCTAAGTTCTCTCATAGTGTTTAACTACTAAAAAGTAGTAAAAGTAGTAACAGACAGTCCAAAGGCCAAGGCATACAAAACATATAAAGATATAAGATATTGTAAAAGCAGACAAGCAACAAATTCTCTCACATACAGGCAGAAAATGAGGAAAATATGATCAAGAGATATATTATTTTAAACATAAAAATATTATTGTAAATATGTAAAAATAATTTAAATAATAAAGTGCTGCAATATAAGGTAAACCATGAGCAAAGGCACTGTATTAAGATAATTATACTGGCCTTTGCAATGTAGTGCTTGTGACATGGATTACAGCAAGATATTAGTAAAGAAAAGCCTCTATCATGCAGTGTCGTACAAACAGCATATCACTATTTAAAAATGCTTCTTGAACAGAAGTGTGTTAATTGAATGTTAAATCTCTGGATTTGGCACTTGGAGGTTTGACAGGACTGGAATGAATGGGTGCCCACTGGGAAGCAGGGAAATAGCAGCTATCGTAAGGCAGCTAAGTGCACTGCGGACAGCTGATTCAAGGACATATGCAGCAGGAAGGTGAATTTAAAGCCACTATATTCACATCTGTACGCAGCAGGAATCACACAAGGCAGTGGAGTAGGGACTGCCTCTATGAATAAAATATAGGTTATTTCCTAAAGGAAGGGACCTGTTTGTGCTACAACCTGAAAGCCCTGGTGAAAGGCCACAGCCTGAGGTCTGTACATCTTTGCACATTCACTTCCCTTAAATCTGTGGCTCTTGCTGAATTTCTACATCATGCAGATCAGGGACGCTGCTTTAGAGCGTGTTGCCTGGGTGAGCAGTAGCTGCAACTGCAGCATCACCAGATTTACACAAACCAGCCTTATCCCCCTTGGAAACACACGGGCAAACAACATCTGAGCAATGTGCCCCAGGCCAAACTCATGGGCACATTCTCAGAGCTCCATACCTTCACCGAATCCATATTACTCCATACTACACTACTGCATCAATTCACATGTGCGCTGGTGCTTGCCACACTTTGATCCCAAGGCCTCGAGTGCTCTGGGACAAGTGACAAAAGTGCAGGGACAAAAGTGGTACCACTGCAGAAGGCAGGCACAGGGCACACAAAATATGTGTGTGTATAAAATAAATATATATGAATATATATATGCATGCTCCACAGGATCTTTCTAGCTGCTAACTAGGCTAAGGAGGCACAGGACACCGTCCCGTGCCAACGTGACAGCTTTGCTCGGGGACACATGCCACCAGCGCAGCGCCAGTGTCCAGAAGCAGCTTTCCAAACCTCTTCTCAGGAATTATTTCAGCAGTTTAATTCTGTTACCAATTGAGAAATTACAGAAATTACAACAAAAATATGGATGAATTCAGATATGTTACTCAGTGACAAGCAAGGTTTCAGACACAAAAAAAAAGCGCAAAGATAGAGAGATGTGTAGAAAGACAGAGGGATGGAGGGACAGATGGAAGTGCCTGAAGAAACTACCACAGGAATAGATGGCATTGAGCAGGGAAACCAGCATCTGCATGGGAGGCAAAGCATGAAAATGCATCTGTCAGAAGTAGGAAAAAGGAGGGAACGTACATGTGGGCAGAGAGGCACTGCCAAGGGGACACAAGTACTGAAAAGCACAGTATGAGGCACTAGTCCTCATCTTGAGGGCTCTGAACAATTCTTTGCTTCTATTTAAATAAATGGAAGAACTAAAATCTGAAGAGAAGCCAACAGGCAACACTATCAAGTGAAAGGCATCGATCAATGCAAGAGAACAGGCTTAAACCACCTTGCTTGTTTAACCTAACTAAACAAGGCCTAGGAGGACATATAATTGCTCTCTGAATACACTTCAGGGATCCACCAGTGAGAGAAAAAAGACATTTTTAAGTTAAAGGACAATACTGGCACAGAAACAAATGGGTATGAATTGCCTTGAAGACACTTAGGCAGGACATTAGAGAAAGATTTTGAGCAGTTAGGAGAGAGAGGCTCTGTAAAATCCTCCCAGGGGAGTAGCCTGGGGAGGTAGTGGGGAAAGAAGCACTTTGAAGATGGGACTTGCTTTGTTTCTGAAAAGGATTATGTGCTGTATTTGCAAGCCATAGCAGATGACTGCTTTTGATGACCCAAGAAGCCCCTAGAATTCAGTCTTCCCTGTAACCATATTTGAAATTAGGACTTACATTTCATCTTGAAGCTTTTAAACACAGTCTGCAGAGTCTTAAGAAAATGCATGCCTGATTCTCTTCCAGCCCAAACTATGAAGCAAAAACCAGGCTAATATTCAGGTAAAGAGAATGGGACACAACATGTTTTCACTGTTGAAAAATACTACAGTGAAATATACTTAGACTTATTGAAACCAAAGTGAAATCAAAGAAAAGACACCCACATTACACCTTCCTTATGCCAATTGACAGGTATGTTAAGTCTCAGATATTTGTACAATACAACTTTAGAAATTAAGAATGCATGATAGGATTGCTTCATATTAGGAGCATTTTATGTAGTTTAACATTGCATTAAGATACCATACTGCCAGTTTGCAGAAGAACATTGGAAATGAGGACTAATAGTTTCCTGTTAGACTGCACATTGATCAAAAACATGAACATAATCTAGCTCTTTATTTTCTCTGAAAAAAATGCTAATCTATAGCACTGGAGCTAATGTTCCCTTATTCTGATTGAAGAGCAGAAAACCTCTACACAAATGGATATTTGCATAACCAATGAACATATAATAAGCAGCAGTAAGACATGTAATGTCAAATTTACATGAGATATTATCTTTTATAAACAGCTAATGTCTCATTATCCACTTTATAAGTCTGTTGTTGAGGACTTTTTTATTAAGAGCCCCATAACTTTCATTTGATAGGTTATAAAAATGACAACCTGTTTTGGATATTAACTTAAAATGTTAATCACATGTCTACCATTCACATTGCATAAAATCTGAGTCCCTGCTACGAGCATTTCATATGCTCGGTAAGGCACCTTCCATTTCAAAGCACTTCTAACACCACTGCTTAGTAAGGAAGAGCTTGATCTGAAATTGTAATGATGAAATTGATGTCAATAAACTGATTCCATCCACAAAGATTGTACCTGAGCTGAGGGCAACTTGTAGATACCTACTAGCAGTCAGGAGGACAAGTAGGTGTCTAACCTCATTGACTTTACCTATATACCACAAAATCATTGAAAACCACTGTGAAAATCATAACATTTAATGACAGCCTCTAGTATATGTTATTTGCTTCTCATTTGTTTTAGATGGAAGTATTCATCTGTGATTAACAGCAATTAACTTTATATGCTGGGTTGTTTTTTTCCCCTGTACAGGAATCAGCACCATTTCTGCAATTCTCAGACTTACTTTTGCTGGAGCTTTGCAATCTCATCTGATTTGCGGAATCGCAACTGGCAGTTTTCACATCATACAGTGTTGCAGCTTTACAGTGAGTGGTCCATTTTTCTTTATTTGAAAACTGAGCAAGAGAATTGCTCACATCAAGAAACCACGAGTGAACAGAGAGGGCTCTATTCTGTCCACGCTCACCAGGTCCAGGCTGGTCTCACTTGGCACCAACACAGTCGCTTCTAATTTACCCTTTTGTTCTGGAAGTAGGATACCAAGATCTGGGATTTTTCTCAGCTCAAGCTGGATGAAGCATACACAAAACAGTTTGCCTATAATGAATGGTTTCAGTAGACAGCCTTAATTATGGCCTGGAAGACTGAATTGAGCTCACCCCAGTTGCTTACTATATTTCAGATATTTCCTATAGAAGTTTGGATAATGCCTGTATTCACACACACTTGTTTATATATGGTAATCTAGGCAGCTGCTCAAAGCATGCATTAACTTTACATACACTTCTAGTAACAAGTTTTACTAAAAGACTATGTATCCTAAAACCTATGTATTACTGCTAATTTTGAACTGATTTAAAGCTAAAACAATGCCTTCTTTGTAAAAACTCCATTCCTGTTCTTTCACTAGGTACACACTGGTATAATTAAAACACAATCAGTACAGTCTTTCCTGGAAAAACTGAGGCTACAGATTCAAGGCTATGATGCAGAAAAAGAACACACAGAATCCAAAAGACTGAAGTATTTCTAGGCTTTATAACCAATTCCCCAAACTCAGACTCAACAAGCCAAGTCTGCCATTTTACTCGCAATCTGTCCGATTTGGGATATTTGGAAAGGCCGCTGCTCATATGTAAATTGACTCAATCCTGTGAGTTTACCCCATCCATCACAGCCCGAGCACTTCAGACGTGCAACGCTTGTCCAGCCCAGCCGCACAGTGCAGATGGCTCCAGTTCAGAGCTTCCTGGACACAGCGCTTATTGCTCATGAACATTTACAAGGGGCATTTGCTTCACTTGGTGCCTCAGTTTTACCATTTCTAAAACACGAAAAACATTCACTTTGTGCAAACTACTCTTTCAAGGCTAGTGCTGACACTTCATTTGTATTTTCTCTCTGAATTAACTATAAAACTTTCTTCCTGATCAAGCTATATAAATAACCACATACGCAAACTTTTAATAAGTGATTATCTCTAGTAAGTATTGCAAATTGTTGCTTGAGGTGCAGAGATCATTCAGGTACCCAATCATTCTAACAGAGACCAAAATACACGTTATGAACCGAGGAAGCCCTCAAGGAGGGATCAGAGTTTTAATGACTGCTTTCATTAGCCCGGTGGCTCTGGCACCCTGGGGATATTCCCACTGACTCCGATAGCAGTTGGCACAACAGGAATCTTCCCCTTGATTCTGATAACAAATGATGCAACTGTTTCATGCACTAGTTTGTCTATGCTGTTAGGAAACAAGCACTGAAATTTCATGTAGCTGCAGAGGAAATTCAAATTAGAATAGACCGAAGCCACATTTCAGTAACAGCAGAAGGGAAGGAGGAACAGCTCTCCACAGCCATCAGCTGAACCCTTCCAGTGTCTGACCCCACATCTGGGAGCTAGATACAGCCAGGTTCGATAAGCAGCTGGACCTGCAGCCCCAGGAAGAATCCCTCCCTTCTCAGTACCAGAAATGCCTTCTGCATTTTGGTAGCTAGCCCAGGTATTGCTTGCACACAGAGGCCTTGCTGCAGCCGGGGGAGATGAAGGAAAGACATTTGCCACAGACATAAGTCAGACTCCATAAAAAAAAAGGCAGCAGAGGTACAGCAAAGACGGAAGGCAGATTGATCAGAAAGAGACCTTTGAATCAGGCTGCACAGTTTGTGGTGAAATAATATCCCGAGAAAAAACAATAAGCTCATAGCCTCATTCAGCCACACAGCGTCACAGGAAATGATCTAGTCTCACGACTGAACTCGTCGTGTTCATACCCTGCCTGGGATTTTGCACTCTCAGTTTCCAGCGGGAAGTTCTTAAAGGTACTTTTTAACTTCAGACATGAGAAGAAATAAAACTAAACTGGCAAGACTGCAGTTACATCGCTGCTGAGAGCATAACAACGTGCTGTCAGCTCCTCCAGCGCACGCACAACAGAAGAAGGTTTTTGCAGCTTGTCACCATCTAGTGACAAGTGATTGGCAGCCCTCAGAAGACGGCTCCTTCCTTGGATCCAGCTCCGCTCAGGCGAGCCCTGCAAGATGACAGGCTACAGTTAGCTCACGGCTCGAGCATGTTTTCTCCCCCAGCAAAAACCAGATGAGCTGGATTTCCTCCTCTTCGCTGTTCTTTCCAAGCCTGGCACACACAGCAGGAACCCGAGCTGTGTGACATGGGTAAGGCCTGTACAGCCCATCCATAGGGACTCTCACTTGGACTGCAGTTGTTACTAGGACGTCACCTGTAGGTTCAGTGTATGAGAGCTGTTACCCGAAGTGGTAACAGACACTTTGGACATCATCATCCTCCTTTATTCCCAAACTTTTATTCCAATATAGCCAAGTGGTAGACAAAGCACAAAGCTGGTGTGTGCGTACAAGATGACAGCCTCAGTTCAGAGCACACAGTGAAATTGCTGGGAAACAAGGAGCAAAACCAGCAGAGCACCTAGGCACAGTCCTAAGGCAGCAAAATGAGGCAGATTGAAAGTGAGGGCTTCAGACACATTTAATGAGTGAATGTTGATGCTTCCAGACCTACAGGCCAGATGGTCCTATTTCTACAAAGCCCAAGGATGGAAGAAAATAAAAACCTCCAGGTGTCTACTGTACATTTCAATCTGTGATAATATTCAAGAAATGACAAGTCTGATAAATTAAAACCCCAGGAGGCAAAACCAAAAACAATGAGAATTTACAGAGAAAATAAAATTTATGCAGTGACTTATGGAAACAAAACAGCAATTAAAACTGCTTCCTACAAAAGAACTGCTGTAATTTATTTAATCCAAAGTATTTTTTTCCTCCTTTTATTGTTAAAGCAGAAGACACAGTTACTTGTTAGCCTTCACCACTATTAAAAGTTTTTCTTTGGACTTACACCACCTGGCTTGTCCACTTCAGTTGCTAATGCTTGTTATGTTGCACACTAATATATTATTTACACCTCACATAAATATTATGTACAGCCATGCTGCTACTTTAAGATTCACACAGATGGATCCTTTCCTTCTGCAAGGCCCTACTGAAACAGAAGAGGGGCACTGCACAAGAGCCAGGCCAACTTAGAAAAACCTGTTGGGCAATGATCTTTGATCAGAAACCTGGATAAAACATAGTTTGAGCACATAACATTTTAAATACCATTTTACACTGGCATGCGGCTCTGGTTTCAGTTTAGCTGAACCAGTTTTCACCATTTCACCAAGAATTGTTTTACACTGGTAAACTTTTCAAAATTACAAAAAAAAAACAACAAAACAAAAACAACACACCACTCTCTCGACCACACTATTGGACTTATTAAATGTACCCAGGTGGATAATCTTATTCCAATTTCACTGCTTTCAGTAGAACAGTATATCATTTTTGTACCTTGCAATCTTTAGTTAAAACTCCAAGTTCTCAGAGAACAGGAGATTCTTTATTGTTTCAACTCAGCTATATTTCACCATCCTGAAACCCCTTATCACCAGAAAGCATAGGTATTGCCATACCAGTATTGCCCAAAGGCATGAACTCTGCCATGGACAGCATCCAGGTCAGACATCTGAAACAGAAGCCCCACTGAATGTGTTCAACACTACTGTAAAAAATAAAGTGAAAATAAAAAGAAAAAAAATTCAACCGCCCACTCAACAGATGTGAACTCAGAAGACTGGCACTAGGCAAGACAGAAGGTCTGACAAATAAGATACCTCTTCAGTGCCCTGATCACTTTTTTTTTTTTTTTTTTTAAATACACTGTTTGCCACTGGCATTCCTCCTCAGCACAAGTTTTCCCTTCTAGGTGCTGCTTTGATGCTGCCGTTGAATGCAACTGGCAGCTCTTTCCACTGGGAATGGTGAGCGAACATAGTGATAATCCCCCAAAATTCCCTCATCAGCCCATCCTGGAATGATTATACCGAGTTTAGCGTCACTTGCAAGGAACATCTCACTCATATCAAATCATCAGATACAGAACAGTTAAGCCTGAGCTTTGCTGAAATAAGGCCATTTCTTCTTAATTTTTGGCTGTCTTCCATTTATCTTTCTTCATCAGGAGTACAAAGAGTGTCAGACACACTCTCACAACAGGCAAAAGATTAGGAAACAGCATTTTATCACTATCTCTTTCCCTGTTAAAACTCTATTTTTTGACAGGGTGGGGGGAGGAACATTCACAGTCACAAGTGACAGAAAAGCCTTAAATTCATCCCACCTATTTTAGAGGAAATAGTTATTTATTAATTGTGAATTGTTGTGAATTTCATAATAGGACTTTTAAATTTCATAATAGGACTTCCTGACTGGTATCAGAATACGATGTCAGTAAACTTCAGTATTTATACTGAATTTTCTATTATCTTATTTCTGAGCTTCTGAGTCTTAAAACTTGATGCTAAAACCAGCATCTAGCTAAATAAGCAGCAGAAGAAGATCTGGAAAATTATTAAAGGAAAAATATTAAAAGAAAATTATTA
>JAUBNY010000900.1:1708742-1722696 GCA_032275445.1 Crypturellus soui
ACTTTGTAGAGCACGGCCAGTACACTGTAAAGCCTAATGGAATCTGGTAGCTCAAATTTAGTTGTACTCAGTTTGTTTTTCACAACTATATGTTTTCCTACATTATTCTAGTATATTTTTTTCATATATAATATTTTATTACTAAGCAAACGACTGATCTATTACTGAAAGTTCGCCCTACTTTTTTTTTTTCATTTAACTAAATTATAGCCACCTAAGCCCTTCCCAAAGTTACACAGAATTGAGAGAAAAAAAATAAAAAAGTATTTCTTACTGAATTCTAACACTGATCACTGATCATCGTTACTGTCACCTTCAGATGACAAATATATACATTTCAGTTTTTCAGTTTGCTTACCATTAACAAGGTTCTCATTACTTCAGAATCAAGGGTTTCTATATTTTTGCACTAACTGCATTAATCTCATCTTTCCTCATATTAAATGAGTCTGCTTCCTTCTGAGCAATTCTTGATTTTCAGTACTAGTGACAAACATACTAGAAAATCATATATAGGCACATATATGTATATATGCATATATACACATATACATGCACATTGTATATACACACACAAAGCGTTCAGCTATCTTCCCATGCAGTATATTTGTAAAAATTCTCAGACTAATTCACATATTTTGGTATTTTACTGTTTCTGACCTTTCCTTTTTAAGTCTTAATTGAGATCCTGCTCAATTTTGTTTAATTCTTTCTTTTCTGTTACAGATGAATTTTTAGGGACCATGATAAAATACTTTGTAGATAATGTCTAAAAAAAAAATCACACAAGCAAATTTGGGTCGTCTTTAGAAGCAGACAATGGCCTGAACACCTTTTAACCACAGATGTTTTCCAGTAACCACTGGAAGTTCAATTTGGGTCTAGCAGCCATGATATATATCTTGCCACTTGCTCAAAAAACATTTCTGGGAAATACCATAGACCCTGCACAGTCTTGCAAACCCAGCTTCAAGGAAAGGAATTTGGAACAGGAAACCATGCATGCTAATGCCCCAAATAACGTTAATATTCGCCCAACAGCTGGCGCCTGTATGCTTGTTAGCGCTGTGCATGAAGCTGCTTCACGCCGCCCGCACCAGGTGAGCTTGGTGCTCTCTCCTCTCCTCCTGCTGACGGCAGGAGCGCAGCCCAGCTCCGACCACCCTGCAGGAACCCCACAAGGTTCCAAACCTGGATCCAAAAGAAGGGATTTTCTGTTATCTCCTACACCTGTGAGCAGTGTTTTCCTTTATAATTATAATTCTTGTTGAGGTACATGTGCAATTTAATATAGCCTCATTTATTACTACACATTTATTATTACAGAGTCCCTACACAGGGTAATATGTTTGGGGTGCCTATTGGAAAAAAATGCTTGTAAAGATTTCTTATATTATAAGAGCTCTATAATATCTCTTTTAACCTAGGACACAAGACTACTTTGCAGTTGTGAACAGCAGAGCAGCGAACATGCAACGTGATTTATGAAACTTCCACAAGAGCAAGGCTGAGTTTTGTTGTTAAGCCCACCTTCCTCACCTTCTCCCCACTCTACCTGCTTAATTTTGTCCTTAAATATCCATAATAGAAATGGAACAGCAGTCCTCACAAGAAACCATTTTTTTAAGGACAAGAGCAGATCAATTTTTATAGCAGCTCTAAATGCCACTGTGGTATGCACTCTTACATTTATACGGCAGAAAATCTGCAATTTATTTCGTAACAAGTATGAATGTCAAATTTTGGTTTCCATTTGCTAGTAATATCATTAAATATTAAGTAGACTAAAACCTTGAAACCACAACCCACAGAAGAGTACGATCCCAGAGGGAAGACAAAAGAGAATTGGATCCATAGGAAACGTGGGCATGTTCTGCTGAAAAATCATCAGGTCTTTAGGCTGCACGGTCAGCTGCCAGGAAGGTAACATCACACCAAAGTGTGGTGGAACTGCAAAACAAAACCCAAGAACATTGTAATTGCTTTTTGCTAGCCAAGGTTATTATGAGGACATTCAACCAGACTGTGCTCTAAAGCCAATTTCCAAAAATGACTGAAGTCCCAAGCAAAGTATTGTCAGTCACAAAGCTAATAAATCAAAGCTTCAGCCTCCACTTGCATAGCTGATTTACAGAAATGAGCACAGCTACACTAATCAAGATGATCTTTGGCAGCAATAAATATGATTTAGAAAGCATTACTCCTTGCATTCGCATTCCCAGCATTGTACCTTGGTTTACATTGCTTCAGATGATTGAAGTGACAGCAAAAGCCTAACTTGGAAAAACACCAGGAAAACAATTTAGTTTGAAAATCACTGCAAATTTCTGAACTATGTTTTATGAAGGGGTATTTACTGTACATTTATTCAGGTTTTAAAAATACAGTATTTCCAATTCCAACTGTTTCATTTAGTGATTTTTATAGAAAATAAGACAAATCCACTGTTTTTCTCCCTTTCAGGTAGCTTATAAAATACATCACCAATAACTTAAGGTTAAATTCTCCCTTGATGAAAAAATAAATCACTGAAATGGTGGAGCAATATACAGGGACCACACTCCTCTGTAGGATGCACTCTGTGTAAGAGAGCTCCTGCTGGGGTGCCATTCCCACTTCACTTTCTCAGTACAAGCCTTTGTAAAACTATAAAAAAGCCTTTGTAACTATATGCAGTATTGCATATACCATTACAGCAGCATTAAAACTGTTATAACTTAAGTCAGGAGGCAGGTTCAGAATTAAATGTGGTTTAAAACAGTTTTCTATCACCATTAGTTTGGACTTTCCAGCACCTGGATGCAGAAGACAAGGTGGGGATTAAATATACCATCCCTCTTGTGCATCTCTTGGATCCTTTAGGTATGAAAATTCAGTAGGATAATTGCTGCTTCTGGGTTACTTAAAGAAATTGGAAATATGTTTAAAAAATGGTACTGCAGAGTTGAAAATAACACATTCCCTTGGGATTTTCCATTCTCTGAGTCGAACAGAACAGTTCCCCATCACTGTATTGGTCCAACATTCACAGCTCGAGCTCGTAGGTGCTTTCCAGGGAGAAGCAGTGTCATCCTCCAGCCCCATGGCCACAATCACCTCTGCATTATGTTTCCCAGTCTGAAGTGTTTTGTCATCCTGCCTCCTGGCCACACACTACTCTACGAATGTGGAACATCCCGGAGCAGCATATTGCTGTGCTTGCCTGGCAAAACCTCAAATCCCTTTGCATCTTGCCTAATGGCCAAAAATGGATTTTCTACAGCTGAGTCTCTGTCTTATCTTCTCTAATTAACATAATGAAAAGGTAGACTTGAAAATAAGTTGAATCATCTGCTCCTCAGCTCACTGCAGAGCCCATCAGGTCAACAGGAATGGTTACCTTAGAATGAGTCCTGCCAGCTCATGGGTATTTAAGTGAGAGGAGTGTGACCAATTGCCAGAAATGATGCAAGGAGATCCCAATAAGATAAATTACTGTAAAAGCACTGTGTTCCCAATGACAACAAGACTTCCAAGGAATCACTCTCTGTAACACTGATGAAATGGTTACTAATAAAAACAAATTGTGTATGTGCAGAAATATATCTCAAAGCTAACCCCCTGGCTTGCAAAAAGTTTCAGAGCTCTTCCACAATGGGATTTTCCATTGCTAAGTAATCAGGATTAATTTCAAATACAGCCCAGAACCAAGGAGATATTGTTAGTCTTAAATATTATTATTACTTTTTTCTTTGCTTAGTCACCAAGTATCCATAAATTTCCATTTCTAACTATTTGTGCCTGAAGAAGATTACTCCCCATTTGTATTGTTTTGTAAAAGTTTTATCTACCACTGTTAGGTATTTAAAATAATACTAAGGGATGTTCCTTAGAGCAACATCAGCCTACTGCACACCAACTGTTTTCATTTTATCTCAAGGACTTTTGGATACAGATTCCACAGACCATTAAAGCAAACATTTTGTTTTCTGACTCTATTTTTAAATGTACTTAATAAAGAAGGATTAGAAATATAAAATGTATAACCAGTACATGAAGGAAAACCTGGTTAAGTCCATGGAAGGGCCAAGGGAGCTGCACTTAAGTGCAGCAGCGTCTGGCGAGTCTCCTGCATGCAACAGGCTGCGAGGGGAAGCAGAGCAAAAAGCCTCTTGCTTTCTACTATAAGGAAAAGCTTTTGGAAGAGTTAAGAGTTGGCATCTAATACCAATAAAAATCTCTAAAGGAATTAAAGAAAAAGATGCAATCTACATTTGTTTTAAAATGCATAAATTCCAAATTACTCAAACTACGAGACTGCATTTCTTTTCCTTCTGCAATGAATGCTGCTAGAGAAACTCCTCTGAGCAAAAATACATAAAAATATATATTTAAAATCCATGGGACTGCATTCCTTAAGGAAACAATTCATCAATAACAAACAATAAAACAGCAGCTTTTA
The DNA here is from genome assembly GCA_032275445.1 of Crypturellus soui. NCBI lineage: Eukaryota > Metazoa > Chordata > Aves > Tinamiformes > Tinamidae > Crypturellus > Crypturellus soui. The sequence goes on from JAUBNY010000900.1 coordinate 1,713,184, forward strand.
CTGCTTTAATAATAAATTACCATTTGTTTTGTTTTGCTTTGCTTCCAAGATGCTTATTTTCTGTTAAGGCACATTTGCATTAATCTTCTCCAGCATTCCCTTGTTTTTATTCCACAGTTAGCTAAACTTCTCCCGCACTTGAGAGTGTTACTGAAATTATATATGACAGTGCTGATACAGCTACTCACTTGCACGTTCAAGCCTGCATCATTAATGAATATTTCTCAAGCTGCTTTGAAGCCTTGGTTATGAAAATAGAATGAAAACATGATCACTGCCACAGTAATACTGCCAGATTTCTTAATGAGACAATATTCTTTATTTTGCCTCAGATGAAATTTTACAAAAAATACAAAAACATGATTAACACTTAAATTAGGCTTTGTTGTATTACAATATAGATCAAATTTATGCAAATGTGCCTTCTTACTCATTCTTCACAAAAAAAAAAACCACACTCTTCAGATATTATCACTGCATTAATCTTTGTGCTCATCCAGATGACAAAATAAGTAAAAAATAAACAGATGCTGATGCACTGAGTTAACATGGTAGAGTTTTCCTCTCTCTATCCCTAAGCTTCTGCTCATACTTTCCTGTAACATCTTTTCTGTGAGCAGATATAAACCCAAGCTGAAACACTGGTTCTGAATATCCATAAAACGTTGTTAAGTTTGGAGGAGGATGTGAATTTGTATTTATTGAATACATTACAATAAATAAATAAAATAGCTTAAGAAAGACTAAGATTGTCATGGCAAGTGGGGCACAATTCAGGACTGGGAGGCACCATCAGAAATCCAAGTGTCGAATGAGCTGCATTTACCTCCACCTCCCAGGCTTAAATTATAATTGTAAATTAGAGTCTATTTCATGAGTGCTAAATTCTCTCACAATGTTCTTTTAAATGATACCATGATAATCCAGTGATTCAGACAACTCCCTAAATCTCCCTTTTTTAAAGATAGAGAAAGCAGAACATACTGGCCCCTAAAATTTCATCTACTTGCTCTTCTGAACGGAATCTTCTGAGATGAAGGAAGTAACAGAAAATAAGTTCTAGCCATGGCAGACATGTGTCACCTCACTAAGATCCTCATGTAGGACAAATGCAGCAATGGCAAAAGTATGTAGACCTAACAAAAATATGCAGGATTTATTTTAGTTACGCTGTTAACAGCCATACACTTTTTATACTCGAAAGCTGTTTAGTCAATCTAGTTAAAATATCATAATATATTGACAATTCTCTAAATGCATTTATTTTGGCACAGGTTACTTGTAGTCATAGCTATCAATTGCTAAATCAAGTTCTTTGGCCCTACCAACAAGCCGACTACTTGTTTGTGCGAGTTTACCTCCCATGTTTAGCAGTCTCCAAAAAGGAGGACTTTGCTTAAAAGAGTTGACAACAGACTCCTTCCCCGTGCTCCTTGTGTTCCGCTTACTCACTGGCATGGAGACACCAAAGGACTCGAGTTACCAACTCCCGTTTCTCAGCACAGTAACACTGACCAGCAACATACACTGCTCTGACTCTCCACTCGAAATCATCCCCATGGAGCTGGTGAGTGCCCCAAGCACCAGGGTAGGAACATCTGACTTCTTACCAACAGCAATCGGTTATGAGAAGGGGTTGACAGATCCTAGTGCAGTGTTCAAGGCAGAGCTCTAAGAGGTCATCTGAATTCTGATTAATTTTTGTGGGTACAGCTATTTTTCAGGCTGACAGGTCCCTTGTCACACCACAGTACTGTGAAATATCTGCTACATTCTCTCCACTTGTTTGCAATACCTAAGTTGGAGGAGCTCAGCAATAAATTCTGCTGTCATGGTTTGGTGCTGCTTTGCTTGGAAGGGGATGTGGGAAGATGGAAGACAAGGTGAGAGATGACAAGGACATGAACAGAGTGGCCTAATAATTCAAGCTAAAATTACAGGTTAAAATTCAACTTGGTCTTGGGGCTGTGCCCCAGGGGATATTTTCTGCAGATTATATGTTTGAAGCTTGTAAGGGCAGGGATATCAGATATAGAAACACTCTCTAAAATATTACCCTTTATGAATGGTAAGCTACCTTCTCTTACTCTTTTTAATACTTCACCCTTTAGGAATATCACAATAATCACAATGCTCCTGCTTCTTTCTTTCATCTACTTGCTGTACTGTGGTTTTATTCTCCTTCTTATTGCAGCTTACATACATGTACTTTCTATAACTCCTGTTTTTTCTTCTTTGGATTTATGAATAACTGTATCATATTTCAAAAACATGGAGAGAATTCAGCTACATAATCTGCCCGAGTTTCAACAGAGTTGATGCTAATGATGTGGCTCAAATTTCTGTTATTTACATTCCTCCTTAGATGATTTACAAACAAATCAGTCATGAAATTATAGTAAAATTATTTTCTAAAGCTACATCAGATTTATGATAGAATATGTGAAGAACAGACATTCAAGACTCCTACTTCTGTTTAAATAAATACAATTTTTTCCACTAGCTTTTGAACGGAGTTGACACACTTTTCAGGCCATGAGGTAATGACGACTGTGTGGTCACTCGCATTATCACCCCTTGCATCCGACCAGCCCACCTGGATCACAGCCCAAGGCTACACGCAGAAACTGGTGATGACTGCGGCAACACGGACACCATTCATGCACATATCAGGATAAATCACGACTGCCTTTACCTCTCTGCCCCAAACTGATACCAGCATACCTTAGGGTAGGCGTCACCGTGGTGGAAAAGCTCAATTTATTACATGGCATTGAAAGAATGAGGAAAAAAGACCAAAGCCAAAAATAACAGCCAAAGAGCAGCAGTCAAAACCATGGCATCCTATAGACTTCACTCAATATTTAAGAAGAAAATCTCATCCTTTTTCTCAAAATATTTGTTACTAAATTCTGGTTATTAAACTTCTTTACAGTGACTGGAGGCAGATGGCTCAGCACATTAACTGCTATCATCTCACCGCTACCTTGTGTTCCTGGCATCTGCTGGTTTTACCCACCTATTGTCTCATCCTAAACATAGACTGGAAGCCATTTGGTGAAGAACATATGTTTTTCTGATGCACACAGGCAGTAGCTGGAAGAGTAAGGTTGTGTTTTCTGACTGGCCTTGAGGTATCACTACAGCAAAATAATAATAAAATGTAGGGGGGAGGAAGAAAAAAAGAATCTGACCAATTATGGGCACAAGCTCCAAGGAAGAACAATTCCCATGGACAGAAAGGCTGCTGTCAGCAGTATCTGGAAACTGGAGACAAAATGTTAGCTGGGATGTTCCAAATGAACATGAACAACAAACCAAGTGGTAATAAACAAAGCTATTTGTCAGCTGACCCCCCTTGGATATTGTTAACAGGCAAACAGCATGCCCATCGCCTGTGGCAACCCGCGGGCTCCCAGTGATAAAACTGTGACACTTAACAGATGAATCCTTTCTGAATTCTATTAAATAAATTAATAATCTTAGCAACATCATTACAGCAAAACATTCATCTTCTGCAACAGCTGTTGTTCCACTGCTTGTTGCCTTTATTTTCTCTGCTTTTGCCTTGTCTTATGCAGTATAAGTTACTTGCAAAGACTGGATTTCAGTAAATCTAGGCAAACTTATCCAAATAGATTATTTACACTTTGATGCATTCCCATGAGTTTGTGCAAATAGAAAAATATCTTAACTAATAGAAATTAATAGAAATTAATTAATACAAAAATATTTCTGTCTGTTCCATCTTTAATGTGTGCAACAATAAAAGTCAGTACTGTCTAGTGATAAGCAGAAACCTTAAAAAAATAGAAAAGGTTTAATTTAAAACCTTTCTGAATTTCTCAGTTCAGCAACCAACCTATAAAGCAGATCTAACCTGTTTTCGCTCTTAACTGACTACCTAATACCTAATGACATTTACCGAGAGTTAAAATAAACCTTAAAATGTTGCTATCTACTGCTATCAAATTCCTCAGGAGTCTGGTCCAGCATTATGATCTGAACCTTCACAACCAGGAAAAAATATTTCTAGAATTGTGGGGAGCACTTCCAGCCATAGCTCATTATTGTCTACAATATCTGAACTCGTACTACCTAATTCTGTTCCTGTCTGCGTGTGTTTTGCTTTACCCACTACAAGCACTTTCTAACACTGCCTGGAGCCCTTCATTAAGCACTTTTGCTCTTCTACCTCAGATTAAATGATTATTCATGCAAATGTTACCATCTCTTGAATCATTAAAGGAACACTTTATTTTCTGGTGTATACAGCCCGTATAATAATCTGCAGGAGAAGTTTCTCAGAAGGAATGAAAGTACACACCTCCCAGGTATTACTGTCTTTTCCTTAAAGCTCTGGCAATTTCTTCTGAGACCTGTAGTACACAAAAATACTTAGGATTAAATAAATATATTTATCATCAGTTAGTCCCCTCTAATCTATCTCCATAGAAAGTTAAGCTTTTTTCACAAAAACATAATCTTGCAAATTAACAAAGAATGACCACTGAGATCACTTGCTCTACTCGTTGTTCTACTCTGTTTTCCAATTGCCGTCACAACACTTTTCATTTGTTGCTTCAGATCCCATTTTTTAATCAAAAATCTCTCCTAATAGGATAATTTGTGGGGCCCTTCCATCTTCGATCAGTAAAAAGCTCTTGCATAGTTCTGTTTTCTTCTTAAATATTGCCAGTACGTGCATTTGCCAGACACTTCATTCCTGTGCAATGTATTTGCCTCATATTTTTGTAACAGAATTTACATGTAATCCTCTCTTTTTCTACACTTGTCAGAGCGTCCATCTGAACCCACTTTTGTCAGACAGAGAAGTTTTTAAGCCTTTAAGTTCTATGCAATGTTCACATTTATGTGGCATTACATAGGCTACAAGACTTACAGAAAGTTTCAGCTAGAGCAGATTTTTGACCTGTTTTTTATCAGTTCATTTCTTTAACTGCTTTCCACTCTAACACAAAATTTAGTGTTCACGCAGCAGCTGAATTACCTAAAAAGAATGATTATCTATATTGTCGACATCATCTCTGTGGTACAGCACTAGTGCTTGTAATAGCACTGATCATTGCGGAAGAAGCATCTCAGCTTTGCAGCTCTGGGAGAAGTTCTGCAGCTCTGTCAAAATGAGAACCAAAGCACAGAGAAGAAAGAAAAAAAAAGAAAAAAAAACATATATTCTAAGTGTGGATCTGCTACTGATTCACTGAGAAATTAAATTCAATTCCCCTCTGTGGAGTATACGTGTAAAATGAGGATAATGGTTCTTTTCCATCAGCCACAGAACACGTTGAAGATTGTGGCTGAAAAGAAGTATTTGAACAGAAATTTGCAGTAAGCCTAATTTAAATTCACCTTTAAAAAGTAAGCCTTTAGATGTCCTTGAAAGCCAGACAATACAACTGGTACATCAGTATTTTATTTACAATCTCATTAAGTCATTTAGGCATCTCAGAAGGAAAAAAGGGTGGTGGGAATAATGCTTTGTGAAAAGTGGAACTTGGTTTTGGGAAACACTTCTACAAAATATATTCCACAAGTCAGGAAATGGAAGGTTAACATGCTGTGAGCACCTACACACACCTCTCTCCAGTGATGGCCACTGCTCAGGCTTTCTTCCCGTGAGAGCACGTCGTCAGGGTCTGGTAGTGTAGTACTTGGCATGGAATGCACAACTACCAGCAGACATTTTGCTCTGAACATTCTACAAGAATGTTTAACAAGTTTTCCACTAAATCATAAAAGTGAAAAGAGAGATAAAATTTACTATGCCTAATTACTTTTAAGTGAGACACTATGCCTGCATAAACACATTCTCAATAAAAAGCTTCAATCGTCATACGAGTGGAAAAATACATGTGAAGTAGTGCATGACATTGTGAAAAACACAGGTAAGGCTAGTCAGTTCCCATCCACTTTAATTTATATATATCAGAGTATCTATTTTTGTTTCTCTAAGGTGATGCTTGTCAGACAGAAGGGAAGGTTCCCAAGGGCTTGTTTTTCCTCTGTTTGGTGATCCTGCATGACACCGTCTGTCAAGAGGACTTCTCAGCAAAACAAGTTTTATCATGTCCAAACACCGAGAGCAACCCTCCGTCCATTAATTCTGAAACACCCCTTATCCACCCTCTTTGGCTTCCTACCGACATCTGCTGTAGCAGAGGAATTCAATTAGAAAAATACATCAATACTTTATTCCTGCAATTCCCCAAACCTTTATTACTATGAAATCACTAGAAAAAGACATCAAGTCAGTCAAATGCAAAACCTGCAACAGGCCTAAATGGAACCTAAATACATATTATGCAAACACAGATGGAGAATTTTAGTTAAATGTTGTTTAACAATAAAGAATTTCAAGGCAGTATCCATGAAAAAGACGACATTTGGCCCTCAAATCATATAAATATTTCATTATCACATCAGTGTTTCACCAAAAGGACACTCAGACCACAGTCTGAATGACAAACTTCTCAGAATGGATGACAGGTTTTTAGAAAACAATGCATTTTTCCTGAAAAAAAAAAAAGACTGGAAATATATTGCTAAGAAATCAAGCTTAGCAATGTATTTTATACCAAAAATAACTAGGCAATTGTTTAAGGTAGTTACACACCGTAAGTATGTAACTTTTTAGATTTAAATGAAATGTAGGGAACTAAAACCAAAATTACATAGCTAAAAAGTCAGTTTCTACCTCACAGAAATTTCACGGTCCTTTAATTTTTTAGCTAAAACACACATCACCTCTCATGCTGTACCACCAACTGAAAAAGGTAGAATGTCCAGGCAGGAGCATGGGGAAAGAGGGTCACTCTGCTGCCTGAGGAGGCCATTCCAGGTCCTTCTTCCAGAAAATTTCCAATTTTCATTTAATGATTTATATTATAAATAAACAGTATTAATTATAAATAAACTATAATGGGCTGGGAAGCTTCGTTTACAAGTAAGAGGTAGCTGTTCACACTTCAGTCTTCAGAGACAGGGCAAGTTTCAGTGGCCCTTCACTCTATCTCATCCTTGAGTCCCCATCACCTCACTTCGATGCATGTATATGGCTTTGCCTATAGCCACACAATGAGCTGATGCATTAAATGTGAGCAGGAGAGAGGCAGGACCAAACTGCATCAACAGGATTTCTTACACCATCACAACATTTCCAGCAACCGCTTAATTCTTTCCAACTCTCTTCAAGATGTGCTTAGAGAGAGAGAAATTGTTTAGCACGTGGTCATGAAACCCACTTGAGATGCCAAGGACCTCAAAGAGAAGCATTTGTGCTCAAGTCCTTCCTGGATCTCCCCCAGAATATTTTATATTGGAAGATAAAACTTAATTAAGTTTCATAGGTTAAAAGCATTACCTCGCTGTTGTTGTCTCTCCTAATGGTTTAGCAATGCATACTCAAGTCTCTTTTCCCCTTTAATCCACACATTTGTTATTAGATCATTACCCTTGAGAGCTCAGCTGTAGACACTAATATTTTTGTACTTTTAAGTGAACATTGAAACATTTATTCTGAGCAAAAGACAGGCATATGTATGGCACAAAAATAAAAATCACAGAGAATATTTATCTATGGAAACACAGGACATTGCAACAAAAACAGGCTGGGGAGTAAGAGGACCAGGAGCCATAAACCCCTTCCTTTCCTCCTCTGGCAGTGAACCTGCTCCTTCAAATATCGGTATACGTTGACTTCCCGCTGAAGAAATGAATTCCTGTAAAAACTTGTGGGAAAGAGAAATTAGCTGAAATTTGCCTGTGGCACAGCAGCAGGGAGCATCCTCGCAGCTGGTCTCTGTGCTGCCCTTCCGCATGTTAAACATTCCAGCTCAGCATCCTGGTCCAGGCACACGAACCCTCAGTCCCGCAAACAGGGCCAGGACCAGGACACTTCTGTCAGCCTGAAGCATCTTGACTATTAGTTCCATGAAACAAGGTGGCAGGATTTCAAAGTACAAAAGTTCACGTTTTCAGCTAAGTCATTTTTCACTTGCACGATCTTTGTTTCACAAAGTGAGTGAAAATGTTTTGCAGTCAAAGCTAGTAACATGTAATAGAAGCCATAAACTTACCTATTTTGTCTGTAAAAGGCTGCTAATAGTAAAAACAAAGGTATGTGTTTTTCAAATGGTCTGTGTACTCGTAAAGATACAGAAGCGTAAACCATAGAAATACTATATAAATCTGTACATTGACTGTTTAGTATTTTAAACAGAGATACAAAGTCTTATTTCAGAGACACTTTCTTATACACACAAGTAAGCATACAAAGTACACAAATTATTTATTCTTATCAGCATTCTGAGAACATATTTTGTATAATTAAAAACTGAATACATAACAACTTACACTCAATTAAAAAAAAATGTTTGCAAGTAAATAAATGTCCAGCAGTTTAACAGATTTATTTCTCTCTTACCGTATATAGAAATTGGGGTCTATTATTCTATTTTCCAAATGAAAAACATTTCATCAACTTTTGACAGTGACAATTCTAACAAGTAAGAAAAAACAGAAATGTCAGGTTTTACCAAGTGGATACGCTCATATAATGCAAATGATTTCTTAATCTCTTATTATAACCCATTTCCCACCGCTACGCATACCAGTAATATTTACACTCCTACTAAAAGGATTTCAAAAGTAATTCTGCAACTGTTAAAGCATTAAGTACCGTAACATTATTATGAGCTGAAGAAGCAGTGTGATTGCTGGTTTATAGACTGAAAAACTAGCTGAGGACAGAAGCCCATCTATCCACATGGCTATATTGTTCACCGAGGTCTCCAGGGTTCCTTTGACCTGAGCCGTGACGTACGTGGAGTGTCACACAGCACAACACGGCACAGGACATCACTTTGGGATGGCAATCAGCAGAGTTCTGCACTACGATGGTGGGGCAATGTGTGATGACAGCAAGTATATCGTAACTGCCACTGTGGACTCCCACTTTATCACAACTTTTTCATTGCACTCAGCAATATATGAAAATGACATTTCCAATCAGCCTGAATTCCTGTGAGACTGCAATTTTGATGGCAGTGACCATCTTGTGTCAGGCCATTTAATCACCAGCTCAACCACAGAATAGTTTCTTAGAAGATGGGGACATTTCTCATGGATTTATCTATTTGATAACAAAGCTAATACGTTACCTCAAGATAACTTGTCTGGGATCCAAAATAGCTGCAAATATTCTAGATGCGACCCTGTTCAAAGGGCAGATAGTCTTGTTTTACACAAGGCTCCACAACGGCCTTGGGCAGCAGGTACAATCCACAAACCTTCTCTAGAGGTCCCTTCCCTGATGCACACAACCGAGGGCCCTTGGGGAGGTGCACAGACAGCACGGCCTACACGAGCCCTTCATTCACACCCTCCCTCTCACCTACGTTTTGTTCTTAAACATATACCATTTTCCTCTTTTCTTTTTTCTAGGCTACCTTCTTTACCATAATCTTCAAGTTAGGTTTTTCCAGTATCATT
>JAUBNY010000900.1:1722796-1732986 GCA_032275445.1 Crypturellus soui
GTGGATGATGGAGTGAACTGCAAGTACTTTCCTTCAAACACATATGAACTGACAGCCCTTCTAAAGATCCCGTACAACCTTTTATTTGGGGGCAGCAGGGCGGGCTTCGACTGCTTGAGACTTTAAAAGCAGCACTGGTTACACAGGCCTGTTGAGCCGTGACTCTGGCAAGGAACAAAACAAAGATGAATCGGGGGGACCTTAACTAACCTGGGAGCACATCCTTCCTTTTGGTCTGCTCCTCTGGAAAGCCTCCGCTGTGCACGGAGCAGAGAACAGAGGCCGCCCTTATTCATCAAGAGCTCCGTGAACAAAGTCAAGAAATGGCGCACACCAGTAATCCTGCCCTCCGCTTCAGAGCGCTGGCTTTCACCTGGTGCAAACCTGCTCAAAAGGTACTTTCTGCCAACCCTCCCCCCATTATTATTGTAATATGCTACAAAGTTTCCTGAAGTCCTTTCAATTCCCAGGCTTTGGACTCAGCTTCTCATTCTGAAGAGATGAAAGTGGAAGAGTAAACCATTCAGCTCGGAAAGTGAGGTCTAAGTGGCCAAAACAGCAGGAGTTAATTAAATTCAAGGTACATCTAACCCAATTTGAAGCTCTATGCTGAATGACCTGTCCTGGTGATCGGGTCATCCCATGCAAGCGCCAGCCATTCACACTGGAGTAGGAAAGAGAAAAGAAACCTGACTGCAATCTAACGTAGCATCCAAAGCACTAACTCAAGAAACACTTTCTAATCCATACGGGATAGTGCTAAATAAAAGAGGCTGGGGGTGATCAGTGATTGCTACTGTGTTTATATCAATGGGGCTAACTGCCAGCAAACTTCTGTGTGGTCACACTTGGGAAAGGGATTACGATTCAGTACTGTTAGAAGGCAAAGCACTCAATTCAGTTTCATGCACCAGGCAAAACATGGCCCCAGCTGTGCTACTGTCACACTCCACACTCCTGCTCAAGTGTCTGAACCAGGCACGAGAAGGACGGCTAATGCAGACTGAACTACAGTGGCCTTAGAGCATCTAGAAGCCCAGGGCACTGCAACAACCTGTTGCCACGTTGCTGATTTAGGCAGTCTAAACTCATAAGGAGCCTCAAACTGATCCTAAATCTCATTTTTCCTTATGGCAGGTGATTCTGGGGCTCTTGTGGGTCCACAAGGGCTGGCCTTGTGGTCTCGTCTGCCTAACATCATCCACATGCCATCACCACAAGGCCGAGCTGGTTTATACCAGAGGTTTTCCACACTATGGATAAACATGCTCTTGGGTAGACTCTAAAGTACTGGCTTATTCACCATTATTGGCTTCTTCACCATGCAGCCCCAAGGATTCTGTTAAGCAGAAAGACTAGATGGACAGCAAACTTGACTTTGGGCCTAAGTTCAACACAATTCCTGCACTCCAGGCTTCATGCAACCCTTGCTTTCAAGGTTTCAGTCCTTCTGCATCAGAAAAACCTAACCTGAATATTTTTTTAATCATCTGATTTTTTTATTTATATATTTTTTGGCAAGATGGTCAAGAATCACAGCATTGAAAAATCATTAGAAGTTTCACACCATTATATTTTTTGAAAAGCTTGAAATGTAATCCCTAATGTCTCTTTCAGAAGATTTTCTTGTTATTCCAAGCTCAAAGAAATTCTAGGTGAATACCTGGGGTTAGCAGGACTCTGTGTCCTGCAGGGTATAAGGGCAGACATGCTGAGGTCCTCCTCTCGAGAGCCCTTGTCACACAATTTGCCTCCTAACTTCACAGCTGCACAACTTTTCTAGCACCAATGCTTCGAGGACATAAAAGAAATAATCTAGTTCCTAACAAGAGCAGCTGCTTCTCCAAAGAACATGATATGGAGTTGTCTTAAAATCCATCACTCCAAGCTGCACAGAGATACACTTATGCTCTCTTTACTTTTGTAATAAGACAACACAGAAAGTCATCGCCATCATTTGGAAATGATGGTACTCACTTTTATTGAACACATTATTGAAACCTGCACTGCCAGCACAGCATATTGGACTTTCTCAAAATCAGATTAAAGGGGCTTCCTACCTTACACTTGCTGCTCCACTAACTCCAGAATACCTGACTATCAGTGTAACTATGCTTACAGTTTTGGGAACAGATTGTCCGAAAGAGATGGGATTAGTACAAGCAGCAAATTATCCCTAACTTCTTGCAAATGCCCAGAGCCAAATTCTGAACGGTAAAACCTACTAATGTTTTCATTAGTATGTTCATTTCAATCCCCTACACACCAATCCTCTGCAAAGACAAGGTGGCTGCCCATGAACACTGATTCCTTTTCCCCTGTGAGATGTTTCCGACCACATTTCCAACAGCTTCCTCTCAGTTTCCTCTTTAGTGCTTGCCTTGGTGCACAGGCATTCAACCACAGGTGTAAGTTCTGTGGTCCTTCGTGCTTGCAGAGGTAATCCCTGTTTTCTGTGCTTCCTGTTTATTGCACCCACATAGTTTTGGGCATAATAATAGAAATAATAATAGAAAAAAGATTGAGGCCCTTGGAAGTAAACACTGCTCATTTGGGCTTCTATACATTCCATTAACTTAACATCTCTTGTGCATGTCATGCAATAATAATATAGCAATTTCTGTCCCATAACAGATGGGATACGCCTATTAATATTATAGGAACAACTTTTATTATTTTTTCACTGTTTTAAAGATTTGTCCAACTACAATGCAAAACACAGATATTTCAGACCTAATCTCACATACATCTCCTATGGCTACAGAATTCTCTCAGAAGCTGTGTGCCTACCAGCTACTGCTTAAACTTTGGTGCCATTAATCTAGGAAGGTCCAAATTTGTAATAATCTTGCAGTTTAATTTTTTTTTTTTTTAATCTCACTGCATTTCAGTAAGGAGTGTATTTCTTATACTTAAAAAAAAATTCAGTGAGAAGGCATGCAGTTTTGACTATGAAAGGTTAGCATGCTAACTAGCATGTCTTCTACACCCTAAACCTCCTAACAAAATCAGTGTTCAGAAAAGATATGGAATTAAAATATTTGGATAGAATACCTACATGAGGCATATAAATGCATTTTCTGCCTAGAAACAGAAAAAGATGTTATAAGAATTTGACAGATCAGGAAAAAAGTCTTTGAGGAAAAAGGTTATTAGATTCTTTCCAGTTGTGTCGGACAGACATCCAGTGCATAAAGCTACTTACAAGGCAAGTATAAACACAGCTCAGACTCTTTATTTGGGAAAATATTGAAGGGTCACTGCTTGAAGAATTAGCTATGTCTTTAAATCCAAGATACAGTTTCTTTCTTTCCCAGTTACTTATGTTCATTTTCCTCTTGTTTTAATTCACAAGTTAAAAAAAAAAAATATATGACTCAACATGATAACATGATGCCAGGGTTTTAGGGCAAAATTCACACTTATCTCTGAATCTTGCTCATGTTACTTGTTAACTTATGGCTGCTGCTAAATACACTTTTGTGCTTATTTTGATAAGATTTACATAGCAACCTGCATCTTTTTTTCACTTGGATGAAAAAGTAATAAATGCCATGAATGCAATATACAATTTATCCCTTAGGCAATTCCAGCTCTTCTACTGAGCAATTGCACAAAACAATCTTCATCTTTTCAGCTACAATCAACAAAGAACAGGGGAGTAAAGTCTTGGAAACACCGAAGTGTCATTGTGGGTCTCTGTGGCTTTGACCCTTTACACAGGAGGTTACAGAGATGCGCCTAGACAAACGCGTTGGAATTCATGTACCACTCTCATAAACATAAAAAGATTTGGATTCCTTTCAAACTATTTAACACTCTTGGAGCTACATAAATAAAAAAAATAAATTAAAAAAATCTACCTTTAAATGTATGAGTTTTATTAGAAATTCTCCCATATAGTTGCAAAACCTTACTGCTTTCAGCGGACCTAGCTCCATGAAAAAGCCCTTGTGCCAGAAATCTAGTAAATCTGAAGTAAAATCCCCTGACATTAACATAGTGTGGAAAAGCGCTGCACTACTATGCACACAGCCATAGTTCAACACGATTTTAAAATAAGGCTTCAACATTTTTCATGCGAATATATTAAATAAATTGGAAAGGAAAGAAAAAGGAAGAGAGGAACAAAATGTAATAAACCTTTTCTAAAACACAAAAACAGGTTATGCTTAACTGTGGAGTAAAAGTATACATAGATTTGAGCTTTTACTGCTTGATCTGCTTCTACTGCAGAGGAGTCTGTCAGGACTGAGATATAATGTTTTTTAAAGGGAGGGAATTAGATTTGCTTCACAGATTCTGTGCTAGCTGCCCTGTATCACTTGCTTTGTATTGGGCAATCTATTATTTGTGTCAGAGATACCAACATCAAGTTTGCAAAGGAAAATAACTGAAAATGGAGTATGACACTCACAACACTCACCATACCTTTCAGATGGCCTTTTTTGGAATGTTCCTTTTTAGTATCTGATCCCCTTTCAGATCCCACAATTTGTAATGAATTACTCTAATCACAGTAACATTAACAACATGCCCAGGGCAGACAGGTAGATACACACATCTCATGGCCTAATTCCTGTGGAAACTGATTGCAGAGCACAGGAGGAGTTTCATCAGTTCTGATTCTAATCAAAGAAAAGGTCAAGTTTTCCGGCACCAGGGGTGGATGTCGGGGATGATGAGGGCACTCACAGCTGCGGGGCAGCCCCTTCCAGCTAAGCTATTGCTGCCCTCCCCAGCCCCCTTCTTGCCTCCTCAGCCAGGGGAATCAGGTGCCTGCCAGCAATTAGCCTTAATGAGCCAGGAGCACCTTCTCAGAGAGATGCTGACAAGCTTAATTGCAGACAGGGACTATCGGGCTCTGTCCTTCCCAGACACGGTAGTAACCTCTGCTTTGCCAGGTAGTCTGCAAGGCTCGTGCAGGGCTCAAATACGAGGATCCCAAATTTGGACAGACATCCTGGAAGCTCAGGAGCAGATTTTTGGTCTAGCACCCGCAAAAGGGTATATGTATCCTCCATGCATTTTTGCTCGCCCTGGAGCACTGATGGCAGCTCCAAGGTTTGGCTTGTTTGCTCTCCGGTTAGAATTGCAAAGTTTTCAGTGAAACAAACACCTTACGTTTCATTTTTGTTGATGAAATATTTATATACATTGTAATGTAGGTACATTAATTACACTGTAGTTACTCTGATTACAATATGGTTCTAATTTCAATGCCTGTAATTACCGACACTTCATATAGCAAGAAGCTTAATTTAATGCCTGAATTATTTTTAATTACCTCTTAAGTTTCTTACTTCCATATCTGATACATGCACTTACTGCAGAATTCTGCTATCAGAAGATTAACTTAATTAGCTTATTTTCAATTGAACTTTCTATTCCTGGGCAATTCCTAGTGATCTGTGTGCTTGCATCTTTAATTAGTCTCTAATACTTACATACATCTCCATGTTGCGAACATACTACTTTCATTGCCTTCTCTTTTCTGTGTTCAGGAATTGCACATCATTTTCAATCTTCTTGGAGTTACAAGTTAAAGAACAGTTCCCGCTTTGCTACTGTCCATCTGGGGACTCCGCATATGCCCAGCCCTTGGCCTTACTTAGACCCTGAGCTCCCTACAGAGCTGACATAATCCTGAGGTTGCTCTTTTGGTTTGGTGTGCCTCTTTGCTCAAGAATCCACTTGCTGCTTTGCTCACTCACTGAAAATAAATAGATTATATAATTAACTTCACTTCCTCGAAACAGTGTTTCAATGCAGTATTCATAAAATCAGAAGTCTCAAATGTAAAATTTCTCAAAGGACAAAAATTGTTGTTCCTCTACAATTGTATGTTCAATTCAGTTCTCTTTCAAACTAGTAGGCTGACAGCAATTTAGTTTTCACGTGATACATTGCATAACACAACCTGATTGAAGCTCACCAGTAAAATGCATCCAAAGATTTCCCAATATTTTAATATTTCCCAAGTTCTATAAAGAGTATAATATAGCTAAGAAGCAATAGTTTCATACAAATAGTTCCACCAGGAGATGCTTAGTGATACTGTGCAGTTTTCTTGCAAGCTTATAAATGCCAATCACACCCATTCATTCTCATTATAGCACTGCTATACTATTGTGTCACTATTAAGTCACATGAAAAACAAATTTACTCTCATCTCAAAATATTTATCAGAGATCAGGGGCCAAAGCCATGCCTAACACACTTCATTTCACTCAAGCAGACCTGAATGCGTTCACTCCAGAGCTGAATTAGTTTAAAAACCAACAGGGTCACTAATGAGTAATAAATGAAAGCCGCTGCTACGCCTCCAATACAATAGACAATAATCTTTCATTGCTGCGGCGATGGCTGTCCCAACACTTATTGCACCGACTCGCATAGTAATCATGTCATCCAGGCATTAGAAATTTTGAGCAGGTAACAAAATAATTAGATTTGAAACTCACTCATTGTTATCTTTCTGAATAGGAAATGGATTATCATATCATTCTGGCCATGACACAAAATAATTTGCAGAAGTTAATTTCCTACAGGTTAAAATACTTTAGGAACCTTAGAATAATTAGAGACATTAGCTCCCATTCAGTGCAATTAAATACTTCGCATTCATGAGGTCTTGCAGTTTCTGAAGGTGGAACCTGACATTCAATGACTAAACTTCATTTCAAAGTGTTCCAAGTCCCTTATGGACTAGTGAGTACTAGTAGTGAGTACAACGCATTATAAGGAGATTCCCACTCCTGATCAGACCCTAGAATCAAGCAAAAATATATTATTATTTTTATATGGTGATAAAATAGCTAGGAAAATAAAAATAGTACATTTTTTCTAGCAGATTTTCTGAGATGTACACATTTAAAAATAAATGTCTAAATTCTGAAGATTCATTGGCGCATCTAATCTCTTCTTTGTGGATTAGCTACTAGAAAACCAAGATTATACTCATTAGCAATTGTCTGCACATGTCTATGTAAGAACTTCTACTCCCAAATGAAAGTGGCTCACCACAAATGCAGGTTTTCTACATAAGTAGTTCTGTTGAGTTTGATAACACTGTTCAAATGTGTCAAGTTAAGCACTGCTTTAGAACTATATTTTAGTGACAACTACAGATAACAGATATAATAATATGTAACAATAAGAAATCACACATCACAAACCATTACTAAACTAAGTGAACTGGGCTTCTTTAGGTAGAGAATACCTGCAGTTCTGGATGGAGTAAACAGGAACAGCAAGCACTTTTCCCTTCAAAATAAAGCAAACCTGTGAGACAATAACATGCAGATAGTAATGATAAATTTCAGAGAAAAGCAACATGCTCTCTTCATGTCTCCTTCTCTACTCGATGCCCAGCGTTACATAAGCATATTGAAGAAGATAGGTGTCTGCCAAAGTTTTGCTGTTATTCAAATCTCTTCCATACGGTAGTCCTACTAATTAAGGACCTAAAATCATTGTACCCACGCTCATCTACCAGTTAATTGAGGGCCCTATATGAATTCATATACATTATTGATGACTGATTAAAATAGCCATATGAGAAGTACTTTAAGCCAATGCACTTCTACTCTACCAATTAGTTTCCTGAAGAGAAGAAATGAAGGAAGAAGTGATGGAGGGAGTGGGAAAAGGGAGGAGGGGGAAAAGGGAGACGGGGGAATACTGAGAAAAAAAAATCAAGTGACCTAACTGAACTAAGAACAAATGTGCTTTTGCATTTGCACAGTTCATATTATGTCTTTATCTGTACATTTCTGTGCGTATGCAGACATACGAACAAATCCCTTATGACCCTTCAGCCACCCCCTCCACATTTCATTCATCTCATTTCAACACCCCTTGGATTTCATCCTGCAGCTCCTGCCAGAGCAAACCCAGGGGGATGATGCGACAGGACACCAAGGCCTTTAACTTAGTGTTCTGCCAATCTATTTTTTTATTTTTGATATGTAGATTTTTACATTGTTAGCATTAAGAGTTACTTAGTGCTACTAATCGATTTCATAGAAACAATGCACATTCCACATGCTAGATGTGCTCTGAGAAATTAAAAGTCTTACAGCATGTGATTTTTAAAGCTTTTTGGAGGGGTGGGAAGAAGAGCAAGAAGAGCCAAACATTTTTATTTTGTGGAAACTTTATGTATCAATAAATGATGGGAGGAGGTTCAAAGGGGAGGGATGTTAAAGAACAAACTCACTGACTGCCTTTTTTAGTTCAGTCTTAGTCACCTAACTAGCAGCATGCACAGCTCAGTCATCACACACACTGCAGGTGAACTCTATATTTAAGGTGAGAAAGTACTTGGCAAATATTTACAGAATTTATTAGGCCTGAATTTGCCTAGTATTTATTTGAAATGTTTAGCAATGCCAATATCAAAGTTGTACAAATAGTAGTTTGCATGTTTGTTCAAATACTGTTTAAGTGACTCTAATTTAACGTGGGATAGCCAAAACATTCATGGTCTGCCTTTACTGCTGAATACTTCCTGATTGGAAAAACAAAGGTACACCACAAAGGTGGTCAAACTTACATCCTGGGCTTAATGCTTAACAGCTTGAACCACTGAAGAGATTTTTTTAGAAAATGTAGCTCATAGATGGATGTGGCATCAGACATAAGCTTTTATTACAAACCCAGCTTGTGCCAGTCTAAAGAAAACACTGATCTTTGCTCAAAGTTTCTGGGCTGCATTGTAAATAAATACTAATACCCAGAATAGAAAAGAGATAGCTCTGCAAAGCTGTTTAATCATCCCAGTATTCATGGCACCAGATGGTAAGTGAAAGCATTCCCATTGATTCTCACCTTCCTGGATTTTTGTTTTTGATTTTTTTGTTTGTTTTCTTGGCTGTACCTAGGGAGGCAAGAGAAACACCAGGACAAGGGGAACATGTTTTTTATACCTACACACACACATGTACAAATACACACACTTGGCTCAGCACTGTTGGATCTGATAATTTCCTCTTCTGTTTGTTCATTCTGAAACACAAGCAAATAAACATCAACAAACCTTGCTAGCACCTGTATCAAGTTTAACTGTGAACTAAATTTCAGATATATTTACACAGCTACTTCAGACCATCCTTCGTGGGGATTTTTCTCTGGATATAAGCTTCACAGCCTACTGAAAAATAATCAATGTGGGACTTTAAAACACACATAGGATTAGGCAGAAAAAAAATCACAAAGCTATGTATCCCAAATTATCTCCAGGCATTTCATTAACTTAACAGAGAGCATTAAACAAACACTATTAATGGAAAAGCTACTATTTGCAGGAGTACAGTTATCATGAAAACATTTCCCTCATTTCTAATGTAGTATAGTGCTTTTAATTAAGTCTGGATCTCAAACTATATTCTGCAAATCCTTTTACTTATGCAGTCTATGAATTTTTAAATTAGATTTGATTTTTTTTTTAGTTAACTCCTTTCTGCAAATCCCATTTATATCCAAATTTAAGCTCAGGAAATGAATAAAGATACTGAAGCAAAATGATGTATTTCATTTGCTGCTACCTATCATCCAACAGTTTCTGGAAAATTCTTACAAATTTTTAAATCTCCAGAGAAGATAAACAAGTATTTGACGTATCCCTGTACAAACAAATAGATGGTTTTTCAACCTACCTAATAAAAACAAACTAAGAAAATCCTATACTGTTGCTACATATCACAAGCCACTGCATGAATCTATTGCAAAAATTTATAACCTAAAATTCAGGAAGGACTGCTTGTTTAAAAGCCTTTTTTCACTGTTTCACACAGTGAGTAGTTCATTGACAACTGATCCTCCAAATAACTATTCACACGCTTTATTTACATTCATAAGCATTCTGCAGTATCAGACTAACTGTCTACGTTCAAATATGTGCTATGTTTCAGAACTAAATCTTCTCTTTGCAAGTAAATATGCTTTGTTTGTATATGAGCTCCATTGAAATAAATTGTATTTAAAGTATCCAAGATCACACTACTGTTTCTTATAATTTGGACAAAAATTCCTCTGAAAGCAGACAGGAAAACCTGGGTGTTTCCAGCTCCCATGTAGAATCCATTTCATTAACCACCTGACCAAATCCAGTCCTGACCTTATGAAATAACTATAAAGTATTTTAAATATAACATATTTATGAACACATGGGCAATGTTTATTTTAAA
>JAUBNY010000900.1:1765310-1785804 GCA_032275445.1 Crypturellus soui
AACATCGCTAAATGGTTTGAGATAAAAATGTTACTTTTTTAAAAAAACAATGGGAGCAGGTATGAGAGTAAATTTGAAACCTGTAAAACTGTAATGGATTGATTTTTTATTTTTATGAAGCTAAGCCTCCTTTTAAGGTTTGCATTCTTTGAGTATAGCAAGCAGGTATTTTTGGTAGCAAGTACATTGCAACAGACAGTTTGGTGCTGTTACAGTTGCACATAACAGGGCATAAAATGTACCGTGACAAGTCAGAGCTTGACAAAGTCCATGAAAGAGAGGAACCCCAGAAGATTAAGAGATGACCAGAGTCTTAGAGATAACACGCTTTGCAGTACCACAAAGAAGAGACAACATATTCTGGTGACTGGAGCAGAAGAACAAGCGGATCTGGCATCTACAGAAAGGAACCATAGGACATAGAAGAGATAGGAGCAGAGGAACATAGAAAGAAAGTATGACCATAACTAAGAACAGCTTGTAATATAGACAGAAAAAAAAAGTTAAAAAAAAAACTGCAGCCATGAAGAAACAGTAATAGAGAAAAGATTCCTACAAAGATATTGATTACTGCCAATTGAATCATTTTCTACATCAGGAAAAATTGAGCATAAAAGTAAATGAGTTTACCATAGTCTCAAATCAAACTGTTGGTACAACTGTCTAGAAACAACATAAAAAAGGAGCTGCTTTCTCTGTCTGACACATGCAAGCTCCATACAGCCTGCATGGGAAAGAGTGCAAGCACACAGGCAAGCAATCTGCCAGATTTGGAAATTCCTCTCTTCAGGGCTGTTTCAGAAATTCCTGCAGTTCATGGAGGCCCAAACCTCCTGCTGGAAAAGGAACATAAGCGATCTGTCGGTCACTTATAGACCGTGAATCTTTTATATAAGAAATATAAAGAAAAACGGGATGCCAGAAATAGCGAAACGTGAGGCAACTAAACTGCAAAGTAATATTTTGATAAGCAAGCAATCTTCTCAAAGCCCAAGAGGTATGCTAATCCAACTGAGGTGTCACACAGAAGCCATCATTACAGCTGGAACTAAGCTACACATTCACGGTGTAGGCATCTGATTTTGGATTGAGCTCCTCACCTGTCAGAAGCACTTGGAGCTCAGGGATCCCCTGGAATGCACAGCAGTGGCATTCACAGTCACACTGGAGAGTTCATCTCCCTGGTAGCAGTACTTTTCCCTTCAGTAGTCTTTTCTCTGTCATTTTTCACTGTTAGACCAGAATCTGCTTCTTCATCCTTACAGTTACACATCGATGCATTTACTATGATGCGTGCATGATGCCCAGCAGAATAGAAGGACAGTATTCTCCTTCCTTTAAAAACCGGTTTCATCACCTGGACAATACTGGTTTCTGCAAAAAGCTTTGCAAAGCATTTGCTGTATCTACAGCTGTGTACAGGTTGTGGATTGGGGACTTTTGGAAATGTTTGACCTGAAGTAGTAAAGTTTTATCTTGGATTCATTATGCAACACCGACACAGATAAAGTCCTGTGTTTTTTTTTCTTTAAAAAAAAAAAAAAAAAAAAACACCAGCATGAGTTCAACACTGTCTTATAGGAGTTGTAATGTATTATAATTGAAATGTATTGAAATCCCCTTCAGCTCATACCACCAATATGCAGGGCTATGGAGACTCTGAAGGGGGAAATGCAGCTGTTATTCAGACTGCCAAAATTTTCCCAATAGCTCTTCCTGAATTGGACATTATACCATTGTCTGATGAATAAAGGCAAAAATCTTTATTTCAGCTCAGTGCATTTTTTTTTGTTGCAAAGTAGTACTGTGTCTGATCTTAGAATGTTATTTTCTGTTCCAATTCTAAGGGAGTTCCTCAAGCATATTTTGCAAGAAAACATCCTCTCAATGGAGTTATTGCCTTAGAAATAAACAATCTATATTGTCAAACTACTGGCAGTTTATGTATTAGCATCCATCAAGCCAACTTTCATTTAAAGAGACCAAAGTTAACACTTTTTTGTGTGTTTGCTTGATAAAAGCAGAAATACAAAGAATGACAGTTTATTGAAATATTCATCTTTTAAAGAAAAGTTTTTTAAAAGAGAAAAAAGTTGATAATAAACTGTCATTCTTTGTATTTCTGCTTCTGATTGAGAATTAGCAGCTAAAGAGATTGAAACAAGGTTAGGTAGTGACTCTGAGCTCTGTAACTAGTAAGCATACGACTACGTATTTGGCATTTTGCAGAATCTTCAGGCTTAGTTTGATTAGTTATTAAAATTATGGTTGGCCTACAGGGAGAATCACAATAATTGGTATAGGTCATAGATAATCAAAAGTGTCTCCCCCAGTGGGATGAAACCTATTAAAATCAGATATTTAAATCTCTTCACACTTGCATATTCCAGCCACGTGCAAAATTACTTGTCCCAAATCTTAGTCTCCAAGGATGACTGCAGACATTTTTCATTGTTCTTTATTTGGAGCTAATTAACATTTTCAAGAGGTTTGAGACAGACTAGACTCAGTATACCCCAAAGAAATAATTCTTTCTAGATGCCACATCTTTGTTTTATCTTCTGAAAGAATTAACTTTAAAGCTATGAATGTTTAGATTATTTTAATAGACATCTCAAAGGCCAGTATCTAAAAAAGAATATTAAATACAACCCATTATTTCTATTGTGAAGGTTTGCATTAAAATGAATGTTAATCAGACCAGTTTTAATTACTGAATGAAAGGTCTAGGCTTTGCTATTGAGACCACTATTGCAATTCTCCCATATTTGTATTTGTTATAAAATAATTGTTACAACAAAAAAAAAAAAAAAAGGAATTAGCTAACCAAAATAATTTTTGATTTAAATAAAACAAATGAGAAAACAAGTAGACATGCACTAAGCAGCATTGTAAGTAACTGGTTAATATATACTACACCATGATCCTTATTAGCTCAAATTTGAAATGCTACTGTAAGGGGCAGTCAGTCCATGTTTATCACAGACTCCAGAAGACAGAGCTGAATATTCAGAACTAGGTATACTTTATGGTTTCTCAAAGGTAGGATATTTGAAGGTAGATTACATTTTTTTTCTCATCTAAAATTAGAATTAAGCAGATTTTTGGTATACTTTGCAGAGAAAAAAGCCCAACAAGTGGTAACAGTTTCACAAAATTCTTTGTTATTTAACTTACTGTAAAATGGACCCTTAACAAGTGAATGAAGAGCTACCACTCGGATCATTGTGTTTTTTGGTGTCTGATTTAGAAATAAACTTTTATTTTCCGCTAGCCACACTTCAGAAAAACAACAGAAAAGACTTCTGAAAGCTGCTGCACACACATAACCTTTCATAGCTGGCATAAAGTTCCAGTTTCAGCTTTAATGCTTTAGCTTTCTGACACCATTTTAGTTCCAGATGTCAATGTGCCTGCCCTTCTTGCCACTGGTAATGTTACCTGTACTGCTAGTTGTGATAAAAATTCCTGTATATAATTAGATAGTCTTTTGCAACTACCTCACAATTCATGTTGCCACGCAGTCACTAGGAGAGCTTGGATTCTCTTTCCTCATAGTGCAAAAACAATTTCTTTCTTGAATACATAGTATTTATCCACCAAATTAAAGTGTGAGAAGGGGGAGGAGAAGGAAGGAAGGTGGAAACCATGGTTACTTCCAATCAGGTCAATACGTTAAAACAAGTTTTACTCACCTTGACAGCATCTCTAAACATACAATGTAGTTGCACTATTATTCCTAATAACTAGACTATTATGCATTGATTGAAATACATTCCACATTTTCACATTGAGGAAAATGCAATGACAATGGTATTAGATCTTTAAAGATTACACTGAAGGTTGGACACAAATTCAGTGCACATACAAGGAGATAGTGAGATAGTGTCTAGAAATATTTATGAGATATTACTAGTGATATAATTTCTCTGTCTTTAGTGGGAGATCATAGAATTAAGCATTTCAGTTGTCATTCAGTGAACATTCTTTTATGCATCAACGTAAGCTTTGTTATAGACTGTACAACAACTGGATTCATCTCTACCACAAGGAAGTTGTCATCAGGTCAGGTCCGCAAAATGGCTGTTCCAAAGGTATTTGCAGGCATTTACACAGATCAAGCAGGGCCTGATCAGGCTAACTATATAAATGCAGTCCTCACTTCCCACCACAATACCTATGAAGAAAATGTATTCAGTGGTTATGATTATTAGAAGTTCATGGAACTTCTAGAAAGGGTCCAGTGTAGAGCAACAAAGATTAAGGGACTGGCGCATCTACCTTATGAGGAAAGACTAAGCAAGCTGGGCCTATTTAGCCTGGAGAAAAGAAGACTGAGAGGAGGTTGGATCAACATGTTCCGGTACCTGAGGGAAGAATGTAGGGAGGATGGGCCAAGCTCTTCTACGTGGTGGCCAGTGACAGGACAAGGGGAAATGAGTACAAGGCGAAACACAGGTAGTTCTGTTTCCATGCGAGGAAGAACTCTTTACTGTAAAGGTAACAGAGCCCTGGGACAGGCTGCCCAGAGAGGTCATTGATTCTCCTTCTCTGAAGATCTTCCAAATCCACCTGGATGTCACCCTTTGTCCTGTGCTCTGGGTGTCCCTGCTGGAGCAGGGGGCTTGGACTAGATGATCTCTAGAAGTCCCTTCCAACCTCAGCCCTTCCGTGATTCCATGATTATCCTCCTTGGTTAAAAAATGTTGAAGTAAGCAAAGTCTGGAGTGAAGCATAGTACTACTATTACTGTGATGCCAAAGTACCAGTTAGTCTATGGATAAATCCATCATTTGCCATTCCTACTTAATGCATCAAAAAGCAAAGACCGAACGTAAAAACAGGCAGTGGGAAATGGCAACACCCATTTGGACCCCAGGTAGCTCAGGAACACAAGGTGGAGAGCAGAAAACTTGAAGGGCCTATTTTTTTTAAGGATACACATTTAAAGACATTATTTTGTATGACATATTTCCTTTACCCCTTCCACTCCCCACTTTCCCTTTTTTTAAGGCTTGCCTTAATTTTGTCATGCCCTCCTTTTCAGCAGGAGGTATGGGGAGAAGAGGGGAAACATTTTTACTCATCTCCTATGTCAATTCCTATCTCCAGCTTTCAGCTTTGCTTCCTCTGATTGACCAGCCTCTGTCCTTTCCCACACTCATCTTCACTTATCGATCCTCTTTGTTAACAACTTGCTCTCACGCAAGGCTCAGTCTTGACAGAGAAGAACAAAAGAAATCAATGTACTTAAGTGAAACTTAAGTACTTATTTTTACTTAAGTTTAAGTATCAAAATTCACTTCAGATACACACTGAGCTGTTGACTGAGAGAACTTGAGGAACCCTGTATGACAATCTCCTTAGAATAGTGAATAGTTGTGAAATACAGAAAAGAAATAGAAGACTGTTTAGGATATACTTTCTACTCAGGCAATCTCCTTAATTGTTGTTGAAGTGTTAAGAGTGTCTCAATACTTCAGTAAAAACATTCAAAAATGTTAAAAAATTAGATTGAAATTGAAGAGACTCCAGAAAACCAGACTTGTGGGTAACACTTGCTATGATTTTTTCAAAAATGTTCTCAAAGAAAAATCACAGATAAAGAAGTATTTGACATTACTGTCAGCATCAAGTAATACTCTTATGTTAGGAACAGATTAATTCCAAGGAATCTGCAACTCTTAATTTCTACAAAAAACATTAAAAGTCTTACCGATCAATAGCTCAGTAACACTGTCACATACTTTAACAACCTACAAAGATGAACAGTTT
Source organism: Crypturellus soui (assembly GCA_032275445.1). NCBI lineage: Eukaryota > Metazoa > Chordata > Aves > Tinamiformes > Tinamidae > Crypturellus > Crypturellus soui. The sequence goes on from JAUBNY010000900.1 coordinate 1,771,086, forward strand.
ATATTACCGGCGATCTCCTGCTAATAGCACTAAACTATAGCTGAAGAGCTCTATCTTCATCTATATAGCTGAAACAGTGGAAAATATTCCTTGCAGCTGTCAGAAAAACTCTGCTTCCAGTGGGCAGTCAACGTCCCCCACACCTGAGCAGGCCTTCCTGTGAAGCACATAGGAAGCTCCTCATCTCCTGAAAGCTCTGACACCGCTTCTAACAACAAAATAGTTTTGTAGATCCCTGGGCACAAAATGAAAAAAGATTCTATTCACCTCCTTAGTAGAGGGCATTACAGATGGATGAATCACAGAATCACAACATAGTTGTTTTCTGTATTTCAATTTACACCCATTGCCTCTTCTCTTCTGCTCACTGGCCCAGCTCTTCTCCTGTGATGAAAGCCCCAGCACCTAAATGTCTTGTTCACCCTTCTTTGGGCTTGCAGTACCTCCATGTCTTCATACTGCAGGGACCAACACTGGAGCAGGTACTCCAGGCCTCACTAGCACTGAGTGGAGGCAAAGAATCACCTCCCTCGACATGCTGGCAGCCTTCCTAATGCAGCTTCAAAATAGTGTGTAAGATCATGTTCACACCTTTCTAGAGGAACCTGGTCTACTCAACACACCCAGAAGTATTTAGGAAAGAGGATTAATAGAGAGATGATTGTATCCGCTGGTAAGACAAAATTCAGGGGCATAGGACCTAAAATGATTATAATGAATTACAGACACATTTCATAATACGGAGAAACTGGAGAATACGGAGAAAGCCAAATGAAATTCAGCACTGGCAAACAAAATATTAAGTGGAGAAAGGGGTACCCATACTAACATAATCACACAATATTGGGCTAGATTAATTCATGCTGCTGAAGAAAGGTATATTGAGTTTATTGCAAATGGTTCTCTGAAACATCGGCACATCATTCAGAAGTCAGCACGAAGATAACCAGAATGGAAGGAATTCTTAGCAAACGCATAGAGAATTAAATAATATCATTATGCATCTACATAAAATTCATGATTGTGCATCCTGAATAGTACATGTAGTTCTGATTTGTCCTTCTCATAAATTACATAAAAGGGAAAAGCAACAGGAATAATCAGAGGTAAATAACGACTTCAATATGAGGAGAGTTTACATAGAGAAAAGCTCCTCAGCTGAAAAAGAAATGACAGCTGAGAGAAAACGAATTGCATAGACAATACGAATAGGGAATGGTGTCACCACTTCTCATAAAACAAGAACTAATGGACACCAAACAAATTTTTCAAATAGGTTTAGAACAAAAGGAAAATTATTTCACATCTATGTAAATGCTTTATTGGGCTGATTGCAAGAGCCAAAAATGAATATGGATTAAAAAATTGACTACACAAATTCAGAGGTTAACAGGGTGAGCCAGATGCAATCTCCAATGTTGAATGTCTCAGAACAGCAGCCTGACAGAGTTTGTGGGACATTTCAGGTTTCGACTGTTACCTTTTCCGATGTTCATTTCTTACCTTTGAGCTAGCCTTTAACTAAATTTCCTGATAGAGTTGCTATTACGTTCCCAATGATGGCTCAGTCAGCACAACTGGAAGAGCAATCAGCTTCACTAGGGGAGTGGAAAAAAAGAGTGTAAAGAGCTCAATCCACAAATTTAAAGACTTGTGACAGCTGCGAGCCTTGCCAGTATACTTAAGTCAACCCAAGCCTGCCTCCAAAAAAAGAAGGTCCCATCCTTCCCTCCATTTCCTACCCTGGAGAAAAAAAAGATAAAAGTAAATAAAGAGATCAATTTTCATCTGGATCCATTCCCTGATCTGGATCACGATGCAGTCACACAAGTGCCATTGCACAACACAAGTAAATGAGTACCAATGGGTCTTGTGCAGGGGAAATCAGAATGACTGCTCTTTGGTGTGTTTTCACTGGTGCACACCTTTCATTAAAGGCTTCCTCAATGTTTTATGCTCCTGCATAAGGTATATTTTGCAGACTATTGCAAAGGTATTTTCAAAAGACCTTTGCAAAGGTATATTTTGCAGACTATTATTCAATAAAGTTGTTTTTTAATGGGAAAACGCTGAGCTTTTCTTCTTCTTCTTTTTCAGGAAGCCACAGCTGCTTATATTATTAAGAATAAAGCTAATGATTGTTAGAATCATGAGTAATTAGAAATCAATATATTGTGCCCCTATACAGGGTCACAACAATGCTGAAATTCTGCCTTTCAGCAAGCTTTCCACACATGCAAAATCCTGCATTGCTTTGCTTATTCATTAACTCCACATTATATGCTATTCTACAGTATTTATTAAATTACATTTTCACTAATAAAACAAACTCCACCTTCTTACAAATTTACTTCTGACTTCATAAAAAGAATGGATTTTTTTTTCCTCCTTTGGAGCATTTCAAAGCATTTAAGTTGTGATTCACCTCCAAAATAAATTTCAGGTATCAGATAGACACTGAAAGTGGTCAAAGATAATTCCCAGTGCACAGATCATATATGAATACTTTGAACACAGAAGAACTTCCTATCTTATAGAATGAGTTCAAGTACATATTTCTAACATTGGAAAAAAAGAAGAGTAACACTCCATAAAATTAAATGACTACACATAAAGCAGTATGGCTTTCTTTCTGAGAAGGAATTATTGTTTTATATAGTACCTGTTAAAAGCTGGTATCCTAATGCTTTAACCTTTCAAGAGACATGAACAATAAATTTGGGCAAGGACAAAATCAGACACTTGTTCTAGAAAGTCATTCAAAGTCTTGATATCATCAATAAATATATACTGCAGCTTTTAGGGCTTTAAATAGAAATATATGTGGAAGAAATATCAAATAGCCAATAACATTCATAATTAAAATAGGATGATTGCATATAGTTCTAATAAGCTAGAATACTGTTACCTGCTTTGGCAAATGTATAAAAAGGCTTATTTTAATTTTTAGGGTTTTCTTCCCAATTTCCAGTTCAGCAGGCACTACTGCCATCTCCTGATGTTCAGTAGTATATGTCAAAATGCATCTTCAGATCTTGCAGTAAGAGCCGTTAAAGTCGTCTAGAACTTAACATTCAACAACTCTGCCAGTTACAGTGTTAGCTTTTGAATACATTTTCTAGCATGTCCACTTTATTGAACTGTAGACTATTTCCTCACTTTACAAAGTGTTTTCTTATTATATGCTATTTCTCATAACATTTACACTGAAGATATCTGAATGGCATAATAGATTTTATCTTCACAGGAAGTCTTTCTAGCACTCAAATGACTCCTTGTCCAAGGTCTATTTGAAAACACATGTGGTATTGAAAAAAAAAATCTAGAGATGCGGGAGCAACAGTATTCCTTAGTCTCCAGAGCATTAAAGAATACTCCATTTTACATGAAAAACAAAGATAAAACTTCCCATTTTTTAAAGCAAGCTGAAAAAAAGGGCATTCTCAGAATAAGCTATATCCTGTGGGTTACAGCGATGATCTCAGAGAGTGTGCTAATGATCCCCCAAGAAGTCCTGGGGCACTGCATCTATTTTTCAGTTTCTCCTCCGGATGCCAGATAAGTTAAATACACAGGAAGATAGACAGGGGAAAGAAAGCAAAGATTCTTTTGTGATTAGCAATGCGGCAAGTGTGGGTAACCTGGATTCAGGTCGTTGCTGCAACAAAAATAGAGTTTCACTAAGTGGGACAGCTCCAGCAGGAGAGATTTATTAGGCTCAATATAACCTACACAAGTGACCTATTAGCTTATTGATTAATACAGGTTAATCTCACATTTTAATCACAAACCAGCCAAGACCCAAAAACCTTTCCCGACAAAGGTTCACTAGGACTTTCCAACATGAGGGTTCTTTTAACAAACTGGTGTATTCCAAGAAGCACCTGACTGTATAATTTCCAACCTCTACTAGATAGTCATAAACCTGACTGGGAAAAAGTAAAAAAAAAAAAAAATGTCCCTTGACACTTTGAAAGAGAATGAGAGAAGACAAATGAAAGGAAGCATTTATCAACAGTAAGGAACCTAGATCCCAGTGGGAAGCAACTTTACACACTGCTCTCTTGCCTTCTACAGATCTCTTTGCTCTGCTCCAGAGATTCGACCATACAACTAGGCTTGTAGCTCTTGATGTAATTCCTTAAGTGATTTAAGAATATTGTCAAATTTTACCAGATCAGATCATAGTTCAGTCCTCTTCAGTGTCACATCTCTGTGAACTTCTAATCAGGTACCACTGTTTCAGATATTTCCCAAACTAAACATGATTTCCATAATCTGTTTGTGTAATAGCAATCTTGCATTAGCCTAAATTCACTGAAATCTCTGAGAATTTAGTTCTTTGGTGTGTAAGTGTGAATTAGATTTGCAAAATTATATAGCTCTTATTTATCTCATTGCATTGTCAGTATGGCACACTTATCACTAAATCAGTTGCATCTAATAATCTGGCTCTTGATTGTAGAAGGCTATTTCTCATACTCAGATATCTTTTTAGTTTTCCTACCTATATCAGTTACCTCACAAGCTACTATACTTTTAATAAAAAAAAAAATAGCAAATAACATCAATCACATCATATATGTAAATCAGTGAAAATAGTCTGTTGAGATACACAAAGAATTATAATACTGAAATCACATTTTTGTTCAGTATTTCCAGCTCGATTTTTGGCACATAACCATATTTTTCTACTTTAGTGCTGGCTGATATCCATGTTGAGGTTTTTCTATTAGCAGAGCCTATTTCCCCTAGCATTTCAGAGGGCTACATTCAATTTCCTTTCAGGGAATTTGAGCAGAAAGAGGAATTGGCTCCACGTTCTTCTTAAATTTTGAAGCTAGTTTCAGTCAGCTCTTTCATCATTATCCTTTTTTTCCTCTCCTTGAATTGCACTGCTGCATTTTCCTATCCTTCTACACAACTAAATTGTTTCATTTCCTTCCATACCCTTTTAATTGGCAACCATATTCATCATCTCAAAATATTCTAATCCAAGACATGCCTTTCCAGTAATAAAAGAGTCCTTAGCTTTGTGTGTTAGAAACCACTTCGGTTTTGTGCATTAGGAAAGCAAAACCATGAAAATGTATTTAGACCGATTTTCTACTCAACACTCAAGGTCCAAGTATATTTTTTTTCCTATTTAGATAAATAGATCATTACTAACCATTGCTGATCTATATAGGTGATAAAAAGCAATAATAATAAATAATGATCTATACAAGTGATAAAAAGTAGGCTCAGCTCGTCATGGCCTGAGTACACTACAGTGACACTGTATCCTACCCAGGGGAAGCCTAATGATCCCTTGTCACCAGCTTAAAGAGAAGCTCCAGAAGCATCGAAGGTTAGCACTATTTGCCAGATGGAGAACTGTTCCTGTCTGAAATTTTTTGAACTGGTAGAAATGCCAGAAAGACATTGTAGGGAATTCCGAGAGGGAAAATGAGCACCGATAGAGGTGTAATTTCATTGCCATTTCCTAAATGCAATGTATTATTAGACTGTGAATATATGCAAGTAAATAAAAACTCGCAGTCTTTCATAACAGTTGTAGGTTTCATATTAAATAGCTGTGGGATCAATATTGTACGTATTTCTTTGGTATTAGCTAGGGCAAGTCCATGCCCATATAATCTTGAAAGAGAACACAAAGAAATATAGACATTATGCATTTAAAAGTCTTCTTTTAAATTAACTTTTGTACAAACTAAGAAAATTACCTACTTTTTAAAGCACTAATATATCAACCTCTATTAACCTGTCTCTCACTTCTGCAGTACAGTTTTCATGGAAGCACATGCACACAGAAAAAGGGCTCTTTCTCAGCGAGTTGGTACTTGAAGCTGCTCCCTCTAGTGCTTGGTCAAAATCCTGTGTGTCAACAACTAGCAAAATCCAAGTTTCCACCACAGTTACAGAGCAATCTAGACCAAAATTGTAGTAAGAAACACTTATCTGTATGATAAGAACCATAAACTTTAATAAAAAAAAAACAGTATAAATATACAGCAAGACACAGTGCCTAGTCTGTTACTCTCCAGTTCTCAAGTTTCCTACCTCCAGTCAATGTGGCATAAGGAACAGAGAAGAAAAAATCCTATATTTATATGCAGTGCCCTGATCTCTTCTGTGTTCTGCACAGGCACTGTATTTACAGGATTTATTTACTGCTTTTGTTTAAAAAGAATTAAGGTCTTACTGAATTAAGCCATTTTTTCCTTGTATTCATCCATTATCTGTATGTTAACAGTAATAAGAGATTGTGAACAGAACAAAACTGTTATATCTGTACACTTGCTTAAATACTTTTTTCTGCAAAGAGTATACAAGTTTTTCCCCTTAAATCCACTGAGTCTTTCTCTTTGTCAAAACTAGAAAAGGTTGAATTTCAACTCATTAATATTGAATTCTTCTGTCTTAACCTGATTTGGTGCTAATCCTCTTAGAGTTATTAAATGCATTTACTTCTTTAAATGGTAACTTCCCAGTTTATATTCTATCATTCATTCTCTACAAAAAATTGCTATTGAGTGTTGCTTATACACCAGTGTGAACTCAATTATTTGGTATTACTCACAAGAGTACTTCTTTCCTTTCCAGCCATTAGATTTATTCTTGTGGTTAATTAGTCAATCAATAGTTTTCCATAATTTAGATGGGCTCTTATAATCAAAATGCAACAGATATTTTCCTCCTAATGACAAATAAAAGTCTTATAGCCCTGCAGCTTTTTAGCTATCAAGCATCTATTACATGATTCTCAGGGGCTTAGATACTTGGTGGATTGCAGAAATGTTATAACACTGAACATATATTTTTAAAAACTAATAAGACTTTTGCAAGTAAGTTTTATCTCTCTTTAGAAACATTACTGTTATCAGAAGTAAAGGATTAGTGATAATGACAGTCGAGTTCATTTTTAGTGGTATTTCTGCCTAATTGCTTTGTTCTCTCTTGAAATGACATTTACATGATAGAAATTTAATTTAATTTCAGTGTTTGAAAACCAGGCATAAAGGCACTGAGCCCATAGCTACTAAATTCTTTGCTCGGTAGTATGTTTTTTTTTTTCCCTTTTCTGGGACCCGGACAGATAACTGCATCTTTATGAAATCATCTGGGTCCTCATTTGACTTTTCCAGGACATATTACATGGTCAGATATATATACCATGTCTTGGCAAGTAAAACTGGATAAAAGTACAAGACATACCTTTGATCTTTTCAAAGAGAGAAGCAAACACTGAAATCTAATTGCATTACTCAAAGCTTACTACAGCAGGGTCTTGAAACAGAGGTTGCTGCTCTATTCCTTGGTAAATGTCAAGCCCACATGATATTTTCACCCTCCCCAAAGTAAAAAGATTTGATAGCAACAATTTGTTTTCTATAAATATTTTCAAATGATCTGAACGCATTCCCTTGCTCCTCTGCAAAGTTATGATCTTCCTGTAGAGTAAGTCTTGTAAATCACAGATACCGGCAATCCTGCCTTTGGCAGAGTCTAGCACCTTTGTCAAATTATTTCACTGCCATTAACTCCATCCTCTACTAGGGCGTTCTTTTTTATTATTATTTGAGTGGTTTGGTTTGTTTGTTTCACCTTCTATAATAAAATCACAGTATCACCGTAAAACACCAATAAATGACCTTTTCCCTGTAAAAGTTTTTTGTCAATCTTGTTTTTCATCATCTTTGCCCAAAGAACTGAGAGCTCCAATGCAATTTTGGTAGTCTGAGAATTAGCCCATCCCTTTCAAGACAGCACGGGGTGGGGGTATGGGATTACAGATTGCCCTATCTTGCTTACATCTTTCCAGCTTCATAGCTGCAAACCAACAGTGCCATCCACTGTTTCTGAGAATAATCTTACTCAAGGGATTTTCCCCAGTGTTAGCTTAAATAAAAGATATGGTATTTTAGAGCCTCAGTACTTGCAAATAAAATAATTTTAGTACAAGCAAGAATTTAACACTTTTAAAGAAAAAAAGCCAAGCTATAATTGCAGCCATTTGCATGGAGGACTGTTTTCTATGGAAAATATTATGAGTGATTCAGATTTTTCCTCCCATGACTACAGTCTTTTATTGAAATAAACTGGTTACGACTGATTAAACAAAGGGCTGTTTCACATCTAAATCACAAATGGGGCAAATTCTCATTGTACTAAATTCCAGGCAGCACAGTGAATTCTGGAACTGATGTTTCCCTCGGAGCAGTGAAGTTGTCTGGTCTAAGTAGGGAAGCTGGATATATTTACAGACTATGCTGAGAAAAAAAAGTGCTAAAATAGTATGAAGCCATGCTACTTTTTAACAGTTTCCTTTCTCTCTGAAACTAAGTTGAGATATATTGCTAGATGTACAGTACATTGCTGGGGCATTGGTAGATGTACAAGATAATTCCTGCTGATCAATGAGGGAATGAGCTTAGAGACATCAGAAATTAGCTCTTCCCAGTGCAAGCAGAAGATGAGAATAGCAGAACACATACACTCTCACCATAAAGAGGTTACAATCAGATATGTATAGAGATGAGAATGTAATAACCATTTTATTAATTGCTTCTTCTAGAAGTTACATATTTAGTGGATGCTGAAAAAAAAGAGTGCTGTATTATAGTAGAATTGCATTTTCTAATGCAAAGGGCTATGTCTGTAAAATTTGCTATTTATATACCCCCAAAGGGTAGCAAAGGACAATTTGTTTTGATAATTGTATTGAAGTATCTCCACTTCTTACCACACCGTGGTTAGAGGATTTATTTTTAAAGGTATGTTACCTCTACAGCTTGGGAGACACAGCTTTGCTGTGATGCCCTTGGCCAGAGAGCCATCTGAGTTTTCAAATAAACTATCTTGAGATCTCTATTTCACTCCCTAGGGGGGATTTAAGGTTTATGATGCTATTCCAAGATCCAGGACCACATGCTCATAGGTCATATGTCAAAATAAGCAGTGAAAGAACTTTTTTTTTTAACATTATAAATAAACTTTAGTTTTAAGGCAAAAGATCAAGGAAGAAAAGAAAACCCTCAGAAAGAAAAAAAATGTGGATTGACAAAGAATAAGCAAACAGCATTTGTTTACTTCCAGGAAAGATAAAGCAGCTGTAAAGCAGCTGCATACATAAACTGGCTCAGTACAGCAAAGCACAGCAAAGCTTCAGCGAGGGCACCCGAGTGAGGCAGACTGCACCAGCTACGGGTTCAGAGGACACGCGCATCCCGTGCCCTCTCCAGCAAATGCGGGCAACACAAACCTCTTTCAGTAGGTTGCTCCAAAAAGCACACTCCAGCATAATCAGCTATCAAGTTTTCATGATCAGCTGTTCAGGTAAAGCAAGTCAGCATAAACAAGATGTGTTACTATGAAGTCACACTCAGTTCAACACGAAGTTCACAAAAACATCAGAGAAAATCCAGCTGTACATACAAGCTGTACAAAGCTAAGTAGTAGTAAAGAGACTAAAGAAATTAATGTGTGCTAAATGCTGTAAAAAACACATAGCTAAAGCAGCTATGCATCCGTAGTGCATTAGACATACAAACATCACAATTCAGTTCACAAAATCAAGATTAATGAAGTTACTGCCGTTATGGCCCAGGAACTTCCCAAATACACGGATAAGGAGTCCAAAAATCTGTCCAAAGATAGATAAATTAAAGCTTGATGCGTTTCTCATGGACATTCATATTAAGCAGAAATTTTAATACTACTGTATTCCTTTAGATATATTCCCATACAACAAAAGCTGATAATAAAAATTGGTCTCGGACTTTTTTTTTTTTGAACAAGATTTCAATTCCCTGGTGCAATTATGGAACTTGAAATGTAATTCTCTTTAGAACTACAAAGGAATTAGACCAGAGAAGCCCTGTTCGGAATAAAGCATGATAAAAAGAAACAGCTTCAAAGGCCACTCTTATATCGCTGTTGCCTCGTGTCATGTTGTATCCTAAGCCTGAGCTATGCTAGTGTCTGTGGAGAAGCAATGAGAAAAAATCAAAAACGAAAGAAATCTCTGCATCGCTTAGCATTTCAAATACTCTCCAGTCGCACAGAAACACGCGCTATTTTCTTTATTAGATTTTTAAATTCTACGTAGAAATGTGCCTTTGAAAGGCAGTAGCTGCTTCCTAGGGCGTTCATGTTGACAGATTCATCACTATCTATCATTTAACTACGCACTGGAAGAAGGCAGAGGGTAAACCCAAAGCCACTGCTTCAGGTATCACTTACTCACTAATTGAAATTTCTTTTTACAGAAGAATGTTGAAAAAATTACAATTTATCCTGGGCAGCTCACCTGAACAAACACACTAAGCTGAGAGCAGGTTCTGGAAAACCGCAAGGCAGGAGGAAAAAAAAAAATAAAGAGAAAGTTAACACTGCACATCTGCAGCTAAACAGCTGAACAAGTTGTTATCAAGGTTCCTGGGTAAATATGAATTCTTGAGTTAACCACCCAAAAAAAGCATTGCTGTATGGGGAAAGAATTTATTCTTTATTTTTGCTCCTTATGTATCTGCGCAGTTGTGCGCAGCGGGGCTGGCTGGAACCGGCCGTGCCCGCTCCAGGGCAGCTGGTGCCTCCTCGCACAGGACAGGAGGTCACCCCGTTCCTGCCGTCTGGACCTTGGGGTGAGGGGGACTTCTCACCCCAAAAGCGACAAGCCCCCGCACCATGAGCAGCTCATATGTAACAGGCCCATGGTGAACAGCCTGCACAGCCCCATGACAGTCCTGGCTGCACTCCCGCCCTCCATCAGCACTCATTCCGTCAGGTCTGTAATGAGGGATATGCTACTTTACAGCAAGCCTTACTTCTCTTTCCAGCACAGACCAACTAAGAATATTGGAGTTCATACTATCATATACTGTCGTATAAGCTACATTTAAAGTTGTTAAAGGAAGAAACTACAATGTGACAGCGAGATGCTGCATAAAATAGTCCAGAGTTCTCTGAAATTTACTCTGTTTTAAAGATGATCATATAAACCATCATTTTCACTGGTCTACATATAGACCAAGGAAAGAAAAGAAAAAAAGAAATAACTACTCCTAACTACTTTCCCTCACTGAAGGCCATGAAAGGTGCTATGGGATCCCCAAGCTTTCATCTCCTTTTGCTCCATCTTAATGTCTCCAACTACTCTTACTTTTCCTCTAATAAAAAAAGTTATTACTGTTAATTTTTGCCTGTTGCAAGCAGGCAAAATATGAACAACAGAGGCCGTTTTAAGGGATTTAACAGGTGAATAGCTGTCACTTGTCACCAGGAAGATGGCTTCAAATTCCTGTAGTCCTTTAGCAGAAAGGACAGTGGGACGGCAAAGACCACAGAACACATTTCTCTCAAATTGAGATCTACTAGAGGTGCCATATCCAAGGAATATTCATCAAAAAGTAAAAAGTTATAGTAGTATAAGTCTAGGCTGCCATTTCACAATTTTTTTTTCTTAAATAAAGTAGCAGTAACAAGATATTCTTAGTTTTATCAGGGAATAACACATTTCACTGACTTTTGTGACTTACAGAAATTAAAGATTTGTGGCATGCAAGAAGTTTATTCTGAACATATTAGGCAAACTTTACATTCCTAATCCTAAATTACTTGAATAACAACATGGCTAAGAGGGAAAAAAAGAGAGAATTTAATATTTGGATGAAAATGGGATAAACTAAATGAGGTGGAAGGTGCAGATGAAGGTGTAAGAGTACCTCAACTTTAATGAAAATCATACTAGGAGATTCCAGGGGTAATTCTTGTTCCTTACACTCCCTACCAAAGAAACAGCAATTTTGAAAGCTATCTGGAGAGATTAAAGAAACCGTTATCATGGATGTCTAGATTCTAGTGGACATATCACAGATTTTTACATCAAAATGAGCATTCAGTTTGCATTGAATTGGTTGATAAAGTTAGATAAACCCTTAGAAACTAAAGCAGCAACATGGTTAATACGCAGATAATACAAGATAAAAAAATAAAATGTAATCTGTACATTCTAGAAATTAGAACTTTAAATGAACTTAAACAGCATTATACATTGAACAACCTTTGTCTTTAAAAGCCTTCTGAATTTCTTCTAGCATTAAAGAGAATATTTTGTTGTGTGTACCATTAGGTACACACTTAAAGCTTAAACCTGGGGTAGTAGATTTGTCTTTCGTGATTGAGTATTTCCAAATTCAGAGAATGAAGGATGCCCCTAGCTGAAAGGGTGTGCTGCCAACCTAAACTGTTTCTGTCCAGGAGCAATTAATATCAGCTTTGTTCTGTCCTCCTACATCTTGTTTATTACACACTGAATCAGCAGAAAAGGAGGAAAAGCATCAAGCACATCCCAATTGCACTTCAAAAACTAACTTTTACTTTACTTGAAGAAAAAACACATTGCAGCTGGAAGCAAGCAAGTTTATGTCTGGCCATCGCCTAAAAACTGAAATGCACCTCCCTTACTGATTTCAAGTAAACATTGATGTCTCTCAGAAAGAAGTCTTATGTCTAATTTTATTCTTTAAAGACAGTAAATTAGATGTGTATGAAAAGTCATCTTAAAATCCCATTCTGTTTATCCAAAATCATGAAATATCTGAATAAAATCCATTCGTGAGCTTCTAGTAAAGATTGTGAGCTTGCCTCTCAGCTTTAGGTAGCTCACCTCCCATTTTATCAGTTGTTTCTGAGAAAGGATCTTGAAAAGCAGAAAGAACGGCATAAACAGGCATTCAGTAAGTATCCAGGCCTTATCTGGTTGAGAGCTGAGTAGCCTCAAGAGATTTCACAACCTGCCTCTGAATCCCTCTTCTCATGTTTGACCACCCTCATTGTGAAAAGCACAATTTCCCATCCTTTTTTTTTCTAGCTCTGTCGCTCTGCAGATCAAATAGAGGAGAAAAACATTCTTTCCAGTAATTTCTTGTTTGGTCTTGCATTGCTACTACTTGAGTTTGCACTCATGATCACACTTTCAATTTTAGAAATAACATAATTCCTTAAAGTATTGCAGTAATGAACTTCAGCCAAAGTGCAGCTGTACAAGTCCTGAAATGTATCTACCTTGGGATAGTTCTGCAGTTTTTAAACAGCTTCAATTTAGTCCTTTTTCTGTCCAGATCCTTCTGTCCTGTCTGCTTCAGTACCATTGCCATCCTTGTTTGTTTCTCCAATCAGAAAAATCTTCAAGTGAGAAAAATTGCATTTAAATTCTCAGCATTTTGGAACTGCAGAAGCAGCAAGAGATATACATGTCTAGTGAAACTGGGCAAAACCAGGAACTATGAAAACAGCAGTGCCCAATGTATCAAATAAAACAGCATTCCAGGCATGAATATGCTCCCACTAGAATTAAATTTTCACCACTCAGTTCAGATTACTTAGGTTAAATGTAGGACAGACAGACCAAAGCTCAGAACAAGGATTTCGTACTTCATCTGAGTGTTAATGTGAAGATATTCAAAGAATTAGCTGCTTGTATTATCACCCATGGTCTTTTATTCAAGTTACTGTCCAGGTCAGTCTACAAATGAACTTTCCCCCTTGTGCCAAATGCCAGTTGGGGACCTTCACTGTAATAAAAGATTCCTTGGGTTAAAAAAAAGAATAGGTTAAGCTGTAACTACATGAAAGAGTGATTTCTTCTGTGAGGTGCTGAAGCAATTGCACTTCCCTGTAATAATAGTAGGACCTGGAAGCCGAAGAGATGGTTCAAGTCTGAAGAGATGGAATAGTTAGAAAGGGTGACCTGTGCTTTGGTGGATATTTTTAAGGGAGGCAAACAGGCAAACAGTCTGAGTATCAGTGTAAAATCTTCCTCTTTCAAACAAAAATCGTATGATAAAGACATTTATCGAGATATTGTATTCCCTTTTTCATAAGTACATCATATATCTTCAATAAATCAACCAGCAACCACCATGGGGTAAGAGCTTGAATCAGAAGGAAAAGATCAGACAACATATATGACAAAGCAATAATATGTATATGAACAGATATATTCAAAAGGAAAACCTTAACACAGAAAGCACATGGTCAAAATATAGAGCCACGTCACCACTAAATGCAACGGCTTTGAAGCTGGCTAATCCACAATACTGAAGTTGGCTCCTACCCCAAACCTGTTGCACTAGTTTTAGCACGATAGCCAGCAGGAAGCAGCACTTCCTTCCACTGCCTTTGCAAGGCGAATCGACTGACTGTCCTGCCTTACGCCGTGTTGCAGACATGTTCCAAACGATGTTTAGAGGTATGGCAATAGCTTTCAAACCAAAACCCATTCCAGTAATATTCCAGTAAAAACTCATTCCAGTAAAAAAGTATACCCTTGTATTTAGATGATGCAAAAACCCCAAATGGATTTTTAACCATCATGAGATTAGTAATGGAGATTGTCTGAAAGAAAATCTAGGTTGGGAAAACTGATCAAACAGCAACAAACAATATAAATAGCAGCATAATTAGAAATATTTCTATTTAACCACTACAAAAGGCCAGTTTAGTTGTCCTCTAGTATACTTTAAAAAAAAAAAAAATCAGGTATCCACAAGCACTTGGACAAATATACTGATCAAATATACTAAGCAAGCTAGGTAACAAAGGCTGAGGTAGTGGTGACTTAAGGTCCACCTGTCTCTGTTTTGGGTTACAGTGCTCTTAAATTGTCTGATCTGTTATCCTCTACTGCCCTCTAAACACCCTCTGTGTTTCCTGC
>JAUBNY010000900.1:1785904-1797639 GCA_032275445.1 Crypturellus soui
TCATTTGTATCCAAAAATCCTGATCTACAAGAGCTTCACATTCAGAGAACGTTCGCAGGTAGTTACTTGGCATCTCATGTGTGTTATGTGTTATAGAAGTTCATGCTACAGGAATGCAGGAGGAGCTGGTGTTAAGGCACAGCAGTCATGGTTATAAACAACCCACAAATTATTTAGCCCCAACAATAAGTTATAGTAGTTTAAAAATAGGTAACAACCTCTGCCATCAGCACGTTCTCATCCCAGCGTTCAACTAGCAAAACTCTACCGAAACTCACTACTGCCTCATGTCATATTTCATCACTTGAGCGTGTGTTCCTCTCCTCTTCTTCCTACTGATATCCAGTTAGTGGTGAATCAGTGCCACTCTACTGTAAAACAAACCTCATCTTGATTTAATCGTCATTAAAAAACTGGTTTTGATTTCGTTGTTTTTTTTTTTTTGGGGGGGCGAGGGGGGGGAAGCAGGGAAGGAGGTGGGGGGAAGTGTTGAATTATTTTTATTATTCTATCTTGAGCCTCAGTCCTGACTGATGAGCCCCACTGCTGTGCCAACAGCGCTGATAGCTTGTGAGAGTAAAAATGACAGGAGGCAGTCGCCAAAAACACAACAGAAATAACCTCTGCCTGCAGCTGGCAGAACCTCTGCTCTCCTCGTGCACTGCCAGAATCTTAATTCCCACCTAGCATTCTCAACTAGCTTATAACGTGGAGAAAAAACACATTTTCATTGTATACTTCTAAATTCATTGTTTTTTATGAAAAACTTTCAATCCAATTTAAGGAGAAAAAAAAAAAAAAAAGAGGTTATTGCAGACCAGGATGAACTCAAAGCACAGAAAACCAATGTCATTTCAACAAAACCTGAATAGGTATATTAAATAGCTATTTCTGAATTCTATTACAGAAAAAAGTGAGCAACCTACTACTCATTTTTGCCACTAGGCAAGGGAGTTTTCCATAGCAAAGGCTCAGCTGCTGTATTTCATAGCTCTTCTTGTCCAAGGGTGGCTCTCAGCTCTTTAACAAAGGGCCCATAAAAGACCCGGGAAGCTGTGCAAGACCTTAAGGTGAGGTCTCCCCCAGCAGACTAAATGTTGCCCTTGGTATTCTCCTCTGCTCTAAGCTGATGTATTTTAAAATGTGCTGATTCCAAAATTAAAAGCTTTGTATCTCTCTTGAATTCAAGTTGCAGGTGCTGGGGAGATGATCATATATAGGATAAATTCAGCATTCAGATACACGCAGTGCATTAACATACACCACAGAAGACATTGCCAGGATAGAGAAAAACTGTGGACCATACAAAAGTAAAACTACCAAATTATTTATGTGCTATAACACACTCTAACATGTTTTTGTTAGCTGGAACAACAGAAGTTCAAGGAAAAAACAGCTGCAAGAAAAAACACAGGCATACTGCTATGCACATCATCCCATCAGCTTTTTTACCTTGTAGAAGAAAAAGAAACATTAGATACAGGCTGGTCACAGAAGCTAACAGTAGGAGAATCGTTATGTTTAGTTTTGGGCAAGCTTCCTTAATTCCACATAAGTAGCTGTTTCTAAAAACTTTGTTTAAATGAAATAAGAGTTTAATTGCAAGTCTTTAGATAACAACCAGTTCTTTAAAAGTTATAGTATTAATCAGTGGACAAGTTAAATAGCTATGTTAATTCATTTAGGAAAAACTAAAAAACTTAGCAAGACAGATTATTATTATTTTTAGAGCCTGCTTAAGAAACAAATACCATCTTTCATTCCTTCATGTTCCAATCACAAGTCATTGGACTTTACTGCTTTAAGCCATTTATTGTTAGCAGATGCTGATTGAGGGGGATACTTCCCCACATTCTAATTAAACCATTTTTTAATTCCTGCTCTGAGGACATAAAAGCTTGGGAAACAAGATGATTACCGACTGGTGCAGAAGTTCAATCGATACAGCCCGATTCATTCGTCATGTTGTTTTATAATCCAAACAGAACGGTCATTACTATTACAGAGCAATTGTAAACAGCCACTATGTTACTGTCAGGCTACAAGTTCAGCAACACTAATTACTGTTACCCTTGTCCACCAAAGGGTTTGTGATTTTTGTATCCATCTTTGGAATACACGATGTTTGCTATATACAAGTATTAGCTAGGGTTTCTTCACCTGAGATTACCTTAATAGCACTTAGTATCTCCTCCTTTGAAGGATTTTGTTCATTTTAGTCCAGTGTTATCTTTGGGCAAAAGCAAAGTAGGTGTTTGCCTAGGACTGCAGACTGCTAAAGGCAGCAAAAGGAGCAAAGCAGCTGCCTGCTCCAGCCAGGTGAAGGCTGCTTCTTCTGGAAGCTTACGATAGCGTGGAAGCACAGAAGTATTTTTCAGTGTGTAGGGCACAAGAGGGGCAAGTCTGAATTTCCCATTTGCTCCCTGCTAGAAGTACATTTTTACTGATTCCCTTGTGTAACAAAGTAAGTCTTGATTGTTTTGCACCACAGTTTCTGCTGGCTAAAGATAAGTTTCCAGGTCGTGTTCAACTCTGTGCTACTACTAACTTCAGAGAGATTCCAAACCTTCAGCAGATGAAAGTAGCTACTTTCATGCAAAGCTCATTGCCCCTTCCTGGGATATGCCCAGGTTAGCCAAAAGAACCTGCAGGAATCCAGGCAACTCTTAAACATATATTACTCTATATAGTTCATAGAAAACCCAGAAGCCTTGAACTCTGCTCTGAACAGAAAGTTTCAGTTATGGTTTGGGGAGTAGGGGAGAGGAGAAAAAGAAAAAACACACACATAGGACCTCCCTTAAAACCTCCATGAGACAGAGTCAAAAATACGATAAGCAAAGCTGAAGGCTATTTGGAGTCTTCTAGGTTCGCACTAGTGAGGAAACAAGACAATTAAAAACATTAAATAAATAAAAATAAAATCCTAAAAAAAACTTAGTATGTGAAACCAGGAGAAGTTCCTGAAGAGGGAATGTGCTCTATTTATGCCATTTGTAACTTCAGTTTTAAATATTCCCTGGATTATTGCAGCTGTACACATTCTTCTCCATAGACTACATTAAGAAATTCTAATCTAGTAATGATTAGCTGCTTCCTTTTCCCCCGCCTCTGGATCTCCATGGCTAGATGGCACTTCCACATCCATTTTAATAGTGGCTGATGTCTGTAAAAGGCCCTGCAAGGCAACGCGTGTGCCTCACTGTGCCGTTTGACCTGCCATTGCAGAACTGCACAGCAGACAGTTACTATTAACATAAATCGACTTGTTTCATAAAGGTTTTCCTGCTTTAGATCCCTCTAGGTTTAAGTTACAAGCTTAGTTGCTAAAGTAAACTACCTATGAAAGCATTTGATTTTAAAGCAATAAAAATTCCCTGCTCTACACTACTCAGTTAATTTAATTCTGAGAAAGCTAAGCAGAAAAGCTGAGAAATAAGCATGTTTCTTTTTACTGATAATTTGATTAAAGTCTATTTTATTCTTAATGTAATGATACACTTTTTCTTAGAAGAGTGCACACCATTTGTTTGCGCATTTACTTTCTTCACAGCCTTATCACCGAGCTCCAGCATTTACTTTACACCCACTGACTTGTGTTTAGGGAATAATAACACACAAACTGGTATTTACTAAGCATGAATATTCTGTAATGTGCTTAGGGATTCTCTAGCTCATTGACTTCCTTGTCATTGGAAACAGCATTTCTTCATTTATCTTGAATTTTCATGCAAAAAATACAGGTCTTCCTTTTTTTTCTCTAAAATCAATATCATTTTGGGAAAATAGTTTATTGCAACAAAGAGAAGGAAAAAAAATAAAGGACATATTTCCAAGGAGAGCACAGCAATGTTGTGTATTTAAAAAGCCACATTCTACAAATTTTCACTGTATTCAAGAGAAACTGCATAACTAGGCCAGTCCCAAGGAAGCATATTGTTCCAATAAACAAACCTGCCGAATTGCTAAAAGAAATTCCAATGAGTTGTCGAATCCAGACAGGGGTCAGAATTACATGGGGTGCAAAAATAAGAGAATTTCTAATAAACTGTCTTCCAAGAAAAAGTTTCCAGGGGCTAAATTTGAGAGTTGCAAGCTCATTGCAGGCAATTCAGAGCTAAGCTGTGTATATCAGTACAGCTCTGGTTTTGCATGCAGTAGAATAGAAAAAAGCCAAAATTCACGAAAAGTTCGAATTTATTATTAATCACTATTTCCACTAAATTTAATGCACTTGATTTCTATGAGGGTATTTAAAGGAACTTCTCAGGAAAAGGAATACTAGCACACATGATGTGATTGAAAGCTATGATTGAAATACGAGACAGAAATATTACATCAATAAAATTGGAACTTGACATTTTAAATTGTAATGTATTATTTTCAATAAAATCATGAAATAAAAATCTCTAATATGAATTGGTATCATTCCTGTTACTCATGAATTACTCATTTCACAGAGTAAGTATATTCAAAAAACAGCTTTATGTGCAGATTTAGGAACATTTTCTACCTTTCTCAAATCTTAAGAACAGATCAAGTGTACTATATATAATTATGTTATTGAAAGTTGCTACTGCATCTCCTTTTTATACCTGCATTTAACAGAAGTTTGTTTAATTTGAAGAGTCATGGCTATATAATTCTGATTTTTGCATTTAGAAGTGTTTTGAAAATTTGAAGCTTCATTTTACTTAATACTCATTTGACTATTTGGTAGAATACACATTTTAAAGTCAAATGCAATCTAAGGAATCTTACAATCCAGTCTATGCTCAACAAGGGTTACAGGCTGGTCATTAGTATCAAAATAGACAAGAGGAACCTTCTCTGTTACCATTCACCAAGAACCAATTTATTTGATTCAACGGAACTCATCATTTCAACTTACTTTAACTCTGAAAATGCAACTACACATACAAATCTTCATTTTATTACAACTCTTCGAATCAAGCACTCATGGAGAAACTATATTGGGAGTGTCATGCAAAACAAAGTAGCAGTGGGCAGTAGAGATATCCCTTGTCATACAGCAAATTCACTTCACATTTTTCCTTGATGATTATGCTGAATCATACCTCCTCCCACCACTTCACTTAAAACTAACATCCACTCATAATGTAATCATGATAAAGTGTCCACTTACCTGAAAATGAATTGTAAAAATGTTTATATTATATACAAGTAACAGTAAAACATTAAGTTAAATATTCAAAGTGCTTTGCATATATCATAACTGTTAACAAGTAGATAAAACCATTGATGTTAATACTCTTTAGCATTATGGTTGCAGCATGTATTTATGAAATGCACTAAACATGAATCATCCATCTAGATTAGTATTATAAGTAAAATCAAACAATACAGTTTTAACACATAATATATCTAAGTCCTTTTTGACTCTATCAAAATGAATCCTGCCATAGACCTGCAGAAGACAAAAGATACGTTGCTTTAGCAATATCTTAAGCCACAGATGAATTACAGATCATCCTGAACCAATTAATTTTTTTCCAGCAAGAAGTTTCCCACTGGATTCTTTTTTTTTTTTTTATTTTTATATTAAGCAAACAGTAAGCAATCCCCTCAAGTCAACAAATTGACCATCCAGGCCTTCTCAAACTTTAATATTTTAATGTCCATATTTTCTAAATTAGTTCTTCATCATATCAAAAACTTGCAGATTTTCCATTATCTCTCATTCAGAAGAATGGTATCTTCAGAACCACAGTGGAACTATAGCAGAAATAGAGATACAGAAATATAGCAGAAATGTGCCATGCATGGCACAATTTCCTTCACCCTTTTTGCAACAAATTGAAATACGTTTACTAGTTTCCTGATGATTGCTTTAGGAGTGGTTCAAAGCAGAAACAAACTGTAGAATGTCAATATGAATTTGTATTTCTAATGTCCATTTAGTCATTAAAATTAATTTTAAAATACAAATAGAGTTGACAACTGTACTTAAACTATATGTATCATAATATCTGTTAACAGATAGTCGGATTGTTTCACTGTAATGCTCTAGTTTAGAGGCCTTGGAGTGTGTTTGCTGAAGACTAGAGTGTTGCTTGTCTGAATGAGGCTGAAAAACATTTTCATTTGCATTAAATCATTCAGCTGGCAAGTAAATGAGGTCTGTTATTTCAGCGCAATTCTAATGCAAGTACAGAATGCTACATCTTATGAGAATGTTAATTAGAGCCAACTATAGCTTGACTGACCTGCCTGTAAATGAGTTAAAAAGCAATCATTCTTTCTCAACAAATTGTATTTTTTCATTGTATGCAATTCTCTTAAAGAAATACATTTTCATAGATCTATACTTAGTTACAGCTCCTAGGCTACATCAAAGACCAAAATAGAAAGGTTGCTTAAACTGACTTGTTCCACAAAAGGCACTACACAATCGGTATTTTCCTTTACAAGTGACAACTTTATTACTACACCTACATATTTGAGTGTCCATTAGTTAAGTTATGCTATTGAATAAACCTAAGATTCCTCCCTCCTTTGTCCAGAATCTATGAGAAGCAGCATTTTATCAGTCATAAAGGGGAGAAGTCTATATGTGACTAGAAGAACTTTCTTACATGAGAACTGAAGTTTTATTTATAACAATGCATTAGGCTTTAGAATTTAAGGTAGAATTAAGGGTCCTGGTGATGGAATAGTTAAAACTGAAAAGTAAAACTATTTTTTTTTAAAGATTTGCACATATGCAGAACTCTGTAGCATGAAGGTTCCCTTGTTAAAATAGTCATAACAAGGTATCAACATCACCACAGTCTGTGCTGCCCATCTGTTCTGACAAGAAAACCAGAACAGTGACTCTGAAGTCAATGTCTACATTTCTGTAGATAAAACAGTTGGTATTGGGAACTCAACATCCACAACATATGCATTTGAAGGGCTTCTTTTGAACTCTTCTGTAGTGTCAATGTGTTTCCAATAGCTGTTGGAAGCAGAGCTCCTCTGCTGAAGAACAGCGTTTGATTTAACTCTCTATGAAGGGAAGCCCATTAATGAGCTCACAGGTCACTTCATAGTCATGGGTAGGGAGAAGAGGATGCCATTCCTCAGAGCTAAAGCAGCAATGCAGGCACCAAGTGAGACTGGGGACCACAGGCCAAGGCTGAATGTGTATTACTACCTCTCTGAAGAGTATAGCCATGAACTTTTCTCTTCCAAGTATCCCTAAATTACTTGCCTGTTCTTGTTGCACTATAATGTTTTACAGAAGTTGCATGAATTTCAGGAGGGATGATGTTGCCATGTCATGTGACTAAAAGCATAAAGGACTAGTTTTTACTGGGCCTGGCTTTGCCTTCTGTAGGATCTTTACATTTACCATGGAGCATCTATATCCCACACACTTATGGATTGGTCTGAGGTCTTACCAAGAATCTGCCTTTTCAAACTTCTGGGTTAACTTAAAAGGAGTGAGGCCAAAACCATGAGTTTGAGATCAGAGTGTTATAATACTAGCTGTTATTTTAAAGTTAATGTACATATTCACCTTACAGCATATCAAAATAGTACAAGAGGCACCACTTAGATATAATTTCTGACTTTTTACCAGCTGTCTGCATTACACATATACAGTTTTCCGTTGATTCTACCAGTAACTGCTTCTGACTTGAATAGACAGCATCACTTCTGATCAGTTCTATTTCTGACATGTTCTGATCTAGAAGAAAGAATAATTACTGACAAAATAGAAATTTTGCATTCAAGTCAGCTTGAGGCTGAGAAGAAAATACTTTAAAATAGATTATGTTGTCAAAATACTGTTATATAGTAGAAGAATTAATGGAAGAATAAATACAAGAAAAGGAAGGTTTTATAAGGAGCTTAAAAAGTACAGATATGCTTGAAGTTGAAAGAGTGAAAGAAATACCTTTCGTTTGAAAGTATGAAAGAACCTGTGTTCAAAGAAATAAACCTGGTTCCTTTTTATCTAAAAGTGTACCACTGTAGACCTGCTTTTGGCCTTCAGCTGCTTTGAGAGATCTGTATAAGAACTTCAGATATACAAAATACACATAGTGTTACAGGTGATCAAAAATATTAATTGTAGGTTATCAGCAATATTAACTGTAGTCACAAAGTCACAAGACTGATAGAGATAGTGCTGACAATTGAATTAAAGCTGTTAAAAATCAAGATCTAGGTACTTCAGAGTCTTAACTGATGTCTAAAGCTGCACAGAAGAAAAAATAACAATAATTATATCAACTTCAGTGACTTTGCTAGATGAAGCAGGGCTTGAGCTTGATGTTTAAGGAGAACTCCAGATTATAACAAGCATCATACAGCCCTCGGTGTAAGCTGTAACACTGTGGTCTCAGTGAGGCGGTTACCTCCACTTGAAATATTAACTCTGTGGTGTACCTGTATGTGCTGTAATAACATCTCTGATAGCAACAGAAATTATCTGGAAAGGGGAAAAACAGAACAGTTAATGCATAGCACTTGAACAGATAAAGCAAAGTACAAAGCATTTCAAGTAGGGTGAGATGTTGTAGAGTCTACTCAAACAGTAGAGGAAGTCCCACTATTTGCTACATTTTTGTTTTAGTTACTGAGCTCAATAACTGAAGATGAAACATTATAAAGAAGGGAAGAGAGCAAGTGGGAGAAGAGCATGAAAAGCACGTGAATTTGAATTTCACTGAAAAGTACATGAATCAAGAACCTTAATCTATTTCTGAAACATAAAGAAACTTTGTCTTTTATTTTAAGAGAACAGTCAGCATCATATTTCAGTTTTCTTGAACTGTCAATAACTGTTGACTTGCTTAGTCTGTTTGCTGCTAATATCCAGAAAAATATCTGCTGTATTGCTACCTTGCAAGTTCCCCATCCTTTCTGTACATTTGATTTTGCCTTTGCAGATACAATATTACACAACTACTGTTTTTCTCACCTTTCTGGTTTTAGTCTGTCTTTATTCTGTTAAATTTATTTTATATTCTGCCTGGTTTCTCAGGAGATCCTCCCAAATAAGTGAATTCAGTTCAAATACCACCAACAAATTAATAACTACATTTGCTCTTCTGCCACCCAACTTAAGAAAACACTGGAAATCGGTGGATACAGTAATGCCCGGAGGACTAAAACTTATCAATTCAAATACTGCTAGTGGCTCTTCATCCCTCTGTGAGCTCATCTCACAGCGATTTCTTCTAGATGTGATCTGCCCTGTCAACTAATAAAATTGCCACCATATAAGACAGTGTCAAAACTTTACTAAAGTCGATATATATATTACTGCTTTCACTTTAACTTAACTGCTTTAACTTTAACAAAGGAAGTAACACTGATGTGCTGCCTTCTTGAAATATCTGTTATTTTTTACCATCTTATCACTCCCTGTTTACTGGTTGATAGTTTCATAACTACTCTCAAATTGGTCTTAGAGATTGAATCTAAGGACTATCGTGGATACAATTTCTTAAGTTTTGTTCTCCATTTAAGGATATTGTTTGCCTTTAAAAAGAGAAACAACACTCAGATGCCCTTTATCTCCTATTTCTAAATATAATCCACAGTTAAGATAATAGTCAGCAATTCCAAGATTTATGCTTTCTTGCATACTCTGAAGAATTCAACTGGGAAGAACTGCCATTTCAAAAGCACTTCTTTTATCTAAGTATAGCTTCGCTGTTCACACCTATGTGTTCTTACCCTTTTCAGATTTAGATTATATAATTACGTGCTCAAAATTATCCCCTTTCTGTGTGAAGGCAGCTGATTTTACATCAAATCTTCCTGCAGCACTCCCAGTTCCTCATGTAATATTTGATATTTTAACCATGGACAGAAAGTGATCAGGTACCAATCTGAGTGTAATGATCTAGCTATTTCCAGTTGAATCTGAATCATTAAAGAGATATTGCAGACAGGAGTGAGAGCATTGCCTGAGCCAGCACTGCCTATTATAAAGCAGTGTTTTTAGTTCCTCTTAACTTCAAAGTAACTGTCCACATTGAAATATATGCATTATGTCTGCTTCAAGTTGCTTATTATTTCAGTCACAATTCAGCTATTCCCCAGAACAAGACTAAGTGAATTGTGCTGTTCATTGCTTAGAAAACTTAATATTCCTGTGCTGGACAAGGGAACTGGACATTTAAGCAGTTGCCTAGCAAAGATTTATCTCTTGCTGCTCCTGGGAAATGCCACCAAATCACAGGGCATGACAGTGCAAGGGAAGGGAAATGGGCTGACACAAACACCACCTCTTCCTTCTTTACCAAGCAATATCGGAAATAAAGAGTTACCTGAAAGGAAGCTGAGACTCTTCCCCTCGGTGCAGAAGCCAAGGGTGAGAGCTTCTTGGCAGCGGTGCAATTGCATGGGATCCCACACGGGTTCGGTCCCGCACACCCTGCTATTTCCTGCCACGCAGCAGGCAGGTACCTGCAGGATCTAGACATGATGCTCTATTACTGGTAAATCTACCTGAGCTGCTGTGGTACCTTTTTGCCCCCTCCCCTGATAGCTGCCACGTAACATGATTTCACATGTTTGTAAGCTAGTTCAGAGACCAAATACAAATGCAGTATTAGGGAGCACTGCACATATTGTAACTCTTCCAGGAGGTACTTAGACTTGCAGAAAAATGATGTTACCACTTCACTTAGTGTAAAACTTTCTCAAATATTATTATGCTTTATTATTGTGAATTTTCCCATGCAGTTTATTTTAGAAAAGAGATCACTTAGAAAGTAATAAACAAATATTCTACTCTAACAAAGTTTACGCTAAAGAAAAACAGAAAATTTTTCAAACCTTGCCTCTTTGACATCACCTGTGGGGATAGACTAGAAACCTATGAGGAAATGTCTTTAACCTTCCTAATCTTTGTTATCAAATTCAGGCTGTTAATCACATGCCTCTGGCTGCTGAAGTCTGACAAGCTTCTCTGCATCAACAGAATTATGTCTTGTGCTCCCCAGAATCAGATATAATGAAGTTGCTCAGTAAAAATAATGAGCTGCTTTAGTAATGAGCCCTGATCTACAGCTTCAGTCTGCAGAATATCTTCTTTTCAATTGAAACATAATTAGATTCAGTTGAGGTCCCCAAGTTGAGATATTAAAGACAACCACAAAATAATCATACTTAATTATGAAAACTGAATACACTAGGAATGAGCTTTCAAAGACTCCCATCTACTATTAGCATTAGCATAGCATAGAAACATTAGTAAATATTAGTTAAACTATTAACACTGAAACTACTGGGCAATAATAGTCCTTAATTGGTTATGAAGCTAATGCCACAAAACTGGAGCCATTATGTTTACACCCAATTGCCCAAGGACAATTGTTTACATATTTAAAGCTAATGGCTTGAAATTCAGCATTAAGTGCAAATGATTTCAGTTAACACCAGTAAGAACTGAGGAAGACTGACACTGATAAACTCCAGGCCATTAATTTATGCACATAGTTGAAAATTACTTTGGTGCCAGGTACACAAGGTTAAAAATATTCCAGCCACAGCATGAATACCAAAGAGCCATAAGTACGTATGAAAGCAAGGAGGTTTTAACAAAAGGTGATATAAACCAAGTCTGTATCAGTAGCTCAATCACATTTTACGACCAAAGGGTAATAATATACCACTGAGCGGCTCCAAAATGCTGCTCACTGCGCACACTGTAAAAAAGCTCTCTGGAAATGACAATGAACAATATTTAAGAGCAGTTAGCTCAAATATCG
>JAUBNY010000900.1:1813359-1825883 GCA_032275445.1 Crypturellus soui
CACTTTTTCAAACTCACCCCATCCTTCAAGGCTCCCACAGTTGCCCTCTCTCCATTGGCCTTGCTCCACAGTAATATGTTGAAAATAGAGATTCATTTTTCTTGCCAGACAGGGTAAATGGTTATCTGAAGTGAAAAGTTTCATTTCCCAGCATCTTTCATTGAAACTATCGCCTGATAATTATACTGAATAGAAAGTAACCATTCATCAAATCCATAATATATCAATTTATCATGGCGGTTCTTTCCTTCGTGTGAAGCTGAAGAACAAAAATGAATCAGTCAAACCAAACTCCATCACATCAGAATCCTTTAAAAAAAATGGATAAAATGCATTTTCCTCATGCAGTAGAATGATTGAGGCCCTGTAAGTGCTAAACTATCTTTTGTCATTATAGGAGATTATTTTAATCTCATATCCTGACAATTCAAGACAGTGTAAATTTACAGGCAATTTAAAATTATTAAATGTTATCTGACTCTTAAGTGCAGGTAACAAATAAAATTTTTCATTCCCATGCTACCATAATCAACTTTGCTAAAGTAACATTTAAAGGGAAAAAAACATGCATTTCACAAACAAATTTATCTAAATGGCTGCTGTTAGCTACAAATATACATGAATACATTTGCCTTAGTAATATCTGCAGCCTTCAGCAGCTCCTCAGTGTGAAAGTCATCATAAAAAATGAATTACTTTGTTTTGTCATTTCTATTTGGCCTAACATGACTTTATCCATATAATCATACATTAGACAAGCTTTAAAAACTTAAAATGCATTTCCTATTTTTCAGTTTGCTGCTGTTCCCTGTTGGAGTGATGCCTACAGAGAACTCACCATTGTATGCACTAGGTATGTACCCCAGGTGTGCACAGCTGTGCCGTTTCTGACCACAAAACAGGTTTTTCTGCCTTGCACCTTTCCCTCTGCTTGTTTCCTACCACAGGAATAAGCAAAACAACCACAAAACCATGATTTCCTCCATTAAAAAAGGAAAAAAAAAAAAGAAAAAAAAAGTACAAGATTCCTGACCTAAAATACCATATGCACATGACAAAATACAGTATGCACAGTTTCTGCCCCAACTCCTATTCACTGAGATAAAAGGGAGAGAGTGTTCAAGAAAGCTGAAGTAACCGTCAGAGCTGCATTACCGCTGCTGGCATTAGATCATCACCATCCTGAGCCCTGATGTCAAGTTCCTTTGCTGCTAACGCTTTGTTGCTTGGCTCTGATCCCTCAATGTAATAAGGCAAATGCTCAGAGATGCTCATTTTTTGGAGAATTAAAAATTAATGACAAGAATTCAGCAATCATTTTAATTTTTGCCCAAGGCCTTTTTAGTTAATTTATATGCTAAGCATTCAATAAATTATGAGAAAAAAATATATTTTTGTAGGGGCACATCTTGTAAAAACGATGATTACACAGATAAATAATACAATTCATGATATCAGTCCTTTTCCTAATAAAGGAGAGATTGTGGCACAGTAAATATTTGCTGCAATAAAACTTTAAATTAGTTTTCCAAATACATCTATACGAAATATAGATAGAGACAGTGAGCACATACATCAGTTTTGATCATGTACATCAGCCAGCAGTTACTTAACTGCGTAGACCCACAGATTGCCTATGGACATAAGTAATGGCATTCACTGAGTGGCAAAGCTAAAACAAGAGGGCTGTTTTTCATACCCCTTTTCATACCCCTGCTCTACACTGATGATCCCCCTCACACCACTGCCCCGTGACAGCAATGCCCCTGCAGCAACTCCTGGCTCATGTGGTGGGAGGAGAGCACAGGGATTTGCCCCAGTGCTTTTAATTATAGGAGATGAAATAAGTTTGTTGAACACCAGTGGAAGCCCTGCTCCCATAGAAGGCGCTGAGATTTGTGCAAAGGCGGGATGTGAGAATACCACAACATGCTTTTGGCATCCCAGAAACATCACTGGAAGCAACTTTGAAGGACACAAGAGATTCGACTCAGCTCAGGGCATTGTTAAACAGCACAAAAGCTCCTCACTAATGGATATTCTAAGTAGCAGCCTCTTACGAAAAAGTAAAGCACATTTTTGCCTCTCAGGGTTGCTTTGAAACACTGAAATGAGGTTTTATCATCAAGGGAGAGGCAGCTACAAGATCTGTACAGATATGTCTTTACCGGTTGATGAACTGGGAATACAGCAAAAATAAAAGCAGATAATACAACCTGAACACATTTCCATCAATCCTGAAAGCAAAATAATCACTCTTCATTATGTGCTGAACACTTAAGCCAAAAATCCTCATCAGAGTATAAGCAAGAGAAGATATGGGTAAGTCCCCCCTTTACTTCAAAAAATATCTGTAACACCAGTGGATTTTTCTTTTGTTCTCTGTGCTCAGTGAAGAAAGCATACTTTTTTAGTACAAAAAGACATATTTTAAGCTAAGCAAGATGCCCAGAAGGAACAGTCTTCAAGAAAGCAAAGTCTTCAAAAAAGTTAACTGTGAATTAGTAGTTCGCATCTCACTGACTACTTTGATCTGCAAGACTAAAAGCAATCTAACTCTTCACTGACAATTTTGAAATAAATCTTTCAAATTACAAAAGTAGCAAATGCAGGCACCTTAATATTATAACTGCACACAGCACAGAGTTGAGCTTTTTGGATGTGTTTTTTCAGTGCCAGTAATGCCATGAGGAAGACAAGATGCAGAGCTCCTGTTTGCCTCTTGGCTGCATGAATACAACATGAAGCAAATGTGCTAAAAAGGCAAATCTGCTCTGAGATGAAAAATGCAAATCTTTTTGAACCCAGAGAACAAGAGTATTAGCATCCATCCAGCAATACACTACTGTTCTGGAAAGAAAAGTGGTATACACAAAGAACATGCAGATAACAGAGACGTGCCATAGGCTACATACATATTTCTATATGAAAATTACCACCATTGCTCATTACACAGGCCATTTTCACAACACTGTAATTTAAACTATGAGGCCACCTTACATTGGGAGCATCAGCATATGGTTGTGAGCAAGAGCCAAAGCCCCGCTGAAGGCATGGCAGGGTCCCACCGCCTTACAGGGGTTTTCCAGTACCTCTTCGAGCTGCAAGGAACAACATGCAGGTCCCCAGATCCACAGCAGATGGGCTGGCTCTGAAGATGCAAGTTTATTGCCTCAATCTGCAAGGAGTCATTTGCACTAAACAACATGCCATCTCTACAGGAATTTAGTGGCTGATTAAGATCGTGCTCCACACATTTTTAGTTTACATCCATGGTTGTTAGGAACAGTTAAAAATTTAAGTTATTCGTGCTTTGACACTCTAAAAGTATCATAGATTATGCTCAAGTGAAATATATACCCTTTTACAAATAATGGAGTTTTAAGTCAAGGATTTTTGCTTTAGACACAGTTTTCATTTTCCTAGACCAGTGAAGTTTGAGAGGCTATTGCATGGATTAGATACTTTCACTTAGAAATTGATGTTGTGAGCACTCAAGGCACAGAGGTGCATTGCCTTTAAATGAAAAAAAAAAAATCTTAAATTATGGCAATTTGAAGTCAAACAAATGGCATATTGATTTCAAGGGACAAAGTGCTCTGCATTTATTCAAATAAACCCTCTAATTGCTGAACGAGGCACAGGTTCAAGCGAGTTACTGACCTGCAGCTTGAACAGCCCCAAAGCTCAGAACAGCACGTCTTTGGGGCCTTGGGCACCCAAAGCATGGGAAGCTGTACATCTTTATAGGATACTTGCTGGCTCTTTAGGACACTACTGTACTGAAAGCTCATGGTAGCCTCCTCAGTAGAGGCTACTTCAACTTTTTTATTCTGCAAATTGCATATTTTGATGGGTTATTCCTTTTATCCTTCAGTAATTTGATTTATAGATCTATTTTCCCTTTGGCAGTTTTTTCATATCTGTATATGCTAGAGTGAAAACAAGAGTCCTTAATGCACTATTTCTGTAGAAACGTGCATGTCTAATTTACAGGCAAATGTACCCTTTAAACTGATGGAATTTCTCAGTTTTTTTCCTGGTTATTTCAATAATCCTTCCAAAAACATTACATTCCAGTCCATGTGAATCCAGGTATTGGATTCATGCCTCAGTTTCTTCTTTCCTCAACACGTAAGGCACTTTTGAGCAATCTACATGGGTTCTTTTTACTTTGGGGGTAGGGAGAGGTGTTTGCTTTTATTTTGTTTTTACAACCAGCAATATACATCCTACTGACACTTTCAGAAATACAACTGCCAGGATTTAATATTAGAATTTGCAACTTCTAATGAGTCATGATTTACAGTATCCTCTGGGAATGGTTTTCCATAGACAAGTTCACATTTCATATGACATGATTCTTGATATCTTTTTCTTGAGATAATGTAACTCACTACAGTCACAGGCAGAATAAGGGATTGCCACTGCTGCGATACAGGGCAGACATGACAATTCCTGTGCAAACCATTTTCCAAAGCATATATTTAGTTTTCCAAAACACTGCTTGGCATAGCACATAGCCTCCATACTGTGATGTTGTGACCAAGCCATAGTAGTTCAATATAGATTGTGACAGCACACATCAGAAACCTTTATCCTGCTTCACCACAGAGCATAGCTGTATAAGCAAACTTGCCATTTCCTCCTTAAACTCAGCCAAATTGACGGGCTCGTATTGCAGCAGCACGAAACCTAAGTGATGACACCACAGCGGTGAAATGTTGCATCTAGATGCTCTGCTGGAAGCTGATCTGGGGGGGAGCCCAAGTACAGTACAAACTGTTCTAATATAGAAATAGTAACATAACTGCAGACAAAGTTTACTTTTTATTTAGAAACTATAGTCACAAAAATATGCTGTTCGAACTGTAATTAGGTGATATCGTGCAAGTCAAGCTATTCAGGGAGTAATTTCACAAAACCCATAGATTTTACTTTTAGCCTTATCATTACTTATTATGTTGCTTAATTAGCCATAAGGTATCAAGTCTAATATTGGTTCACAATTTTTTTCTACTTAACTGTTCTTCACAACTAAGAAAAACTTGTCAAAGCACTTTCATTCGATGCAAAAAAAAAAAAAAAAAATCAACTGCAAATACTGTATCTGTAACCTGACTATCCAATATTAACCAACAAAACCACCACTCTACCACTTAAACATTGTTTTCCTAAATAGAAGGATGCAACCTAGATTTTAATAAGCCTCACACAACTTCATCCTTGTTAATATTTATACTAAATGAAAATAGATTTTTTCAGTAAAAAAAAATCATAATAAAGATGCAGCATGTATCTGAATCATACACTTAAATTCAGAAGCCATTGGCAGAGAATACAGAAATTTTGTAAATTCAGTGGAAGAGGCAAGCATTTTCTAAACAGACAGTGAATGAAATTGTGAATTAAATTAAGACAATTTGTCCTATTGTTAGAGGTCATACACATATAATACACATTGGAATATGTACTACACATTGCAGCAGGTAATTTCATATGCCCTCTACATATGAACAAGGTTTACTACAAATATATGCAAAAGAATGCATGCCATAATTGATCAGAATACAAAAAGTATGGAAATCAAAATAATTGCTGAGTAGAAAAGTTGGGAAATTCAATTTATCTTTCACTATGCTGGAAAAGTATTTCCGTTTGAATCTAAACTCCAATTCACCATGCATAAACTATGGCTATTTATTATACTGTTGTGTCATTTGTCACTTTTATAGGATTCACCGCATTTTCCAGGCTATAAAATGACTTAAAATTATGCAGCAGTGATGTATGTTATCATTATTTCTCATCGCCAATGTTAGCATTATATTTGGCAGCACAAAAACAAGGCTGATTTATAAGATGAATAAAGAATAACATCCTTTAACTATGTGCATCTATCGAAGCTTCATTTACTTCAGTTTTAAATATTACATTCAAAACAAATATTTGATCAAATTAAATTCACAACATCTCATTGGGCTGATTGGTACAACGGATTGCAGAGAATATTGAAAGAGCAAAACCTCCCATCAAACATGGAAACAGGAACCCAGCTGCCAGGATGGGCAACTAGATCCATCTACAAACAGCTCTTCCTTCAGCAAGTAGTCGTAGGCAATATTGGCAAAAGATAACTGTATAATTTAATAGGTTCAGAATCTACTCCTTTCTAAAGAAAAGTTACAAATCTCTTAGGAAAACTATTGTTCAAATGTAAATCTACATTTCAGTCACTTTAAGGAAAGCCTGGATATCCATTTCCACAAACCTGCTTTGATGGGTTTAGTAATCACAAATTTCTGAGCCTGGTTTCATTTCATTAACCCAAAGGGTCGCCTTTATGGTGAAAATCCTTTGTATTGTCATAAGGATGAAATCAATGAGGCTCTAGAGAAAAATCCTAAAACCAATGGAAAAATGTTTCCCTGAGAAAATTTATGTTACCAAAAAATACAACAGAGATTTGTTGGCCTATTACAAATTTCTACACAATGTGATTACCTAAAATTACACATTACACATTACCTAAAATAGCTTATATTCGCTGGCCTCAAATCAAGTTGATATTGCTGGATTTAGGTGTTTGGGTTTTCTTGTGCAAGTGCTCCAAATTTCTTCTATAAACTCCAAATCTCACCTCAACATCTAAGCATCTTGTGATGCTCAGAATTGAGATCCAGTTACCTTCAGGCATCCATAAACAAGCACGGATCAATGCAACCATTTTAAAAGCCATTTTCTTTCAGAACAGGCTGCCTATTTTTATCTGATATAACACCATGCACGTCCAGTAGCAGGACAACTGTAAATAAGAATCTCAAGCTAAAGCTTAGAAAATCATTTTGGGACACCAAACATATTTGCACTGTTTCTAAATGTCTCTAAACTCCTTTAGAGAACTATCAAATTGAGAAAGGAAGAAAGTAGACCTGCACAGATACAGGGGATCAGCCCCACACATATACACGCTCAGTAGCGGTTAACACCGTCTCCCTCCATGGAGATCACACACTACTTGGGCTTTCCAGCCTGATTTTCTTAAAACAGGAGTGTTTGGGCAAGTTTATGGAATCACAGAATTGTTAAGGTTGGAAGGGACCTCTACAGATCATCTAGTCCAACCCTCCTGTTCCAGCAGGGACACCCAGAGCATGGGGCACAGGGTGGCATGCAGGCAGGTTTCAAGATCTCCAGAGAAGGAGACTCCACGGCCTCTCTGGGCAGCCTGTCCCAGGGCTCTGTCACCCTCGCAGTAAAGAAGTTCTTCCTCACATGGAGATGGAACTTCCTGTGTTTCAGCTTGTACCCATTACTCCTTGTCCTGTCACTGGCCACCACGTAGAAGAGTTCGACCCCATCCTCCCTTCATTCTCCCCTCAGGTATTTGTATATGTTGATCAGATCTCCTCTCAAGTTCAGAAAGATGCAAGATGTGACTCATAGCTATAAAGGCAGCTCTCATAATTAACGTCCACAAGGACCAAGTGTCCATCATTAAACATTACCTATCTCTTCATACAGGTGCTTGCTGAATTCATTTTTGTACATGAAGGTAAAGGGCAATTTAAATTAATTTCAGTCTGCTTCACAACCTTGCTGCTTATTCAAGATGGCTTTTAAATGACCATGACCTTGTTTTGTCTTCTGCTTGTTTTAATATTGCTTTTTTTTTTTTTCTTTTTTTCCTTTTAAGAAATTATTAGGGTGTCTGGGATGGTTTCCACAGTGCCACCTGCTTGTCCCCAGGTGCAAGACCACAAAAGGTGCAAGTGGGGAAAAGGCAAGTGTGGACCATGTGGAAGAGACCTGCACATGGGCAACACCACCAGCACAATGACAGAGGATACTGGGAACATTAGAGGGACTATGAGAATAAGGTGAGAAGAATAAGTAGGAAGATTAAATGGGGGGGTTTAGGCAGAACTGGAAGGAACAGATATCTCCATGGCATATAAAGCCGAAAGTCAAAAGAGAAAGCAGAAGGGAACAGCAGTAGCCTTCCTGGGGGGGCCTTGCAGGACCATGTCCGGACAAAACCAAGAGACAAACCAGCACCTTCACATTTGCGGTATTGTTTGGTATCACAGCCAGCTCCAAGCCAGCAATACAGTCATTTCATAATTTCAATATTTTGATTAAGATACCTTAAGATCTCATTACAAATTGATAAGAAAAGAAAGTATGCATTTTCTGCTATAAGCTACACAGTACTTCCAACTTACGAAGAACCTAAGAAGCAGATAAAGCAGATAAAATAATTCAAAAGACAACAAGATGACAATTTAAAATGGAAGTCATATTAAAATGACATGATGAGACAAAAGGAAAAGTATACCCAAACAGTGGATAAAGCCAGCATATTATAACCAGTAGAAGCAAGCTGTACATAGCACAGGAGATCAGGCAAAAGAAACACAAAATTAAAAAACCTTGTTAAATAGCTAGGAAGCAGCCTTGCTTCCCAGAAACAGGCTTGCTTCTGTGGACACAGAGCCTGATTTGTCATGGCAGAAGTACAAATCTTTAGCATTTTACGTTAAAGAAAAGATCCAACATGCTCCCAAAGGCTACTGCCATGATCTACCTTCACGTTAAACACACCAAGACGACTGGGATTATTTTTGATCACCCCTAGCCAATTAATAAATTCAGTGCCCTGCCTCTGACCCAGAGCCCAACCCTAAATCCTTCAATCCAAGCAGAAAGCTGTTACAGGGTGACAGTAGCCACCATATAAATTGGCAAAGGCAGTACTACATTTTCATGCAATTATACAGCCCATTGCTGTCGCACACTTAAGTATTTTACTGTCCAATACACTCACAGACAAAGCTGCAGGTATTCAGACTGATTCCCATAATTCCAAAAAGGAAATGGGGATCTTTGATAATTTGCCCCTTCCTCCCTTCTGTTCAGTTAGACCAAGAAACATTCTCCTACTCGAGCTGGGACCTCTTTGTCATCTCCCACATCAGCCTGACATTACCCTGCTAACCTGAAAGAGTTAATATTTGCTTTGCATGATCTTTTTTTAAGTGACAGAGTAGCTGTTTTTTCCACATCAAATAGAAAATCTCATACAGCATATGCCAAAATTATTTAGAGCATTTTGTGAGGCAGTACAATGAATCTGCCAAAGTAATACAAACAGATGGATGTTTGTTTTCAGTCAGTAATGAGACAAAACTGGCCTTTTCTCAAGAATAAGTACATGAAATGTTTTGGGTTTTTCCGCCCCCCCTCACCATGAGGTTTCTTTTATGTGGCCTGACAACAACTAATCAGGTCCAGGAAATCCTCAAACTCGCAGTGGAAAAGTGTGACAGCAGTAACACCTGCTCACTTTTTCCCCACCAGGTAGAGTTCAGTTTATGGCCAAACCACTATCAACAGAACAGCAAATGTTAGCAAATGCTAATAGAAGAAATTACCTTAACAGGGGAATTTCTGTAGGCTTTTTTTGCCTGCATTGACAGTTACTTTGCAGGTACTTTCTTCTTTAACTGACATGAGTCAAGCAGAGAACAAAAAAAAAATAGCTGTCCAGAAGCTAAAATAAAGTATTTGACCTGAGTCAGATGAAAACCTCTAAAAAAGAAAGTAGACATGACCTTCTCATCCCTTGCAGACACAAGATGAGCTCCAAGGCCAAGGAGCACTTTGGAGCTGAAGGGCACAGAGCTTTAATTAACAGGTCCTGTCCAGCACTCCTCACCAAGACACAGCAAGCTTTTATTGCACAAGACAAGCATCTTATTGCCCACATCGGCTGCACAGTGAGAAGCTCAGCAGTGCATTCCCAAGAGAAAAATAAAGAGCTGTCTTTCCTTCCATCTGTGGAAGACAAGTTGATAAGAGAGCTAAGCTGCTATAGTGATTCTGGGAACATACCCTAAGAGAAGTCTTGATTAGTCAAAGTAACATCCCCATCTCCAAAGCCTGGGATACATTTCAGGCACTGAAAACATACTTTGCAGACAGGGACTTTTTGCACAGAATTGAGTGCACACTCTGAAAGTCATTACAGAGCTGGTGATCATCATCTCAGCCACTCAGAGCGACTGAAATCCAACTACAAAAGTCAACAAACCTCCACCATACCAGCCATGCCTCCACTGCATCCTGTCTGCTGACAGGCCACAGCTGACGACAGTGAGGAAAAAAATCATTTCTCTCCTTTATGTACTTCTTCCTGCTTTAGGCAGAATAGAAGACTCTATAACACTCTTCAAATTGCATCCTTCATCCATAGAGAAGTTAAGAGTAGATAGTGCATGTCACATTTTATAATAAAAACCTGGCTTGAATTTCCAAACAAGAACAATGCTTTGAATTTATAGTCATGAAGAGAGCAGCATATACAAAAACCTCATGCAAAGTGAAAAAAAGTGCTGATTTGTTATCTAGAGGGATTTGTGTTGATTGCTGTTAGAGTTGAGAAAAATCTCAGTGTCATGCAGCAAAATATACCTCCCATAGCCTAGTACTCTCACATGAGTCTCAGTCAGGACTTCCTCAGACTTTCATCAAACAGGAAAATTGAATTAAACTTTACTACCACCAGGAGGGGCAATGAGTTTTATAGTCTGTTTCCTCACTTATCCAAGTGAGCCACACTGGGATTGGATTTTTAAAGCTATTTCAAGCTGGGATGTGACTTCAGTTCAACATGACAGGGGTAACCACAACAATTACCATCCATTTCTGGGTTCTGGGTTATACTTATCATATCCTCTAACTCTATACTTGTTTTCAGTTAATTAACTCTTCCCAGGGAAAGAACAAGAAATCTTCCTCTTAATATAGGATAGCATATTAATTTGAGAATGAAAGGTAAATAACTAAGGTGATTTTGTTTAATTGTAATTCTACTATGGCAGGTCATAAATGGGTCTGAGTCCAATGGCAGTAGTTTGTTGCTTGCTCTTATAAATTATTGACTTCAATCATATTTTACTTGGGAAACCAAATCATTGCTTGATAAAGTAAAGTGACTTAGTGCTTCTTCTGACAAGTTGCAGGCCCTTCAATATTAATCTTTTCTTGTGATAAGTCCTTTCCATGGTGAAAAGACTTTCACAATGAAAGAAAAAAGATTTTAATAACAAAAATATTTGCATATGGAAAAAATTTAATAAAAAGTAAATTTTTAATAAAAAATTAGAGTGCCTTCAGGAATTGATCTCATTTTGAGGAACCTCTATTTGTACAAGTGGAAGTTACAGTTATTAAAGAAATTCAGATTTTTTTTTTTAAAGTTGCATTAGATCAGTAAGCCAGAGCCCAACAAGCCACCCTGGCTGTACGAAGGCTGGCCAAGGGACAAGGACAGATAAAAATAACATCGCAAATCTAAGTGATCTAACTCTTCGGTGTATAATACAGCTGTTATTTTTATCACTTTATCAAATATCAACATTTAAGAGCCACAGAAAAATGAAACTTAGCTTTTATCCATAAAGCAATGATACTTATATCACTGCATCATCCTATCATGCATTCCTATCTACTCAACTAATTTAGTAAGTCCACTAGACATTTAGACATAACTCCAAAAATACACAGTGGTTGTGCAAGCATCAGCAAGACCAAGAACAGTCAGGGAGGCAAACACAGAAGTATTAGAAAGCTTATTTTGAACAGAGAAACTTATTTGTTCATTAAAAACAACAAGCAGAAAGAAAAATCCACCTGAAAAAGGTAGGATACTGTACCAAGGAGGTCATCTCCTAGCACTTTTCATGAAAATATGTAGAAAGTACAGCTGTTTCAGCTTTCTTCACATTGTGTCAAGTCTACTGTGAGTCTTCCATGCTCCCCCTTGGTTTTCCTATTTGAGCTTCTTGTCTTTCCCTTCAGGACCTGTATAGCTCTCTTAGCCTAGTAGCACTCCACCTGCTCCTACAGCAGTGGTTGCTGTACACACATCATTACCCCCTAAAATCTAGAAGAAATCAGAAGTGTGAACTGAGAGACTTGAATCTGAACACCAGAAAAATTATCCTGGAGAGAAGTTAAGTTTAGTCCCAAAGGAAGTAGATCCAACTCCACTGAAAATTTCACAAAAACACTGAATTTAGCCCACTTCCTAGTACCTTACAAGGCAGGCAGTGGAAACCTACTTAGAGAAGTGGAAATGGTCACATTGTGACTTGTCCTGGACTGTGCAGAAAACTCGAGGAAACTACTAATAAACATCTAATAGCGAAATACCTGTCCAGTCAGAAGGGATGAAGCAGTTGAAGCCTTTTGCCTTTCTGGATTCTGTAACTGTTGTGATAAGGATGGCCAAGCCCTTAGCTCACCACTGTAGTTCAAGTAAAATATCTGAAAGATCAGAGTAACTTACACACTTAATTGTCCAATACTATCTTAAGCGCAAAATCAATCCAGTCAGTAATTCACAAAAAAAAATCAATTTTGCATACCTTAGACAAAGCAGATAACAATTACAAAATAATGACTACACAGCTGCTATAAATGTACAGTAAAGAAAAATGACCTTGAAAGCCATCAGATAC
>JAUBNY010000900.1:1841766-1852001 GCA_032275445.1 Crypturellus soui
AAGGGAAGGGAAGGGAAGGGAAGGGAAGGGAAGGGAAGGGAAGGGAAGGGAAGGGAAAGGAAGGGAAAGGAAGGGAAGAGAAGGGAAGAGAAGGGGAAAATCAATCTATTACCACATAATAGAGATTTCTGCTAGCAGTTTCTACTGTATGAACTCATGAGCTGAAGGAAGAGTTTTCATCTCTGAAGATTTTTATTAAGCAACAGCAAGAAGCACAACAGTGAACCACAGCTCCACACCAGCTTTGATATGACCTCAGTTTTTCAAGCTAATTTAGCCTTCTGTAAGACTAGAATTTGCATTGCATAATATTTAGATAACCTAAAACATCAAGGAAATGTCTTCTGTGTCTCAAAGAACCATCTGATATAGAATCTTTATTTTGCTTCTGAACTGGCGAACCTAATTAAAGGATTTAAGATGTTACCGTGACAGATTTGGACACTAACATAAATCTAAGAAACAGTCTGGTTTCAAAGTACAACACAGACGCTTCTATTTATAAATATTTAAGTAAAGTATTAATATGAAAAAAGGGAAAAAATGCCTTCATTTTGTTCCCAAAGGAACTTTGGAACAAAATAACTCACTCAAACTAGACCTCTTAATGCTTACAGATGCAGGAGACTTTGATATATATTTAGTAGAAATACCTGATTTACAAAGGTTTCTGAAATTTCCTGGTGTAGCAACAGAGAGGTGACACTAGAGTCTGGCGGCCAGGTTCCCCAGAGCCTGCGGCTGCACCATCAGCCCTGGCACGAGGCTGCCCCAGCCTTCACGCTGGTCTCCAGCTGGCCCAGAGAGGTCCTCAAGGTTGGAGCCCCAGAGGGAGGTTCCCGAGAGATGCCCCTGCATTGCCTGGAGATGCTGCCCATCCTTTACAGGGCTGAAGCTCTGGGAAGGTCATGGGCAATTGCCTGGTCTCCTTAGCTAGCTTGCCACGTGTTCCTCCAGAAGACTGACCTGGCTGCCCTATCTGCAAGCATCTACAGAAGCAAGATATGGTCCCTTGGCCCATCTCTACTGAGCCTCTCTTTCCATCATGCACAACCATAGCAAAAAGGTTTCAACCAGCGAAATTATTAATCAAAATGACTGCTACAGTATTGTGTGTCAGTTAGGCAACTAATTAATCAAGTGTTATTGGGTTGGAAAGCTGAAATGAATCTCACAGCAATTAAAAATATATATATATCCAGAATTCAAACTGATGCAAGCATTGTCAGTCTACTAGTCTCAATGCTGTCCTGGCCACCTATGCAAGTATAAATTAAGAGCTGAAGACCAAGGGGAGCTGCCTGTCATCACACTTCATGATAAGTCACCCATTGTTTTGTACTACCTCAAAGTAATGAAGCACTCAAGATATTCTTTCTCCTGTAGAGGAGACCACCTCCAGGTTGATCTCAGTGTAATCATTGCTGTGCAACCACGAACTGCAAATACCAATTTAAATTCAGATACTGCAAGGATATAAACCCAGAGGCAGAAACGATCAAGCTCCAACTCTTTTTACT
Source organism: Crypturellus soui (assembly GCA_032275445.1). Taxonomy (NCBI): domain Eukaryota; kingdom Metazoa; phylum Chordata; class Aves; order Tinamiformes; family Tinamidae; genus Crypturellus; species Crypturellus soui. Next base: position 1,843,287 of record JAUBNY010000900.1, read on the forward strand.
CTGATTACTAGCACTTATTTACCAATTATACACAGCATCTGCAGCAAATTTCAATAATCACTCTAGCTCTACTGTTTGATTTCACCCATATTTCATCATCATGCTACTAAGGCACACATTACCCACACTATATATTCCTCCAGCATATTCGCTACTCTACAGAGAATGGATGTAGCCAATAAGCCCTAGAGTCAGTCTCAAGAAAGTTGTGAGTATTATCAAATTCCCTAATAACATCATTTGATACAGTTACATTCAACAATACCAGCTTTCATGAGATCAGGCAACTTCGATCATATCTTGCCTTCAGGGAAAGATGGGCAAAATCTCTGCAAGTCACCACTAAATATAAAGCTGCATTATTAAGAAACATAACTCAAACTCTTTCAGCAGACACCTAGCCAGATAGATTTTCCAGCTCGGTAGCATTTCTCACTGAAAGACAGACAGGTCAGTCACACAGGGTTGGACAGGGAAGATTTTCATTAGATGCCTTTATTAGTTCTTTTTAATTCTGTGTTCTTCACACAGCAATGAAGATCATAACTAAAACAACAGATCATTATTTTGACAAGGCAGAGATAATTAAAAATTATTCATGCTAGTAATATTTTCTAAGTATATCTCCTTCAAGTTTAAGAACATTTTATATATTGAGGAAAGGTTAAATAATAAAAGTTCTGGCTGAAACACATATAAAAAACCCCAATTCTTTGAATTTGGAACTGCAACAGTATTTTCATTTTTTGCTCCTCCCTCAGGAAAGTAGGCATAAATACTAAACAGTATTCAGTGGAATATCGTTTCTGAAAGATGCAAGCCATAAAGAGTAGGAAGTGAAATAAAGTGTAGTAATCCAATCTTGGATTTCCACATAACACAATTATTAATGAAAATCAGAAAAAAAATCAAACAGAAAATTAAAAGAAACTGATAATTTTAAAATGGAACACAATAAATTTACAAGCAAGACTCAGTGAAGTAGTAAATGCTGAAAAGTATGTGATCATGGGTAGTGTTCAGCAGGGCTTCTCCTATCTGCAAATATTGGACTTATTTAAATAACACACGTACCTATCTGATCAATCCATGCTCTTAAAGTCAATGAGATTTTTGCCACTGGTTTTAAAAAACAACCAAGACTGGCATCTCTGGAACTGCTCCTGCAAGGAGATGCAGCACTTGTTCGCTAGGTCACGTTGCTCAGGTAGGGCAGAGCGGTAATAATTGTCTAGTACATGTAATATGGAATAGTATTGACACAGAAAACTATAGTTATTAAGCAATTATGCTAAGATTAAAAAGCTCTTGACTGGTTGGTCTCTGCTGACCAGAGAGCTGTCATTTGGTGGGGAGAAATGGGTGTCTGAAGCTCCCTTAAAGGGGGCAATTTTCAGCATTTTGCTGAGTTTCCACTATCTGAGTCTCTCTTTTTTTCTCCTTGAGGTTTTATAAACTTTTCTGTCTGTACTTTTTCTTTTACCTTTTTTTTTTCTTATTACCACCTCTACAACTATGCTTCTGGGTTTTCCCTTTTCTTGCATGAGCTTAGCTTACATATTGTTGCTAAACACCAATTTTCTCAGAAAAAAAAAAAAAAGAACACGACCAGGTCAAAGAGCTGTGCAGCATCAAACTATACCACAGAAAGCCAAACCCCAGGACTGACGCATTCCAGTAACCTGATTCTGCTATTCTCCCTTGTATTTAATTACAAAGCAAAGCCTACACATAGCCACAATGGTAGTTCCATGTTCAGCAACCAACTTTTTATTCTGTTACATTTATTGTTACTTATTTTGGTCTTCTCTGTTTTCTCTTGATTGACAAAGTATAAATTATGCCAATCTGATAGAGTTAATGAGCAAAAAGCCTGTGATGTTTCACAGTACTTCAGCTGGGCACTGAAATGAGACAGGAATCCTCAAAGTCTAGACTTAGCACTAATTCCTTGCAGCCTAGCACCAAACATTTACGCTTTTTTTGCCTCCATGCCCCACTGTAAAAGGGAATTAATATGCTAAATTGTTCATCGTGTTGATATGAGGCACGAATTTGCTGATTTCTTAATTTTTTTTTAAGTGTAAATTGTCACCTATACAAGATGTTAAATATCACAGATATACAGGAAACTACATACAAGAAAATCCCTGAAAAGAAGCTTTAATTAAATAACGATTGTGGGGTTAGGTCTGTTATTAAAAAGATAAAGCCAGTCTATTCTCTAGCTTTCCGAGCCATCAATATTCTCCATAAATCATAATGAATAAATGAGTTACATGAAATAGTATTGAATTGTTACTGTCTTCATTTTCTTGGGAGCTTTCTGCTCATTTCTTTTTTCTTTCTTTCTTTTTCTTTTTCTTTTTTTCTTTTAAACATTATTTTGAGCAAACACTAACAAACAGGAATTTTGTACTTACGAGCAGGCCTGTAGGTTTACTGCACACAATGACATTATTATATCTCCTTTCCTCCCCTTCTCTATTGAAAGTTTCATCAGCTCAACTCATTACCACTACCTTTGATCTAGATGAGAATCCTCCCCTGGAAGCTGGATGAAAAATACAATAGGAAGAGAAAAAGTAAGTCAGAGCAGCACGGGATCCCCCAGGACATCCAGCTCTTCAACCCCTTCCAGGCTGCCTTGGTTAGGGAGGGCAAGATGCTACTGAGGACACCGCTGCCACTACGTGTACATCTGATTATCACCTTTTCCTGCACCATGGATTAAATCAGCCTTTATTTTACAACATGACTCTACCTGAGTCACATCTCGAAGAGTATCAGCTCGCTCCCTTGTTGATGGCACTGAGCCCCCGGTTGGCAGACAGCGTTGGCTGGCCGCCTGTTTGCTTCCACCAACACCTTTGGCATAAAACCAGGTATTTGACATCTTCAGCCTTAGAGGCTGATTAGTCACAGCTTGGATACTTTCTAGAAAAGCACAAAAGCTTAGAGGTGATGATAAAAAATTGCCATTTGGGCAGAATTCACAATCTGGCAGGGAAGCAACCTTCTGCGGGCTTGGGCTCCCTAGGAGCTCTGATTTCTCTCCCGGTTATGCATTAAGAGGGCTTAGAGCTGATTAATGATGTGTACAGCCTCAACATTTTGCTTTTACAGAACACTTTCATATCACAATGCACAGAAATCTTCCCATTATAACGCTTCAAAGGCAGAAACACATTGTATGCATGTTACATTGATTGTCATCTGCTATGAATTGCTCCACATGAGTGGGGATATTCATTGCTGTCCAACAACATCAACTTTATTTTAGACAGATGGCCAAGAGAACCTACACATCACAGAAGAAATTGCCGTGCAGTCTTTTTCCTTTATATATTAACATTCTGCATGTATCTTTTTAGTCTTCAAATATGCAACTTTTCTGAGATATTTCCTAAAAGATGCCTTATTGTTTGTTTACAGTAATTTGGCTACTTTATCAACCACTTAGATGATATATTTACTCAACTACTTCATCTGTAACATGCTTTCTTTTATGTCTATTAATCTATGTTGGATTTGTTACAGGAGAATTGCAGCTATTTAATAATTTAAGTTTTGACATTACTGTCAGCCTGCGTGCCAAGCAGTAATATTGTGGAGAACTCTGTCTATACCTCACGCGGCTCCACATAGTCTGGACCAGTAAGTGTGCACCTTCCTATTTCAGAAAGTTAAAATGTAAATGCAAAGTGTGTCAGTGTACATGATCACATTGGTTATCATTAGAAGCAGTTTTAAATAGAAGCACAAATTTGTAATGCTGGTAATTTCACTCCTATTTTCTACATTGACGTATCATTAAAGTCCGATCTGCAAGACTGCAGACACAGAGTCTGCTTCCTCCACGGTTACAACACAGAGGAAACATGGGGGGAACTAGGAGCACACCACACTGCTCTTCAAAAAATAATCGAGCTGATCAAGAAGAATGCTTGACAATTATTAGTGTTTTTTTTAAATACTGTACTATGAAAAATAAGTTTCTATCCAAAAAGTACTGTAGCAGGCACATTTCCAAAGTCTTGCAGTGCATTTTTTTCTGCAGTGTGTGCAGCATTCGTCAAAAGGGAGTAGAAAAGACTTTTTAAATTACGTTTTAAAAATGAAACATAAAAATCTTGCTTCCCTTTTTATTTTTTTCATTCAAACTTATTCCTTTTTGTTTCTGTAAGATACAATCCATGCTGGCCCTATTTTGTACAGCTTTGTACACGCTATACTTGTAGGATGACACATGCAGAAGAAAACACAAATTTTGGTAAGTCTCACTCAATCTTACAAATAAGGTTTTGAAAATCCTGAATGCTAATTTTTTTCCACAACAGAATGAGGTGTGAAATGACTTTAAACTTCAGATCTGAAGATATTTTTATTTGTGCTCATATAAAAATGTGCTTCAGAGGGAAAGCGAATGGATCAGTTGAAACCTAAAAGCTTTTTCAAACATTCCACGCAAAAATAAATAAATAAATAAATAAATAAATAAATAAATAAATAAATAAATTGCAGATAGCACTACAAAACCAGAAATCTTCTTAGGCGTGGTGACCCAAATTCTGCCTTGGCCTCGCTCTTTTGCAGTATCAGCAGAGTTGCTTCCGCTAACAATTTGAGGCATAACACTCATCCTGGACACTTTTCTGGGGACTCTGAACATGTCCATTTTGTGCAGCTGCAACCCGCAGTACAGGTGGGGAACTGGAGATCTCACTTTGAAGCTAGCACATAAAATAGAGAAGAGCTTTCCTGGTGTTCGTGGCATCTCCCCATCCCTCCTTGGCCTCAGTTCTTCAAATGTGCCCCATCAATAAAGCTCAGTCAAAATTTGACTTTTGCAGTTCCGGATGAGTTCAAGCACCCAGGAGAGTTTTTGGTCAACTGATATGACAAGAAAAAACTGTCAGACAAAAAATTCTCACTGAAAAACAAGAGGAAAAAACAATTTAGTTATAATTCTTGAAATAGGTTTCACATCGTAACCACCAAATCATTGTGAATTTAGTAGTGATGTTGAAAATCACAGGTCCAATCTGTCCACTAATAAACAAGGGACTTAAAATCAATGTCTTTAGAACAAAACGATGCTCAGTATCATACTGTAGAACTACAGAATATTGCCGAATAGCTTATACCTTAAAATGGTATCAGTTGCCTGATGGGATTTCTTCAACAAATACGATCTCACTAGGGATGCAGCCAGGCTCTGCAGAGGTTTCTATAAATCACTGGGGAGAAATAAACATCCAGAGAGTTTGGGGAATGTTTAAAGAGCAGCAAATACTGTAAAAACAGAAAAACACCAATATTGCCTTAATTATTCTATGGATTTGTTTTCACTGTGCTTTTGTTTGCCCTTTGCAAACATTCGCATAATTAAGTTTCTGAGACATCAATGTTCCCAGAAAACACATTACAGCCGTTGAATTTTGAAGTAGAGATTTCTCAAATTCCAGACTAGATCTATTAAAAAAGTCCTTGTGGTGGATGTAAAGTGAGATTCACTGAAGGCGGCTACAGGGAATTTACACCTCCCGTAACTGCCAGCTTTGCTACCGGGTCAGGGGCTGAGCGCCTGACACTGCTCACGGCAGCACCTGGCTGGCGTCCGTCTGTCTGTCTGACCTTCAGGATCTTCCAGACTGCAGAAAGTCAGGAGAAAGTGACTTCCAGAGGAGAAACAGCAGAAACAGCCTTAACCCCCCAGGAGAGCTCAGCAAAAATGCACGGAAAGAGGATCTCTCCCTGGATAACGGCTGCTCCATCAGATGTGCTCAAGTTTGCAATCCTACCCCCAATAGTTCCCACTATTAGACTTTGTGTCTTGTACAGAAAAGGATCAACGACAGAGTTATTGACATGTGTATAAATTACAGCATCCGTCAATCGCTTCAGAGCTGCTAAGATGCTTTAATGGGTTTGGATTAGCAGGAGAGGGGGAGACAGGAACCTTACAAGCCCCAGCATCTAATATATGCCCCGAGGGGCAAACACAGAAGAGCAAGAGCCTCCTTCCAACCTCAAGGTTAAGATACGGAGTTGATGAACAGCGTATTCTGCCTCACAGCGAGTTAGAGATGCTGGAATCATGATTTGGAGAGAACACAAGTGATGGGCAAACACGCTGGGAGCAGCCTTGGTGCTGATTTTTGGACTCATGTTTTTTTGGGAACTGAGAAGTGATCAAGGCAGCATAGCATAATTTGGCAGGGAGGGAGCCCAAACTTGCTGCTGTGATTTAAGGACCAGCAGTTAATTTATTTCATACTTTTGCTAACTGGGAAACAGGCAGGTGTAAGCAAAGCAAGGCATCCTAAAAAGAAACCGGCTCCCAAGCCTTATTCTGATCATCAGACATTGCTGTCTCTGCAGGGGGGAAATAAAGGAAAACAGAGGCAGGTTTTGGCTATTAGTTATTGCATGCAAAGAATTATAAAAGCTATTTTTTAAAATGATGCTCATGTCTGCAGGTCATCACTGCAGCAAATGTGAAGAAAAATGTTTGTGACATTAATCCCACACTGGCAGACAGATGCAGCTTTCAAGCTGAGTAAGTGTTTAATGCTCTAAAGGGAAGGAGGGAAAAAAGATTTCTTTTAGATGAATTGCTTAATTGGAAAGTCAGGAATTTTCCTGCCTAAGCAATTGATTTTACAAAAGAAAAAAAAAGTTTATTTCAAAACGTAAACCTGCTATTTATCTCCAATACCCAGGGAGAACTAGGCAGAGGTGCTTGCCCTTATATTGCTGAAACCACAACTTTTTAAACTTAAGTAAGGCTGATAAATCAATAGTATTTAAACACAAGGTTTCTTCACGCCCAGGTTGTCACTGCGCCGTGATGGTGCGGGACGCCCCGAGCTGCCAGGCTTTGGGCAGGTCACTGCTCCTCAAGGATGGACCAGGGAAGCTGCTTCTCCACGTGGGATTGCACCCAGCACTGGGAGCCAAATGCTTCAGACACCATTTTACATTAAACCCAGTAGATTCCGGAGCAGCAAGTACCACAGTTGATTGAAAAAAATCTCAGACCAAAGCTTAAGCCCAGGCAAAACCCTGCAAGTTAAGGAGGATGGAGCACTTACTGCCTCCCTGCTGTCACCCGCAGCAGTCCAGCCTAAGGAAGCCAAGGTCCATCCTTTCTCATTATATGAACTTTAAAGCGAATGTGATACTAACTGATGTCATGTGGCTGCTCCTTAATTCTCCAGCTCTAGGAAAATAAAACAACTTAAATGCTGCCCTTTAGTATAATAGCATCAATTTGCCCAGGCTTAGCAACCCATTAAGCGCCCCTGAAGTTAGCTGCTGTAAATCACAGGATCTCACACGCATGTTAAGCAAATAGCTTCAAACTGGGTTTCTCCACAACTGTGTTAACATAAGAATTTGAAGGCATTAGTGAGCAACAATGTCACTGGCTGGCTCTATCTGATATCTTTTACTCAAAAGTGTTTCTCAGTCTTTACAAGAAATAATAGGCTTACTGCTATTATTGGAATATTCACTTTTATAAGCTACAACCTAGTGGTTAGGGCTGCACTGGTTTAAGTAGCTCTTTATCTGTCTCGGTACTTAACCTTGCTCCATATATAATACAGATAGCAAGTTTTTCCCTCTCAGATTTGCCTTACTGCTGTAAGCCAAATTCCTGTAGACTCATCCCCAGAGAGTCACGTCTCCTTCCCTTTCCATTCGCATTTCCATCTGCTCTTTACAGTCTTTCTCCACCTTGATCTGTTACCCGTTCCCAGCTCAAATTTTGGACTCACACACACTCTCTGTTTGCAGTTCTGATTTTCACCTCTAGCTTTCTCGCTTCCTCTCTTTGCAGCCCCCTGTATGACCACCCGTCGCACCAGTATTCATCATTTCTGTGATTGTCTGCAATGAAAATGTCATGTTTATCCCCAGCTCTCTCCTTCCTTCTCATATCCTCATTCTCCCTTTTCTTCTCTTCCCTGGGTGTGCTTCTTGCCAACCTGACTGTATTGCTTCCATGCCCCTGCTCTTGAAGACGGGAACACCTATGGGACTCCCCACAGCTCTGCTGTTCCAGCTCTGCTGAAGTAACTGCACTTCAGCTTAGCTGGGCTCCGTTGTTACAGTCCTGACCACCTTGGCTTCACTCAGATCTTTCTCTCCTTCAGTTTCCACTTCCTTTCCTGAGATCCCACTGATTCCCTTCAAAGAAGAAAATAGTAAAACGCATCCTAAACTCTCTAGTCACCTTTCTGCAACTCCCTCTTCTTCCTCAGGTGTGAATGTACTGCTGTGCTCTAAACCTTCACTTTACCCATCCTGGCTCTTCATCTTCATTGCTCCCACGGCTATGTCCTCCCTTTTTTCACTCCTTAACCTCTTAAAGACCATCATATTGCAACTATCTTCCCTTTAAAATCATCTACTCTTCAGCTACTTTTCCATCTGCTTTTTGTCTGTATTTCACTGAACAAATCGCTCACAGTCACTGTCTGTCGCCCTCCTCCCTCTTCCAGTAGCCCTGCAATAACACTCTTTCCAAAATCTCCATTGACCAGTTTAAGCTTTATATGAGTACAATCAAGAAAGAAACACAGTCCTAAATGTTTGGCTTGACACACGTGAACTGCACTCTAGTTATGTGTGTATATGGAATCTATGTATGTATATGTATATATATGCAATCTACTCTATGGGTATTTACAGGAACCCTCCCGCTCG
>JAUBNY010000900.1:1903817-1915711 GCA_032275445.1 Crypturellus soui
CTTATCCCTCCAAGTGAGGGCACCAAAGCAAACGTGAGTTAAGGCTGAGCTGAGCACACTCTGGTTTGGATTAAAAACTTTGTGGGATCTGCAACTTCCCTCACCCTTGCTTGCCTGCTTAATAGGCTTGGAGACAGGCTGTTAGATGACGCTATGCTGGAAATAATAAGGGGAAAAAAAATCAGATACTTCCTATTTCTAAGGGCCTAATTAACGACACATGTCCTGGGCTTCTGGTGCACTCTCTGGGGTTGTGAAAAATCAAGTAACTGCCACAGCCAAGTCAGCCCCCTCCCAGCTACAGTTACAGAAACACTTTGACACCTCTGCTTGCAAAAGACAGTGCAAGCAATAAACATCTGTGGCTCTGGTGTCTTAAAATAGATATTAAATACATGTAGGAGCAATTCTGGTAGCCCTTGCAATACAAACCTGCTTCCTACAGATTCCCAGACAGTTCAGAGAGGATGAGCTGAGCATCCCCAGTATAAAGCAAGCCAAGCCTTCTCCCTGGAGGAAGGTCAGACCCGCAACCCGTCAAGGTACTTGCCAAGCTTAACTTCACAGCCCTGCCCTTAGCAGGGTCACTGAACAGCAAGCAGGTGTGCGAATTCATCTGGTGTATATATTTGCAGAGAGCTATTTGGTTTGGGGCAGAGGTATTGCTAAAGACATGACTGAAAATCTCAAGCCTTTATCAATTAAAGACAGGCATGCGGCAGTGAAGGAGGGGGTAGTCTTTAAAAAAAATCCAAACAAGTAAATAAAATGAAGGTCTTGTCTGACAAGGTCAAGATAAACCATAAATTAGGGTTCTCAATCTGACACATCAAAATAAGCACAAAAAGCAGAACTGTGGAGCTGTTTGCTCCTGCCTTTTTCACCACAGTGCCTCTAGCTCCCCATACCCTGCTGGCACTCGCTGCTGGTACACAGATCCGAGCGTTATTGAGGGGCTGTGCACACCTAGAAAAGACAAGTCTTCGCCGCGCTCCTGCTTCCGAGCTGGTTTGCTCGGAGCGCCCCTTGCACAACCCTGCGGAGACCCTTGGAGGCTGTTTGCTCGCAGACCGCAGCACGGGGACGCACCGCGAATGAGGCACTTGGAGCTGCGCCGCGGCAGGAGCCGAGCGGCATCACCGGGGCTGATCACACTGTCCCCGCGGCACCACAGCGGCCAAGGCCATCGCGGTCCCACCGCCGCCGGGCTGCACGTGCTGCGCTTGGCCTCCTGCGCACCACCACCACAGGTTAAACACCTTGAAAGAACCTGAGCTAGGAAGTGCTGCGGCATGTTATAATTCCCTTCATATCTTGAGAAAACCCCTATTAGTGTCCTAACACAGCCAGAGCTGCCATGGAAATTGATTATTGCCATTTACCCTCCTAAGCAGCAGGCTGCTTACATGAGCACTTGGAGGATCTGTGAACATTTTAGCACACCCAGCCCCAAATCCCTGTGATGCTGCCCAAAATGCTCAAGCAGTGGATGCCCAAAACCCTCGGCCTTGAACTTACTTCAGCCTCTGGTTAGAGCTGGACAAGCGAGGAAAAACAACTGTTACGTGATCTCATGTGAAGTTAGACACAGTCCAAGTTGGCAGTAGCAGCAGGCCCAGCCACACCACCAGTTTGCTCACTTGTCATTAAGCTGGTAACAATTTTACATTGGCCATTAAAGCTTTTTTTTTTTTTCCTCTCCTCGTCTTCAAAGCGACAGAGTAACTGCCTTTCCAGAGAGCAACACATCAGAGATGCAGTTTGTGGTGCCTTCAGGATAGGCTCAACGCGTCTCCCAAGGCCTTCGCTCCATTAGCCAGCGTTCGGCGGTGTCACCATCTGCGTCTGGGCAGCCAGGACATCACCCGCGTGGCACTGCTGCAATCAGCCTGCTTTGCTCTCCTCCTCACCACGGCCTCTGGTCTCCGTGAGGCCGGGATAAAGCCCACTTGTTAATCGTGAGGCTAATGGATTTTGCTGTAATCGACAGTGACAGAAGTAAAAACAAATTGCCTTGGGTAAGCAAGGAACAGCAGCCTCGGCAGCAGCTGGCTCCGGCCTGCGCTTCTGAAAGCAAAAGCCACACGAAGCTCCGCAACACGCACACTGCTAAGTCATCCATTTCCACAAATAATTTTAGCCAGAATAGCAGGGGCCCGAGACGTCTCAGAGACTAGGAAACCTGGGAAGACGCAAGTAGAGCAGGATACTGTGGGAAACAGAGGAAATTCACCCAAATGAGCCCCAGGTTGGCCCAGACTCTGAACTTGGTGCCCGGTATCAGCTATCCGAGCACAAGGCAAGGCTGGCTTCAGGATCAAGGTGCCCAGGTGGGATGGGTAGAGCCCTCTGAGGGGTCCCACGTGGTGGGGGACATTCCAGGAACCATTAGATCCAACAGGGCTCAGCTCACCCACCTGGAAGGCTGCACCAGCTCCAGGCAACATGGACAGGGAAAGTCCCAAAATGTCCCATGGAGCTCCAGCACAGGGGAGTACCTGGATATACAGCAAGGTTTGACATATGGCACCATCAGGGAGCACAAACCTCCTGGAGACCCTCAGGAGCTGCCCTTGCCTTGTAGTCTACCCAACCCATCAGCAAACAGCATCACCTGGAACCCTGCACACCCGCTTTAAACAAATAACGCTGAATGCCAAACAGCCAGGTTATCCTCTCCAAGCATCTTTTAGGCTGAGCATTCACCTACACAACACACTACTGTTTTATCACAGCTGGTGGTATTAAAACATCTATGGAAATGTGAGGAATAAAGAGCCATTTCCGATAGAGTTGTATTACACAAAGCTGCAGCAATAGCTGGAATCAGGGCCCCTAATTAATTTGTAAATGCCAAAGAGAATGAAACCTCTCGCCTAACCCACATAGCACAAAAAACAGCTCCAAAGCAGCAAAGGCCAGGGTTTACAAGCAAAACTTTTCTAGAAAAAAAGCTTAATAACGGTCATTTTTATTTGCACCCTGCTGTCACTCCAGTGGGTGCAGTCCAACAGCAGATGTCTGTTTTGACAGCAATCTCTACTTTAGGATTATTAAAAGTAACCAATTCATCATAGCATTTCAGAAAAACATATCAATTTTAGAGCTATCAGCTCCCTGGTTGCGGATCACAGATTTAAAAGGCTACCAGGAGAACAAGAGGGGAAATTGTTACTTTGAAAAGACAGCGCATTCAGACGTAGCAGCGTAACACAATAATCAGAAAACAGGATGTGCCTTGATAAAGCCTGTTTATTTGCAGCCTTATAGCTGGCCCGGGAGCTGGGGAAAACACTGGCTGTTTGTAAACATAACTTTTCACTCTGTAAACTTGCCATATAGCCTGTTTTGTAGAAATAAGGTAATGCATCTACACTGCAGTTATCTGAAGACACCAGTTCACCTAATTTAGGTTATTTTGGCCCCAGAAGGCAAAAGACTTTATATCCAGTTTACAGAAGAAACTCAGTAATAGTTAAATCAAGCAACTTGACAGAGGATACTTAGTGACATTACCAAAATAAATGACACCAGAAAATAAGTGACATTACTGAAAAAATTGGCTTGATTCTTGAGAGGCTTATTCCCACCACGAGCCATGGCTACCTCCGCTAGCAGCAATGAATACAAGAGAGAAGAGTATGTGGATTAATACTGTTCACCTCTTGCAAAATCCCTTGCCTCCCTTATTTCCTCCATGCTCCCACAGCAGACACCTGCGACCCTGGCTGCTCTTTATCAGAGGGCAACCTCTGCGATCAAGAGCCTAACCTGTATCTCATCTCTCCTTAACACCACACAGCCTGGGCATTTCTGTACAGCTCTAGGAAAACCAGTCCAGCATGCACAAAGCAGTAGCAATGGCCCAGCAGGTCATCAATAAGCCATACTGGTCATCATACTGGTCTGTTGCTGCACACCTCCAAATCTATCAAATCTAAGAAGTTCTTTGCAATACATGTCCCAAGTTCTGGAGCTCTAGTTGCTCCTGGGGTTGTTGTTTTCCCCTTTGGCTCTTTCCATCACCAGTGTTGGGGACACCGTGTTGCAGCCCTGACATCCCACATAGCACTAACACCTACCTTACAGCACCCAGCACATACCAGGGAACAGATCTGCCAACCCTTATACATGTGATAGGTACAAGGTGAACATCAAGAACCTGGAAAAAGGAGTAACTGTCAAACAGCAATATAAAAACCCTTTAGAGCCAAGTTCTTTAAACATTTATGGCTAACTGCTCTGCAAGTCAATTGCACTGTTTATATTACCAAATGTCATATCTAATTCCCTGTTATAAACTCTTGAAATAAAATTATGCGATAATTACACAATCTGTTTGAAACCTGACAAATATATTCCCAGTACAAATGATTTATGAAGATAATGCGTTGCTATAGCATAATGGTACTTCTTAATGGAAGCAGTAAAGCTGTTTCCTATGCTCCGATAACCACAGTGATTTCTTACACAACTACTGATTAAGCAATAGATAGTGTAGGCATGTCAGAAACTATAAATGCTACAGATTTGATCCAGGCAGCTCAAAAGTTATGGCCTGTCTATCTTACCAGCCTGTTAACAAGGTATGAACTTAATTTGGGCTTTTTCTAGTTCCTACCCAATTTAGTGCCACTGCAACAGATTTATGTTTGGAGTAATGCAGAGCTTGGTCTTGGAGAGAATTGTTCTTAATCAGAAAAGTAATGACTTGGCTAGTCTGGCATGAGACATAAGTAATTTAGTTACCTTTAAACACCTTCTTCAAGGACCTCTAAGACATCTCCAGCCGCTCAAAGCTCCTCCTCTTCTCCCAGCCCTTGATCAGCAGCACCATAAAGGGGGGCTACTGCTTGCCCAGGGCTCCTTTCCCCACTACTATAAAAAACTCTTCTTATTCCACATCCTTTTTCCCAGTCTTAATTTTAGCTTACCGCACATCCTCCTTTTCAGTGCTGAAAAGCATCTTGTGAAACAGGGATGCCAAAGAGCGCTGAGCCTATGGCATTAAAAAAAAATAAGAAAGCAATAGGTCTTGGTCTTTAATTTCATTATCTAAAAGCATTACTGAAGTAGAGTTGACCTCCTACAAGTTCAACATGTTTGGGCTGATACCACTAAAATATTTGTCCAAGCAAAGCATTACACTCCTTGCACATCACTACTTTGTCTTCCAGTAGAAATTGTCTGTAAAACATTGATAGCTGCTATTGCAGAGCAATAGATACAATAGAAAAGAGCTTTGATAAAGAGCTGGATAAACAGCTTATACAAGAAGCTTATATGGTAAACCAGGATGAAAAGGTGGGAAGTTGCTCAAGGGAAGAAAAATGTGATTCAATACATTTTTCCAGGTTTCAGAGCAACCCTAGCTGCTAAACACAGTGTTATTTTCATACCTCTTTCATTGTGTTGATGCACCCTTGAAAAAGAAACATCTTCTTGTTTGTTTCAGCACCAGTAAAATTAATATGCATAGCAAATGATCACATTAATTGTTTCTCTGTTGAAATCTAATACTGGTGAAAAGTTAACAATTTAAATGAGACCCTCAATTTCCTCCACATTTCTGCAGAGACTTCAGTAATTGCTTTAGCTTTATTCATCCTGCCAATCCATGCTTCATAACACTGATTTCATTAATGAGCAGCTAAACACGACTGCCCTGCTGATGATTTTTCCCTGTGCTACCTGTGAAATGTCACTTTTAATGGCCAAAGCTCTGTAAAACTACACAGAAAGCACTAAGTGACAGTGATTTTTTAATTCCACAATTGTCACATGAAGTGGAAAGGTTACATCTGAATAGAGCCACATCCAGAAAAGATAACCACAAATGATTGATGCACATTTTAAAAATACATCTTGAATGAAAAATGAGAGCTTTCACTACAACAATTTTCCCCCTCAGTTAAATAATTAGCATAGATGTATATTCTTTGAGTGCATCACTGCTGGAATTATGATCTACTTGAGGGACTCATTTTTTCCTTTGCTTTTGTGAGTAGTGCAAAGTCAGTAAAACCCAATATTCAGTACTTAAGAAACAGTGTCAGATGCACTCAAAAGAAAAGTGGTTGAAGGGGAAGTTTTAAGGCCTAACACTTAGTAGCATGAAGATCATGCATGGAGCCATCACCTCTGCAAGAAACTGATGCTGGGAACAGATTAGAAAAGATGAAGCCTTACAGATTGATACACTTGGGCTGACCTATGGAAAAGCAATAGCAGAGTTCAACACAGAAATTTCTTACTAAAACAAGCCCTCTACAAGTTTGCTTCTTAGGAACTGTTTCTAGAAGGTCTCACCAAAAGCTTATTATATATCATATTTTTCTCTGTAAGATCTTGTCT
Organism: Crypturellus soui; assembly: GCA_032275445.1. Classification (NCBI taxonomy): domain Eukaryota; kingdom Metazoa; phylum Chordata; class Aves; order Tinamiformes; family Tinamidae; genus Crypturellus; species Crypturellus soui. Next base: position 1,910,172 of record JAUBNY010000900.1, read on the forward strand.
GTATCTAAATTGCTTAAACTATACACAACTCGCCTGTATTACTGATGTATCTTTACTGTGACACTTCCTTACAGCTACTGAAGAGGAGTCTTAAAGTCTTTTCCCTCATGTCAGCACACACCCTCACTGCACGTATGTGTAGCAACACCATTTTCATTTTTGCCGGACAGATTAGCCAGATGGATTGATAATTTTCATAGAAAATGTGTGTTTTAAGACAGACAAATCTCATCATTTTCTAAAAGCAAGACTAGAAAAATATATCTCATTTCTTCACCAAAGAGCAGCCTTGCCCACCACCCCAGCCCTCCACCAGGTCCCACACATTTTGACACCCAGTTCTCCTGGCTGTTTCTGCAACATTCCCTGGGCACTTCCTATGTTCAGAGCCTGCCAGGAACAGTCACCGGCCCAGAGACCAAAATCAGGGATACTGTTCCCTCTGGAACTGTACATCCATCCAAGCGTGGCCACAATCCCACCCTTGATCTATCTTCAGCTCAAATCACAATTTCCATTACACCTGCTAAAAAGGCTGTGTAAGCTGGTATACAGAGAGCACAGTTTCATTACAAGGAATGTAACCTGAAATGAAGTAGAAAAACATTATCAAACCTCAGAGCAAAGGAGAAGGGGGAAGATGAGAGCTTTACCCCTCATGCTTTGCAACTGCAGGCCTTGGTCAGTGCTTAAAAAGTGGAGTATCATTTATTTTCCCAACTTTGTCTGGTGTTTTTCTTTTTTTTTCTTTTAATTATTCAAGAAATTCTGAAGTGATACTTAAATCAATTCCTGTCCATTAGAATTTGAAATTCATCTGTTTTGCAACTAGTAAGTTGTCCTCCTAATATCTTACTTACATTTTCAGTAAATGAATTATAATACAATAAAATGTATCTGATAATGAAGCCACTATTTTCTGATTTAATCGGAATATTTGTTCCATTTAAGTCCATTAGAAATGGAACAAGAAAGAAGTCTATACATTTTCTTTAAGGAAAGAGCAAATAATTTTATAAATTTCATGTTATAGTTGGAGTTGCTTGACTTCTCTCACAAGCAGTCACTTAGCAGCAAGCTTGATCTGGTATTTTCTTTGGACAACTGTTTACAGCACTACCATATTATCACAACACTTGGTTAATAAGAGGCTTATCACTTAAAAGGTGTAGCATTAGACACTGCATTTCAACTTTAAAGTGTAGTCACAGCTTGGTTCATCACGCAGAGACCACGGAGCGTAAGTGTGCGTGTAATCCAGCCGTCATTACCCAGACCTGAAGTGCCCATTTATCAGTACGTAAACATTTACTGTACGCTGTGAGCACTGATTGGATTTTCAAATGAAATTACTACCAGAAAAGAAATTCTATTGATAAACGTGAACTACGAAACGAAATCTGCTCTCATTCTCAGGCAGAAGCTACCAATACGTGAACTCCTGCTCCTCAGGCTGCATTTCCAGTCAGCACTACAGACCCCAGCTGCCCCACAGCACCTGCCTACTCAACACCGCAGCGGTGTTGGACTCTAACCAGCCACCTTGCACCGGCTTCCTTACCTACATTTTGATTTCTTTTAAAAAAGTCTTCTCATGTATGTCCTCCCTGGTAGCATACAGCAGATATTTACAAGGCTACAATCACGTGAAAGATTATATCAAGATAAAATATTACAGGAAATTAAACTTAGTCATATTAAAATCACTATAGGCTTTTAATGAGAAAAGGAGAGGATTAAAGAGTCTCTTATCCATCTATGAGCTTTGACTCCTCAAGATAGGACTGTTGGTATATACTGTCGATTAATCATCACTTTTTTCTAGACATGTCAAGAGACCAGTCCTGGAAAGTCAATGTTGACAAGGCTGAAAAATGGACTCTAATTATTAGTGCTGCCACATTATTCCCAGTTACAGCCTCAGAGGAAAGAAGAAAAAAAGAAAGAAAAAAAAAGGTCACTTAAGGGGAAAAAAGTCAACATCCAGCTTCTCGATTTCCATAATGAGCATCTCAGTGCTTTTGGGGGCAAAATACCCAGTGCCACCATTCCCTGAGTCTGCACTGTTGCACTATTCCTCTCCCAGGAAAGAGATGGTAACTGGAGTGTAAGAAATCCTAATACACAGCTAAAAATCCTCCCTTGGTACCGTTCAGGTCACTGCCAAATAAGTTATTGGCAATAAAAATCAGGTAAGAATAATCAAAAAAAAAAAAAAACAGGAAATAAAAACAGCATTCAAAGCTGAGCTCACCAACATGAGCCCCACTGCGCTATGAACCAGGGCATTCTTTGCATTCAAGTGCATCAGTTTTGGAGCAACGTGCCTGGTTTCCCTTTGGAAAAACAAGGTCTCCAGGCAGATAAAACTCAAAAGCACAATTCATTTTGATATAAACTGGCATTAACTGGGGTAATCCCCCTGAAAGATGCCCTTTTGTGCCTGCAAAAAATTCAGAACCTGAACTGCAGTCAGAACAGGAAGTAGCTTCGTGGAGAGAATCTGGGAAAAGTGTAGCACTACCCCAGCACTCCTACCTAAGCTGTCCTGCAAACATTTAATTTATCAAACAATTTCAAGTCAGCATACTGCCCTACACATCCTTAATTTATACTGAGCAGATTATCATAAAAGCCACCGAGATAGCTTAAACTTAGCATGTATTTCTGGCTGCATCATGAGCATTTTTACCTAGAGTAAAAATGTTATGGCTTTTAATTAAAGCATTCCTGCTCTACACATTGGCATAAATGACATTATAAAGGCACATCTCATTAATTAAGACAGCTTTAGGAGAAGGAATTAGAATTTTTTCTGCTTCAGCATGTCAAATTTCAACTCAGTCCAGCTTGTAAACCATGACAAACCTGAAGATAACTCTGCAATAAAATTCGGAAATGATCCTTAACAAAAGAGGTGAATAAAATAGTGTTTCAGTAGACTTAAGCTTCAGATAGTTGTTTTTATATGGCTTTATTCTACGCAAAACTTAGCAGAAGTGACACCTGGGAGCCATCAGAGCCTCCCCAGCAGCAAGTCCACCAGCTACCCTGAGATAGCTCTACCCTGTCAGGGATATTTATTTCCCTTCCAGGCTTTTCCTCTCTGCAACTGCAATTCAGCTGAATTGGTCAAAGTTGCCATTTGTTGCTCGGTGATAACTCATCTCCTCCTGCCTGACAACAAATACAGTCTCAGCCACTTGTGCTAATGTGGACATCCAACATAAACAATTTCCAGAGCAACACAGGAGCATAGGAAGGATGGTGCAGAGAAGTTTGACTCACCTACTTCACGTGTGGGAACAAAGCAATTGCCAAGCTAAGTCACATTGCACAGGTCTTCATAGAAACACCCTGCAGCCAGGAGAACCAGCGTGAGAACTTTCAAAGGAAATCTCTGCTCCAAGCACTCACTGTATCACCACTATACATGAAGATTTAAAATCTGTTTCCAGGAAAAAAGAAATACACACACACACACACACACATATATATATAATCTGTGTGCAAAGTCTCATGAAGCCAGCCCATTCTTCCTGCAATGGGCAGATCAATCAGTTTTAAGATAGAACTTTCATAAAGCAATGAGGGAGCTAAACAAGTGTCTAGAGTGTTTGGCAACAGTTTAATTTTTTAGGGGGACTTGTATGAAGGATCAGCCTTCCTCAACTCCGGCATACCTGAAAAATATGCATTTAAGAGCATTCACTAGTAGGAGCAAGGCTTCAAGTTTTTAGCTGCGTTCTCTAGGGCCACAGAGCAGACAGCATCACTGCCCACTAAGGCAAGCAGGAGCTTGTTGCAAGATCTAAACTCCCAAAGCATCTTCTCAAATAGCTCAATGAAATCCCTGCTGAAGGCACAGCAGTGATCAAAATATCTAATCAAACAATTGGATGCCGAGCAAATGAGAGAGAAAATACTGAAATTAGAATAACATGTTCGGATCAATATTACGCTTTGGGAATGCAAAGAGTGACTGAGCAGCCTAGGTGCAGAGAGATGGAGCTTGAGCTTCAATTTTTTACCAAGCCTGCAGAAAGGCACACAGCTTATGGGGGCAGGGGGAAAACACATATCAACATTGCTTTAATTTTAAAACTGCTTGCTCCCCTCAACACAGCTTGTGCGCAGGGAACAAGCAATTTGGCATATGTCAGCATCTGCACAGCTGCCCAAGCTCTAAATCTTATAGGCAGAACCTTTTACAGCTCGAACCAGGTGAATGGATGCTGCGGAGAGCAGCACGGGTACCAGGTTTGTCAGGAGAGCTGACAGCGTGCATGGCACATCTGTAATTGCAATCTGGCCCCTGCTCCAAACAATTCCCAGCCACCACTTAGGAGCAATATTTCTCCCCTCGTCCCTCTCCATTGCTAAGCAAACTCCATGAAAGCTCCTCAGGTTGTCTCAGCACACCCCAACACATCCAGAGCGGGAACTGTGCACAACCGCACAGCTGGAAGAGGCAACAGCCACCCCTCCTTGTCCTGGTGCCCACAGACCCCCCACGAGGTGCTCGGAGGGCAATTCTGGAATGGGGGATTTTGATCTGCCGAAGCCACAGCACTGGTCAGACCACACAGATCCCTGGGCCATCACCATCAAAAAATAAAAGCACTTGCAGGGAGGTTCGTCATCAGCCCTGAGAGAAGCTGTCAGCAGCTTCTCCTCCAGAGCCGCAGCCGCACGGAGCCACCGCTCACGTTTAAGGGAGAGACGTCTCGCAGGAAAGAGCACTTTATCACACCCCACTGGCACTCCACACGCACTTATCTCTTAATATATGGAATTTTTAGCATGGGTAACTTAACCCCTGGGTTTTTAAAAGAAAGAGAAGCTGAGGCCATCACGCCTCATACTGACAGAGCCCTGCTAACTCCAAGGATGCGCTCAGATCCTATGATACTCAGCGGGAGACGGAGGTGTCTGCCGAACTGAGCTCCTCGCCACTATAGCATCAAATGATACAACACCCCGAACACATCTATTTATTTTTGGATGACAAAAAAAATTATGACACCTAGACTTAAAAATCTCTGCTTCCCTTCAACCAACGCAATTCTAATTTTGAGAGAGAATACATCCAGATTCATATATCCTGCAACTTGATTTTATCATTATGCTTTTCCACACTAGCTTCCCTGCCCACAGCCCTTTAATTACTGGGGTTTCCTACCACCTCATGGTATAAGATCACAACCAGAGCTAAAGCAGAAACTTGGAAAAGCTGAAGACATTTTATAGGCAACACCAGGAGAGCTTAAAGACTTAATGCATTTAACAAGAAATAAATTTACCCAACAAAAGAAAACCAAAAAAGTATACGCTAGAAAGCTGTTACCAGTTATAACATTTTGTATTTGAATTGCATCCCATTCACTATTTTCAGCTTTATGAAACAAATTACTACACCAGCCAACACAAAACTGCAGCCACGCTACAGACACTTGGACCTAAGAATTTCTACTGCTACCTTATTATAGAGGGTTTTTTTTATTAATCTAATTTTTTTCACCAGGTAAATTGTTTTGTCA
>JAUBNY010000900.1:1915811-1946577 GCA_032275445.1 Crypturellus soui
GAATTTCTACTGCTACCTTATTATAGAGGGTTTTTTTTATTAATCTAATTTTTTTCACCAGGTAAATTGTTTTGTCAATGTTTTTATTTTTTAAACAAATACTACAGTTCTGTATAGAAAGAAATCAATGTCTGCTATAATGAGTTTCAGCATAGCAATCCCAATACCAAGAAGTAATTATGGTTTATTAGATTTGCTGTTTTACTGGAAATGCCCACACTGATGATAAATTGTTAGACCTCTCAGCCCGGATGCTAGACCACATTTTACATTAGAAGAAATGACAAGTTCAGTTATACTAGTAGTGACACAATGTCATCTCCTCGCACTAAGCAGCACTCTCCCATTGTAAGGGACGAAATATCTCAGAGTTTTGATTCTGTACAACTAATGACATAAATTGAGGTCTAAATTTTATTATCTGAAAGCTTAAAAGTCTTTAAAGCTTCAATTCAACCAGCTTCCTCCAAAACCATTTTAACTGTGTAACTACTGGAGTTATAGCCAAAGGTACTGGACTCACAGAGATACTCCCAAATCATTTCCATGGGTTACTTCTCTTCCAAATACAGCATTTGCATCAGTGAGAAGTTCTGCAGCACACCAGGCTGTAGAGGAGCTATCTGTTTTGGGACAACTTCCACAAAATTGAAGTGACCACCACTTCCAAGACCTGCAAGCTTTTCCTTTTTATAACATTGTATTAGAAGGGAACAACAGAAAATGAAAAGAGGTATTAAGTTTCTTCAAGCATGTTTTTAATGAACTAAGCTTTGAGTAGTCCTTTTCCGATGCATTCAGATGCATTTTATAAAATTTGTGAGACCCATAGGCTCCAGAATGGCACACACATTTAAAGAAAGCAGGCGCAAGGGGACAGAGCACGGAATAGCAGCAGTGCTTCATGCTGGCACCCCCAGGAACAGCTCCTGCTCCAGAGTCCAGCACTGCTATCTAGCACCCTGGGCACTGTGCCATGCGAGTCCCATGGTTTTCCTACACTGCTTGGCCACTGTGAGCAGGAAGATGAGTATTTCCCAGCCACTATGAGCAGTTGTACATCATCTCCCAGAAAAGATGTAGATCTAAGCAAAACCAGAATGCCATAGACCAAGATTTGCTCAGAAACTTTGCACATTATATAATAAAATCATTGTTTTTTTCTCTTGCCTCTGCTGAGGCAGGCTCAGCACAGCCAGCACATGATGCAGAGCACTTTCCTCCACGGTAGGCAAAGACCCACCTAAGGCACATGCTCCCACATCTCCATTCCTCAAAGCTCCTGCTTCCCCAAACTCCCTTCTTGCACGTGGGGCCACCTTTCCACACCCAGCAGTCTCCTGCCTCAGCTGTTGACTCCCCAGAGATCCTATAGCCAAAAGTCATATGCAGCCTGAGGTGGGTTTACAAACCCCCCAACCCCCACGGTTCCTCCCATTACCTGCAGCTGCCCTGAGATCCCCCTGCTGCAGGAGGGGAGCTAACGGCCCAGTTGGGAACAGCCCCAAGGGCAATCATTTCACCTGGTCCTTAGCCTCATTAGGGACAATCCAGGAATAAGAGTCCTAAACTAGTCAGGCACAGTCAAGGAAAAGAAAGGTTGTTTTCTTAAACTCAGTTTCCCAAAGGCCTGAAAATACAATAAATAAAGAAAGAAAGAAAGAAAGAAGGAAGGAAGAAAGAAAAGGAGCACTTTAAGCTGGAGGGCAGGGGGAAAAGAGGAGGTGGTCACCTACAGGCAGGTTCTAGCAAGGTCACTCTAGGAGCACCAGGAGTGCTCACTGATATATATCCCCAAGATAACTCTCAAGGGGTGAGAGAAAGTGATAGCAGAGCTGACTTCCCAGAAGAGGTTAACAGCTTTCCAGCCTGAGCTTAGATCCAAATGGAGATCTGTATCCAGAAGACAAAGTGTTGTGCTATTCCCTGAATCTTCATTCCAGTGGCAAGGACGTGATTTAGAGACCACAGGCTGCGCAAGTAGAAACTTATCGGCTTGTTAAATCTCAGCTGAGATTGCAATTCTAGTTGTTTACCTATAACCCTTTGTTTTTAAATTTATAACTAAAAGCTTGGTCTCAAGTCTTTTTTAGTAAATCTCCTGCATGTTTTGTCACTCAGCCTGTATGGGGCAAAGCAGATTAGATGAGCCTGGCAAAGGAAGAGCACACCAATTTTCCCTGGAAAGAGTCAGTCCAAGCAAAGCAATACATGGGGCTGCAGACACTCCTGGACAGGTCTGGGGGGCCTTTGCCTGGGGTTCTGCTCACATGGGGAATTGCATCTCCTCAGCAGGACAGTCAGCTGCTGCAGGCGGCAGCTCCTGGTCTCCAGCCCCTCTGTTGTCTCCCATGGGTCAATTGTCTCCTCTCTACCAAAACCACCAGGCAGGGGAGTTCCTGGAGCACCCAGAGATGTGAGGACTTCGTCGTGCTGATCATTTGTGCCAGCACAGCCCCAAACCCCTCCCTACTCTATGATTACAACCACAGCACCAATCTGACGCCAAATACCCAAGGAAAAGGCAGTGAATCACCAGCCAGTACAAGAGGGATCATGGAGACCCAGGCCTCCCACCACCAGGAGAATGACCAAACCTCCTTGTCTTCCCACCCACTGCAGGGACACAACCCACCCTGCTGTCCCGCCGCCTCCTGCCCCACCAGCCCGGCACGCTGCACTGCAGGCACCCCAGCCCCACCGCCAGCAGCGTGTGCGAGCCCTAGGCCGGCAAAGCACATCTTGAAGATGCTGAACCGGTGGATATCTTACTGCAATTCATTTACTGAATTATTTAGCACTTGGTTTGTTTCATACTTCCGCATCCCCTGCCACTAGAGACATACTGTTTAGGATGATCAACCCTTCTGTCTTTACAATATGTCCTTATTCACAGCACCTCAGGCTGCTGTTCCGGCACAGCTCAGAATGGATAGGAGCCGGTGCAAGGAGTGTTTGCCCTGAAAACCTCTGAGGAATATACAAGTTCCAGTGCTTCAGGGAGTAGGAGCCTTTCCTCATATCAAAAGCCCTAGTCGATTCCTAGGGAATTCAATGCTATTAAATAATGCATTTCCAAGATCAGAGGCAAGAAACAGCTACTGCCATAGGCCGGTCAAATTTAATCAGGAACATTCATCAGAAGATAGCGTGGCCACGAACACTGAAATATTTCTCTCTAAACATCCTGAGCTCAACAAACTTCTGCTGAATCCTCGGCACGGTTCCCGGAGCAGAACGGAGCTGAATTCTATGCGGACGCTGCCAGGATCCTCCGATCTCAGGCAGATCTGCTACCAGGCAGATTTCCTTAGAAAATGGTTATTATCTCCAAGCTTTGGCAGCCATTCCAGAACTTCTGTGTTTCTGCTATCCATACTCAGGATAATTTGTTTCCAACCTTGCAAGTTAGAAAGGCCCACGAGAGCAGTCAGGCTCTTATGGGTTCCAAATTCTTGTGGAGATGGGATTGAGACCAGGACGGAGCTTTCTCTGTTTTTTTTTTGTTTTGTTTTGTTTTGTTTTTTTCCTAGGATTTCCATATAGTACATAATTTTGAATTATGTCTGCTTAACCTGTTCTTTAGATCCCAGCATGGAAGTCCTACAGCCTCCCTGGTTCAAATGGAAGATAGACATGGAAAAGAAGAGCGCCCGCCATGCATTCCCTTTGCCCACTATGCAGATTCAAGGGAGAGCAGCAGATTAACCAGCTCACAACCCAAGAAGTGTTAATATGGGCTGTATTTTCACTGTATATTTATGATTTTATGACATAGTTTAAACATTCCTCCTCAAACCGGAGCATTTCCGTGCTTACTTAGTGCAGAAGAACTGATGTCCTCCCAGTGCCTAAGTCCAGCTTGCTAAATTTTAAGTCCAGTAACCCCTTGCTTTACCTAAAGTAGTCATGGGAACAGTTTCTTTCTCTTTGCAAGGCATTTCTCACCTCTGTTTGTGGCCTAAGGTCATCCCTTGATCTCCTCTCCTCTGAAGCGGAGGCAGCACCTCGGTCTGTGCTCGTACATCTCCTTTCAATAGCGTCGAACGTGCCCACATCTCGCACTATGGATGGTACCAAGCACCGGCTGAGAGCAGCATGGAAAGACCACTTCAAACGTCCTAAATGCCACAGTTCTCCCTATTCATGATACCACAGCATTTTCCTTTCTTTTTTTTTTTTTGGTGCGGGAGGGAAGGAGCCCAAGGATGATATTCGTGGTTTCCTTCTCATAGCAGAACTGCTGGAGAATAACTCTAGGTGACTCTTCTCTATAAGCACCTTTGGTAACCTACACTACAGTGGCTGTAACAAGTCCTGTTTACCTTCTGGATCACTAAAAAGCTCACAATTTAACCAAGAACATCTCTTACCGAATTCCCCACCCCTTTGCAGAGCAGGATATTTTGACTTCACATTAAGAAAGAGCTGAGTCTCCATACTACCTTATCCTTTCTTTACTAGTTAGCAATGCACAACCAACTGCACACAATTCTCATAGCATTTTCTTTCCAGTTTTACATTCATTCTACTGTAAATATTTGATGTACGAGGGAGAGTTCTCACAAAACATTTTTTTTTAGCAAATAACTACAGTACTCTGGAAGCAGAATAGCATCATTATATTTCTTAAACCTTGATAAAACAAGAACAAAAACATCTATGTGTGTCTATATTGATATAAGGATGTATGTATAGACACAAAGAATGAGAATAAATAGAAATATGCTTTAGATCTTGTGCTGCTGCTGAAATTTTACAAAGACTGAATGCTCGTTTACATAAACTCTCCAGTTTATAAAACAAGGAGAAAGCGAATGCTCAGTGGCACCAAGGGACGTTCACCTGAAGGCCCTCATGCGAACGCAGGATGGTGACAACCTCGGGACACTTGGCAGCACCAAGACTTCCACCATAACCAATGCAGAAGCAATCCAGGGCCAACCAAGGACTGTGAAATGCCCCTAAACTAATGAAATTTTACATTTCCTTAGGAACCCAAAAGAGGCAGAAAGAGGTGCAAGGGAGAGGCGAAGCACTGTCTGGTTCCCAGCTGTGGCACAGATACATCCTCCCTCCACCGAGGTGCTTCTGTGGGAAATTAGTCATTCCTAAAACCTGGGAGGATTCCAGGAGGGTTTGGTCCATCTGTGATGCCTCATCCCTTCCTGCAGAGAAATGTCAGGTCTCTATTAGGCCCAATAATCTTTGCCTAGCTGGAGATACCCACTCATGACTCCAGACAAGCATCTCCGATTTGAAAACATTAACACACTGGGAATCAACTGCCTCACTTGGTAATTTGTTCCAGCAATTAATCATCCTCATCACTCAAAACCATGCTGCATTTCTCCTTCGAATTTATCTGGCTTCGTCTTTCATTCCTTTTAGGCCTTTTTTCCTTGAGGCACTTAACTCTGTAACCATTACCTTTTCCCCATGGATTTATGTAAACACCATAATCGAGTCACCTCTCGGGGTCCTTTTCGGTAATATAAGCAATTTAAACTCTTTAAGACTATCACTTCTAGTTTTTCTCTGCTATATCCCCACTGGTGCTCTACGGCATCCTTTTTAAAACAGATCAGCCTTCTCAGACTTGTATTAAAATGCATTTTGCCCAAATATGCAGCTCGCTCAGGAAGCAGAGCTTAGCTCTAATAGCCTCCCCCTTCTTCAAGCAACTTTTGGCTTCTCCTCCACATACGCTCACCCTGGGCAAATGCCGCGCATGCTCCCCCCAGAATCTGGTCCAGTTTGGGGCAGCAGAAGGGGCCAGGAGCATGGGGGCATTTCCATGAATTTCCTCCTGCTCTGCAGGGAAATTTGTGCCTTCCCAGTTTCATTCCTTTTTTCCCAGGTAAAGCCTCTTGCAGGGCCCAGTTCTTATGGGAACTGATTTTTCATTCCGGCCGCTCTGCAGCCAGGTCACGGCGGCGGCTTGCGAGGGGCAGCCGCTCTGTTTTGGCCTCCTCCAGCCCAGAGCCCATTTTCCCCTTATTTTTTTGCTTCTGTTTTTGCTTTTCTGAGTTTATCCAGCCTAGTTCAGGTTTTCTGTGACTTTCACTGCTGAACAGATGAACTTGGGTTTCCATGTTACGGGGCCCACACGCGACTTTGCTGCAGCGCTGCCTGCACCCTCTCTAGCTACCATGTTCTCCTTATTTCCCTGCATAGTGGCCAGTTTTCATGCATTAGGAATTGCTTTGAATGCAAATAAACCCATCTGTGGCTTCACGTGTAGGATTTTAGAAGTTTCTAGAAGACGAGAGGTAACACATGACAGATTCGAGCCTGTGATTAACAAATGGTTTTCTGCTTTCCTTGTGCTGGCAGGGGAGGCAGCATCCAAAGCTGCAGCGTTTTCCTGGCGTTTCTAGACTGTCCTACCTGGCTCTATCTGCCAGGACAGCAGGAATCTGCGGTATCACGAATGAGGGAAAGCATGGAAAAAGCAAACTCACCACATCTATTACAACAGGGCGCACTGCTTTAGCACAGATTTATAGCTCAGACCAGCCGACACGCTGGAGCTCAGCGTGCAATCCCAAAGATGCTATATTTGCATGTACTTCACATCCTATAAATAAAAAACTGGAAGTGTCAGAGAAGCATTTAAGAATACTTTGTTATTAAGCAGTTACCAGCAGATCTCATGGGTTTCAGCCATTCGTCTTCTCCAGGCTGCTGTGACTGCTCCGACAAGCTGTAGATGCTCCGGCTCTGGTGCCAGGCTGAAAACTGAAGCAAAATAAAAAAGTAGGAAGAAATGTTAGTGTCTTGTGTCTTCAAGGTAATTTCCCACCTGGAGCCCGGCCTAGACTGGCAGGCAGGGTGGCAATGAAGCCCCATCTTCTCCTACGAGCAGTAACATCCCTTACAGCCCTAGACACACGGACCTGGGCACTGAGGGACCCCAATGGGCCGTGAAATTTGGGTTTGCGTGAGTGCTGCGGTTCATTTCCCAGACTTCAGTCCAAAGCAGTGAGCTCCAGACAGAGGTGATTCAGAAAGGACAGATCTCAGCTCCGACACGCAGGTGAGTGGGCGCTCGCTGCGGGTGTGGAACACGGATAAGAAAATCATCTGCAAAAAGTCTCTATGAAACAACCTTGGAAAAAGCCCCACCTCTTTTGTATACGAACAATGTAAATTCTAATAAAACTCTTTGACAGATAGCAAAGTCAACTACAAAATTATTCCTTGCACTTCTTCCATTTTCTTCGGGAAGTGCAAGAGACCAAAGAGGTGCCTCGCAGCAGGGCACAATGTTCTTCTACTTTCTCCCACCCAAAAGAGAGCACTTGGACTATCTGAACCAAAACAAAGCCTCTCCCTTTATAGAGGCCTCTTGTTTAACATAGCAGCTCCTGGCCATAATTGCTTAGTGAGTGACTCTGGCAGCTGCTTTATGCTTGAAGGACTATGGATTTAGCTCAGGTTTGGTTATTTTTTGAACTAGATTGTCTTATGGGGCATGCATGTGTCTTAAAAGTGATTTCAGGCTTACAAACTCTGACCTCTATACAAAGTCTTATATCAAAGAAAGGTACTGGATGAAGAAACCCAGAGTTTCTCAAGGCATAAAAAGTCTCCAAGCCCAGATGTGCCAAGGGGAGATCCCTGCCGCTGGGCCTGCCTCTTCCCGGAGAGGAGAGGAGCTCCTGGAGCTCTTCTCCCACAGTTTTGCTTGGTTTTGTGTGTACTTCGGGCACATTTCTGACCAAGGACTTAACCATTGGCAGGTCCACACTGCACTACACACACAAAAAAAAAAAAGAGCAGCTATTTTGGAGCCAAACGCAAATAAAACTTGCACAGTAAGCTACCATGCAAGGCATTAGGAAATGAATCCAAGTTATTTTTGTGGTTGGTTAGAACGGAAGGATGAATCACACCCCCATGAAAGAAGATTATTTTTATATCCCAGCTTTATTACCCATTCCTGGGAGTGACACGCCACTAAGGGTTACATGTGACAGCTACCGAGGCTGCAAGCACCATAAGCACCAGCTGCTCCTGGCCATCCTAGTGCCGCCAGTCTTCACCACCCCCTGCCAGGTCTCGTTCTTGACATATTCCCTGAAAATGCAGCTCTCAAACTCAAGCTGCCAACAGGCAAACCAAAGAGGGGAAGAGAACTACTGCTATTAAATAGCATGTGCTCCAAATCCATCCTCTGCCAAAAACTGTCTCAGAGGGTTTCCATGACCCAAAACGCTCATGAGTTGTTCTATCTCATCCCTGAGGAAGGGCACCTTCTAAGCTTGGTCCTTGCTGAGCAAGAAGACGGCTGAGATCCAACTCCCTGATTCCCCAAAAGAAGAACTCAAGCAGCAAAGAGCTGCTCTTTGCTGCAGCAATTTCAGGACCCGGTTTGCAATGCAGAGGGATCGTGCCCTGCAGCGAGGAGGCGAGGAAAGCCAACCAAAGAGGTCTGAAAACTGCCTTTGCGTCTTGCACCAGTGTCTACACAGCTATTCCCCGCTGCAGGAGAGGCTTCCACGGCCTATGAGATTATCCGTGCCGCCACTATCATGATTTACTGCTGGGTCGTTCCTTGGAAAAGCACCATCACAGCCATGAGCTTGAAAATTGCTGGTCAAGGCATTTTTTTTTATTATTATTATTATTCTGTTTCCTCGTTGAGGGATGAGGTGCACTGCCAGCTCCGCGTTCTTTATCTGCAGGTGATTTTTACTTAACAGCACTATTGATCCCATGATGGATAGGGAACCCCGCAGCTGCGGCCTTGGCTCGCAGGGTGCAAAAGCTCCAATAGATTTATGAAATCCTCAGGGATACACTGAGGCTCTGCAGCCCATCTAGCAAAAGGCTTTGCGCTGTGCTCGGTTTCCATGATGTGCATTCCCTAATGAATGTTATTACTATTACTGGGGGGGCTCAAGGTCTCTCTTGCAGCTCAGCTGCACGTGCGGCCCAGCTAATAGATGCACACAGACAAGAGCAGCTCATGCCACCACAGGTCTCACAGACACCCCAGCTCTTATCATTATCTTAAATGCTCTTCTTCCACGCTCAGAAAGGACGGGCACGCAGCTCTCAGCATCTCTGCTATCTCCACGCTGACGAACACGACCTGTTTTCATGGTGTGCGATCCAGCCGTGAACAAGCCGGGCATCCTTTGCCTGCAAGACTGCTTGCATACAATTTTCATATCAATATAAAAACATGAAAAAGTCAATTCTGTTTACCTAGCTAACAAGAGCGTTTTATACGCTCACTTAAGTCTGTGTGCGATTTTGCTGGCAATCCAAGGCTGTTATTAAGATAAATGTGAGCACTGTATAAAAAAATTAATTTAGTTTTCATATCTCTGCTGTCGCCTCTTTTTGTATTCCCTTGCTCCTTTTTATTCACTGTGGGAAGCAGCAAGCACCTATTGCTCTGCTGAAATATAGACTCTTTCGGTTACAGTTTTCAGTTGTTATTGCAGCAGAAAAGGCCAGAAAGAAACTCCACCGTATATTTGCTGTGCACATAGACATTAAAGACCTGTTGCTGATGCAGATGGCAGCAGGCCAAGGCCTTGGTCACACAGTGGTAGACACCATCCTTGTGTCCTGTTCAAAACCTCATTTTAGGTATTTAGGAGTGAAAAGCACCTTGTGTTTCCCTCAGGGGTCCCTCCAGGCGTTACAAAATTGTCTTTCTTGATCCTCCATCCTGGTGAGGATAAGCCGGAGACACTTTGCTGTCGGGATCACCTCCTTACATCCGAAGATTTGGACATACTTGCACCCATACATGCAAGTGTTGCCCTCACAGTTTCTAACAGCAGTTTTTCAAAGAAAATTCCCTTTTTTATTGGTTTTGGACACCCAATGTGCTTAAGCAGCTAATACTGACCTGTCCTAAAAAGATGAAAGTTGCATGAAATTTAAAGAATTGTTCCCAGGGTATTTGCCCAGCAAAATTAATCCCATCTCCTCAAAGCTGCAGGCAGCATCAGCAAATAGCAAGTATTTACTGCGCCACAAAACCTGGCATTTGGGCCAGCAGACGAGGCACATGGTGCAGTTGACCGTTTCCTAAGGATCGGGCCTCCGTGAGCTCTCTCAAACGCATCAGCTAATGCCAGCGACCTCGTAGGAGCCTTTCTCATGACCTGGCTAACCGCATACGCGAGCACCCCTGGGGCTGAGCAGGCTTGTCCTTCGAAGGGTAATTGACCTCCGGGTGAGATCCGAGCTGCCCGGCTGTCTCCTAACCCGGCTGAGTGCCCGGCTTGCCGTTGCGAGGCCGGGCTGGGAGCTGCCCCTCGCGGCCAGGGTCCAAAACTGGACCAGGAAGGGAGCAGCCTTGGAAATCAACTTGCTCCAGCACCACCTTCCTGCACTTCCTTCCTGTCCACGCCTAAACTCCCTGTTTTCCTGAGTGTTGTCCCCAGCTCAGGTTGGTGGTAGCGGCTGGATGAGCCGACCCCGTCTCGACAGCGGCCGCGCTCCAGGCTCGGGCAGACGGTGGCCGCCCACGAGGCTGAGCCGCGCTCCTGCCAGCGGTAACAGGCAGGAGTCTCCAAAAGCTGCAGTTTCCAGACCACTTCCAGCTCGGAAATTGAAGAATAAACGTGCAAATAAAACACCTGGATTTTTCAGGTAGAAAGCAAGTGACTCCCCTCTTAGAAATACTGCCAGGAGGTCGGTACCGCCGGCACCGGCGCCCTGGGCAGTTCAGGGCACCTGCACTCTGCGGCCCGCACGGGAGAACGCGCTGACGTTCACCAAAATCTGGGAGCGAAGCGGGTTTACAGCAGCGCGGCCCCCGCCACGGGACGGGACGGGACGGGGCCACCGCGACTCCCGCGGTTCCCGGGCGCGGGGCGCCGCCCTGTGGCCGCGCGCGGAATTCTCTGTACACGTTCAAATACACAATATATTATAATACTATATATAGTCATGCATATTTTTAATATATAAACACATATATGTTATACCATGAAACGACACATATAAGTTATATGGTATCATACATGACGTATATTTTTATATACATATATACTTTTATATATATATATATACACATTTCAAACACACCCTGGCCACGGCAGCGCCATCGCTTCCTACGCGCACAAGCGCCACGCCAAGGGGTGTTACCACAGGGCAGCAGCCACAAACCTCCCTCGGCACCTTCGCCTGCCCACTGACACTGCAGGGTCGGACAGCAAACGGCATTTGCTTCTTTCCCCACATGAAAAAGGACTTATTGGAAGCCCTGTCCTGTCAACTGCTTCTATTGCAGTTTTACCGGGGGCGGCCACAGACACGAGTCTTCTGCGTCTTTCGTTACCTGTTACGGCAAGCACTAACACAGGTCATCGCTGAGGGGCAGGAGGCTCTGTGTGCACACACGCATGAAAGAGTTAAATTGCCCAGCCCTGGCTGGAGGTCACTTTGTCAAGGAGAGATATGAAATAGTTTCTCAACAACAACCTAGGCAAAGCAGCCCTGAAATGGTCCTGCCGAAAAATCCATTCTCTGGGATGGGAAAAC
This sequence comes from Crypturellus soui, assembly GCA_032275445.1. Lineage (NCBI taxonomy): Eukaryota > Metazoa > Chordata > Aves > Tinamiformes > Tinamidae > Crypturellus > Crypturellus soui. The sequence continues at coordinate 1,927,326 of JAUBNY010000900.1, forward strand.
TTGTGAGTAAAAATACATAAATAAATAAATAAACGAACACGCATGGTCCAGCAAGTTGTGTAGCGGCGCTTTTGTCTCCTCTCTTTTTCAGGTAAATCTATTTATAGTTTTGCTTAAAATGGCCTTCAAGAGCCTGTCTGAGTCCTGCGAGTCAGTGAGGAACAGAAGCTGCAGCGCCACGAGCAAAACCTCTGGAAACTGCAACCCGGATAAGAGGGGACTCCCCAACTGAGCGACCTTCTGTAGAGCCTCCACAGTGCATCAGGGCTGACTGATTGACCATAACACTAAACACGTTGCCCTTCATTTTACCATCAAAAACTTTTGCAAGAGATGATTAGAAGTCCACAAGAGCCTCAGCCATCCGCTGGCAGCGATAATGCCCAGCTCAGCAAGTCCAGCAGGTGCCCGTGGTCAGTCCAGCTTCATCCCATAAAATAAACTTCAAGGAGATTTTTCAGGTATTTAAAACTGTAGAGAGTTATTGCACTTTTGGCATGGTTTGTATACGCGTGCTTTGGCGAGACAGCAGACACATTTAACCACCAGACTGAATTTTTATTGCTTAAATAACTACGTTGGGTCATTCTGAAACTTTGTTAAGAGGAAAACTGGTAAATCAAAACGATTTTCAAAACCTTTTTTACATTGGTTATGCACTGTCAGCTCTTCAAATACTGAATTATTCATCTTAACAATACTTTAATGGTTGGATCACAAGTGTTCAAAGGAAGAATGTTTCAGTCTGAACGCTCGGGTTTTCATGAAGACACCTTCAAATACAATTTTAATGAAAATGTTCAAACAACCAAAGATTTCAGGGGAAAAGCAGGCTTTTTCAGAAGGTTAAATAAGCTAGTCTGACTTGGCAGTGACCTGTCATTCCCTCTAAATCCAGCTGCATGTAAATAACGGCTTTTAATCACAGAGTGCCAATTAAACCCGTTTTTCTGCTTCTTCCAGCAGAATAAATCAGAAATAAGGAATGTGTACCAAGTGCAGGTAGTCCAGACTTAAACTCTCCATGGATTTTTCTGCGGTAAATTAGCCGTCCCAAACTATAATGGACTTCTTTATTTTCCTGATAGCAAACCATAGCTGAGGGAAGCATTATTTCATTCTACCTTCTTGAAACTTTTCTGCCTTTGTGATTAACCTTGAGCTCAACCCAAAACAAGGGAAAGTCCAAGTTTAAGAGCAGAGGGTTTTTTTGATGTTATGGATTAGTTATCCCTGGGCCCCTGAACCCTTCAGTTTTCTTAACAGCAATGATAGATCTCCTTCTCTGCAGATCTTCCAAACCCGCCTGGATGTGACCCAGTGCCACGTGCTCAAAGTGCCCCTGGTGGAGGAGGGGGGTTGGACGAGATGATCTCTAGAGGTCCCGTCCAACCTCAACCATTCTGTGACCGACCAGTTCCTGACTCAGCATTAAGGTGGCAGAACGCAGACATAAACTGTTTTCAAGAGGTATCTCCTGGTCGGAACAGTGTCACCAAGCATTGTCTGGTGTGGTCAAGTACTGACAACACTCTCAGCTCAGCCCAAGCCATTACCAAAAACAGAGCTAGGGCCATGTAGTTCACCAGGGCAGCAAAATCAGTCAGGGTTGTTGGCTTTCCCTGAGCTGGGATCCATGGTATGAAAATTGGAAAACACATGCTCAAAAAATTCACACTTACCCTATTCTATAAGAACCTTAATGCTCTTTTCAGTTACAGTTAAACAGAAAAGTTGTATAAGGGTGTACGTATATATAAGAGTACTTGTCTCTCTCCTTCTCTTCCACTCAAATGTCTGTAAAGACACTTAAAGCACCATTCTTGGATGCGTGGAAAGACATACACATATTGGACCAAAGTGAAAGATTAAACTTTTGTGTGTCTGATGTTATAGGTAATGTGCATGCAGATGGATGAAACTGTCAACCCCTGTCACCAAGAAGTCAGGCAGGGCAGAGGGTGCTAAGGAGTAGTTAGGACACACGTGTTATCTTCATTTCTCAGAGCCAAACTCCACCAATGACAGCAAAATCATGTAGCTTCTCTTTGGGGCATGAAGCTTCTAGCTCTGTTCACAGGGACAAGTTTAGAGTAGGAAGTGCCCAGAATCACACTGAATAAAAACAGCTGAAGCTCAGGACAGCTTTGACAGTCGGCATCCCTGAGGCTAAGGGATGTCCAGGCATGACTATCCCTGGGTGACAGGGCTGCCCATTCTCAGCCTGAAAGCTTTCTGGTTCAGACAAAGCCACTCCCATGTCAAAAAGTGCATGTCAGAATTGCCTTATGAAAGTAGTTATTAGTGCCAGACACAGAATCAACCTCTAGAGGGCTCCCTATCACCACATGTATTTTCACAGAAGATCAGTTTAAGAAGTAACAAATCTATCTGTGCCCACCAGACACTGCCATCTCTTGATGGAGGATGTTCTCTCCTATTCCCCCCACCCAACTCCTCTGGTATCTCAGCTGTTTTAAAACATTAGGCAAGAATTTGCTTTCTTCCCTTACCCCTGAAAGAAAATGCTCCTTTTCAGAGCACAGCGTGGAAGCCAGCCTGGAGTGGGATGCATTAGAGTCACTGCAAGCCTGCAGGATTCCCTTGTCTGCTTTTGCAGTTAGTGTTGCCTTCAGCACTGTAGCCAAGTGCTCAAATCACTTCTTTTCACCAGCAGGAAATATTTGCCTTAACCAGCACAGCCGTTTGCAAAATGAGCAACGGCCCTAAGGGCTTTGCTGCCTTGGCTGCCATGAATCAGCCTCACTTATGACTCAAAGCCACTATCTGGGAAACTCTCAAAGTAGGTAGAGAAACTAGATGTAGACACAGTCACTAGTGAGGAGAAATTAATAACATTATTCAGTAATAAAAATATTTAACATTTTCTTGTTTGCACCAAGGTTTTATTCAATTTCAGCATGTGGAGTTTTATAATGCTTGCTGTGAAAGTCACCTTCCATATTTGTTCTTGTTTTAGAGTCTCATTTACCACACCTTGAGGTAACTGAAAGCTCTGGCAGTTAATAAACTTCTTTGAGAAAAAAATAAAAATAAATAAGAGGAATCTATTTTTAACTCAGGAGAAGAAATCAAGAGATCTCCCTCTTGTAATCTTCTCTGTAAACAAGTTTAACCGTATTTGTGAACTCAGAAAAGTCTGAAGAGGTTACTATCATCAAATATTAACAGAAAGTGAAAATAATGCCATTCAACACTTGAAAGCTTTCTGCCTATAAAGAATAAAAAGGAACATTTTCAATTTTTTTATCTACATGATATTTTCCTGGAGGGGAAAAAAAAAAAATCCACAACCCAAAGATTTAAAACGCAAAGCTGTCTCTTCTATACCACCACTTGAAAAGGAATTGATAAAAAAAAGTTACAGAAGGAAGTAATAGATGAAGAAATCTAGCAACCGAGATGTTGTCACGTTTATCTACTGAGTGCTATAGTACCCAGATGATAAGCTGCAGTTCCAAACATCTCGCACTTCAGCTGATACAATGCACAACCACCTTCCAAACCAATCTTCCTGCTCAAAAACCACAGCGGATATGTAGAAACTTTCCACATAATGAGATTAACAAGTCTGACACAAATATAAAAAGAAATTTTGTGCCTTTATTGGAATGGTGTTAGGCTTTAGATACACCAATTTTGATCATCTGATTATTTGTTTTTAATTAGAAATGACACTACAGAACTGCAATCTTGGTCCAACAGTCTTGTCTTTACTTTTTTTTTTTTTTTTTAAAAGCAAGAGATAGAGTGAAAATGCACCGAGTAATCAGAAAGCACTAGCAGGCATTGGTTAATCCAAGATACTAGCTTCTCAGTTCCAAAAGCATTTGTATTGCATGGAACCCAGGATTTAGATTGGTCATAATTTGTAAGAACTAGTTTAATGAGTCATATGACTTGTTTTTAAATTTACTTTTAAGTTGGTGACTGGTAATTGTTTCCCCCTCAAATATTACAGTTTAATTCGTATTTTTCCTCAAAGTATAAAAAAAGTATGAAATATAAACAAGCTCCTGCATTGCACCCACGAAAGGCTGCAACTGAAGCGTTAGAGAGCTGACTATCTACACACCGCCAAATCCCATCAAATCTTGGATAATTCATTAATATACAAAATATCAGGGCACAGAAAGAACTAAATCCACTTTTATGTTTTGTTATGCACAGTTTCAAATAATCAAATCTAAAGAAAAAAACAATCATTTTGGCTTTCCACTACATCCGCATGTTGAGACACTTTTTAAAATACTCCCCTCTAACTGTGTTTGGTCTTTTTCTTATTGTCAAGTTTGTTTGTTATCTTAATACCGGCCATTGGACAAACAAGTAATCAGAGACACACCTCCTCCCAACCTCCCTAGCCCTGACCCCTCCGAGGTCAGCTTTAAGACATGACCCCAAACACGGGGTTGTGACGACAGATGCTAGGACCAATTTCTTCATAATCTTTTTTGGTATGGCATACTTGGTAGAATTCAGGCTGCAAAGACAGAAAATAAATTAGTCAGTGCTGTACATATTATAACAACATAAATATTCATGCAAATGAGGGGGGAAGGTGGAAGAAATAGCTAATTTGGAAACCCTGAAATTAGTATTACATCATAGCTAAAGACTGACACAAACAACATATATGGCCATGAAATCAAAATGGGTTTTCAAAGCCTAATGAAAAACTTAAGGGGCAGGGATTACAATTTGTTTCTAAGGACTGTCAGAGATTCTCCAGCTGTGTTTAAAGCAGAGGAGAGAAAAAAAATCTCAAAAGCATACTCAGAACAACTAAAACACATTCAGCTTTAGAGCCAACTTACTGTGGAAGCCAGCATAGATCCTCCAAACCAAACAGCGTATCTTTGCATATGGTGTGTGATGACTTGAACATCAATAGGCTTAGGCTATTCAAAATAAAAGAGGAAAAAAAAAAAAAAAAAAAAAGAGAGAGAAGAACACATTAAAATTCACTTCTGCAGGTGACATTAATTAAGTGTATCTTCCAAGACTGATTTTCATAAGTCGGTATTTTCTTAAAGGCCAGATATGAAAATACACACTTTTACCACCCTGTTCTCCTTTCCATTTTCTGCTATGTTTCTTGAGAAACTGTTAAGTAACTGCAAGAATAGACACACATGTAGCCTTTTCCAAATTTAACATGTTTTAAATTTCATAATAAGGCACTAGTTGCAGACTGATGGAGAACTTATCTAGAATCAATACAACAACAATTTTGCTTTATCGAACTACTTCATTCTAGTTGGCCTCTTTGCTTCTATATCCAGATAAGCTTTCATCCCTCCCAACCAGAGGGGTTACAAAAGACCATATCCTAACCTGTACTTCTCAAAAATGGCAGTGCATGTAATAGAGTCTCAGCAGGAAAAAGAAATCCATCTATTCCAGTACAACTTTTTTTTTCTTCTCCAAAACGGAGATTCACCAACCACTTTTACATCCTTTTTACATCTATCCTTTTATTAGGTAAGAGTCTTGTGGTTCAGATCACTAAAAACAGATCAGCAGTGCAAGAGAATACCTGCGGAAAGTGTATGGTAGCATCCTACAATGAAAGACTTATATAAATGTCTTGTACAGCTAGCCTTCTGCCACTACAAAAATATCAACCTCTATAAAGCTTCTAGTGCTTCCTTTAAACTTCCATTTTCATTAAAAAATACTGAAGTACATGATTTGTACATTTCCCAACTAATAAGAAGTAAATAATGCTTATTAAGTACATTGACTACAAGAACTCACCTTCAGTCTGCCACCACTAAGTTCTTCACTAAGTTTCAGTCTGGCATCAACAGTCCTTTTTAAGTCTCGCTGTAAGCGGCGACCAAAGTCCCTGAACATGGTTGAGCCTCCAGAGAGGACAATATTCTGTTTTGAATATGTAGATATATATATATATTAAAAACAAAATTTAAAACTAATTATCAGTTAATTCTTGTCGACAGATAATGTCAAAGGCAGTAGCTACTCCATCAGTAGCAGCACGATAACACTTTCAATTTGGAAATAGCGCAGGACACACACTTATTGCTCCTGAATACCGTACTCCTTTAAAACACATCAAGACCGTTACAAAAATTACTGATCACTTCTGAGAACACAGATTTCCAACTGTATCCAGTTTCAAGATTCTAAATATAGTTCTTAAATTTACAGTTAACAGGTTTGTTTTTACTTTGAGTTTTAAATTATCTAATGCTTAAAATCGATAGGCTCTTTTCCTTTGTTTTCCTTTCTTTAAATAGAATCAAGTAGACAAACACCACAAACTGAAACATATGTGAACAACATAAAGCCTTTTACATATTAGGCTCACTTCCAGAAAACCAGTGAAGGCTTCTGTTTTTAAAGTTTACCTGAATTTCCAATAGCTATTTCAAAATAAAGCAAAATCCTTCAAAAACAAATACTTTAAAAATATATATATATGTAACATTATAACTACTGACCTTATAGAGAGGACGTCTAACATCAATGGGACAATTCTGAATAACTTCATCTACAACTTCTGAGATGGGTTGCGTAAAGTCAGGATTAGCAAACTAAGATCAAGAACAAAAGATAGAAAAGTAAGAGCTGGAACTAAAAAGATGGGGGAAGAGAAGGAACTTCCCTACTGTGCTGAAGATGTAGCACTAATAATGGAAACAGATGTGATTTTTTGCTGTTGTTTAAAAAAAGGTTTGAAAAGGTAATGTACCCATATTATCTATTTTGTCAGCTATTCTTATCTTGATAACTGATAGATCAAGGAATACACACCCTATCCAGACACAGAGCAATGGAGCAAAACAGTCCAGCATGAAGGAAAAGGTGTGACAGCAGAATGTACAGCGATTAAGAAAACCAAACAACAACAAAAAAAAAAAAAACACCACAACATTATTCCCATTTTTCTTCAATATTATAGCCAAGAGTAAGACTCACTGTACAAAGAGGCAAGAGGATAGTGTATTTAAAAACTCCTTGATTTAAACAGACACAGAGAGGTACAAGAAATAATGTGGTGAGACCTAGCAATTTAATGGTAGGCAAGGAGAAAATATCATTTAGTAATCCATTTAAGAGTTCCAAATATCATGCTGTGTTTAGATATAAATTTGTATGTACATTATCAACAATCAAGAATCAAAAAACTCTCTAACATATACTGATAGCTGGCATTTATTTATAAACAAAGAGAAATTTAAATCAGAATAGCTCATTCTTCAGCAAACTACAAGTACAGCATGGTACCACTGTAAATGTAATATGGTACCACTAAAATTTACTTAACACAAAAACTGAACACATTAAAAACAACTTACCTCAGGGTGAAAGAAAATCTCCGGTCCCAGGAATCTCTCATAGCCAACATCAATGGTAAATTCTTTCTTTGAGATAGCATTAATTCCAGTATACTGTTTAATCCACTTTGTACCATCTGTGTCATACTTGTTAAATTCTTTTACTAAGTCAGGGCAAACATAACTAAAGCGCTCCTGAAAATTAAATGCAGTTATAGTTATCTTAAGTATAGCAAAAAATATGGTATGAACAGTACTGAAAGCAGCACATTGTGCTGGGCTAAATTGTTTTTCTTCTTTTTTTATTTTCCCTCCAAAGTTCTGTGATAATGAGAAATGAGATCTAAAGTACATTGAAGAATTGCCATAGAAACTGAGGCTAAGTGTACTTTAAGTCAAATACCTTTTAGAATAGCTTGGTACTACAAAAACAAAACAAAAATTCAGAAAAAAAGAGGGAGTAATTACAGCTCTTTACATTACATTTCCCAGCAAGAATCTGGGGGAAGTGGGCAGGGGAGAAGAGGGTGGAAGGAAATAGGGAAGGCTGAAATTCTAGGTTAATATAAGCACAAAACCTTAAAACTTTAAATGTCAACATTTTTTATACTTAGGATTACTTAAAAAGGTAATGACTTTAAAAGACTACTGTACTTCAGAAACCGCTAAAGCTCTACACTAAGACAACCTAAGCATTTGCAACACTCATGTTACCTTCACTGCTTTAGCTGTTTCCAAGGACTGTTCGGGAGGGATTCCTACTTCGCGCTCTCTCAGCAGCTGCTGGATGAAGTACGTTATATCTCGGCCTGCGATTGGAATGTGCTTGATACAGCTGCCGATCACATATCCTTCAGCCTATCAATAGAAGTAAAAGGGAGAAAGACATTGACAGGAACCCATCCAAATCTCAGAAAGCAGGAAGAGAGAGGGACAGAGCCTGTAAACTCTTCCTCACTACCTATGGCTAGGAGGTTGAAGCACTTCAGGAGAGGCTCATTTAGCCACCACAAGTCCAGCTCATTAGTAGCCTTACCCTGCTTTTTCAAGTGCTTCTTACTACTATGTCTGCTGATAGAATATAAGGATGTTCCTTATTAGGTATTTTCTTCCACCTTTTTCTTTTGAGGCTTTGCATTCAGTTCACAATTCATACAAGCTCGGGAAGACCTAAAAGGCCACCAGTACATAATGCAGACGAGCAGCTGGACTTGCTAGTCTTTGCTTTCTTTTTCAAATGAGGTTACTCCTAACAAAATTGTCAGAGAACTTTGTATCATGCAATATTATTTTAGAATAAATGATGTGGCTCTACAATAATAACCACTTATGACATTACAATTGACAGGAACCAAAATTAATTTTCCAAAGGCCAGGAGAATACATTACTTCAGTACAAAGAAGAGAGGGCTCAGAACACTGGCCCACACTCATCTGTTAGTCTTGTAAGTCATATTCACCTTAGAGGCCAGAATCTGGGCATTAAAGCTCTTGGTCCAACTGCAGAGCATTTAAGGTTGCATCTGACCTCACCAGATCAGCTACAACAACATCTGAACAGATGAATTCAGACACTGTAAATGCTTAAAATTCCTTACGTACCTTACATGTAAAGTGCTTTTTCCTAACATAGAAAATTGTTCAGAGTCACAAAATTATAGTTAGTTCCATTGTAAAAAGGTAAGCTTCTTCTTCCTCTATCTACTTCAAGAATTAAAGCAGTATACTATTGTAGTTAATGTGTTTTTAAAAAATTCCTCCCTTTCCCCCCCACCCAAAAAAACAAAACAAAACAAAACAAAAAAAATTTTTAAAAGGCTGGAAATCTCAACTGCATACTAAGTCTTAACTAAAAGAAAAAAGCCATCTCAGATGAAGAGCCACTACATTTAACCAAGACTAACAGAAAATTGCTGTATTATAAGTTTTGGTCATGATCAATGCTACTATTTGGTATAATAAAATCACTAAGAAATTGAGGTTATAGTGGCATAATGAAGTTGGTTTTCACCTCTAAGACACGATATTTGGAGGCTTAAAAAAATGTATCTGGTTCTAATTGTACATTCTTTTCATCAAGAAAGGGCAGGCAGAAGACATTTCCAACTATTAGAATAAGAACACTATTAAATATTCCATTTGTAACACTAACTATATGACTTTGTAAATGGGAACTCTTAAATACACAGAAAACAGTAATTTCACAGTTAAACTGCAAGTGTAAGTGTGAATTATTTAATAATGTGCTTTTGCTTTTAGGCTCCTGTTATACTGGAACAGATATTCAACATTATTAGCATTATTTTCTTTGAGTCCTAGCTATAATTCAGTCAGAGAATACCCTTGTATAAGGCAACAACAGCTCCACATAAACGTAAACCTCAGAGAGGTTACAGGACAAATTCCAGTTGTACTCCAGTTCAGCTGTTACGTATAGTTTTGATGCATACTTACCACAGGGATAACGTGAGTGACACCATCCCCACTGTCAATAACTGTGCCAGTCAGCGTCCGCTCTCCTACCTGTCGTGACGTCCAAGAGGCAGCTAAGGCAAGGACAGCCTGGCAAAGGAACACGGGCAAAAAGGAATCTTAACTGCAGCACCGGATTGCACCTCCCACCTTTCACTAACTGCTCCCAATAATATCGGGACAGGTAACACCTGAAGTCCAACTAAATGCAAACATCCCATTTTTTTTCCTCAACACTATACAGAGGTGTTTCTTAAAAAAAAAGAAAAAAAAAACCACTTTGCTGACTACATTATTTAATTGAATTATTATAACAGAAATATTGTTAATTAAAACAGATTACTATGCCACAACCAAAGATATCAGTATCATTGGATTTTACTAGCATTCAATCTCCAGTTATAAAAATCAAGCAGAACAGCCTGTAACTTGGCAGTGCTGTAAGAGCAATTGCTAAGTACATTAGCTGGGGATACAGGTACCACACCTTTTATTCAATCCAAAACTCAGTTGCCATCCAAGCACTTCTCCAGCATTAGAAATGAATTGCAAGTTTTCTGGCAGTTTGATAGCATCAAATTACAGGGGAAAGATCAACATGGAAGTTCTATGAAGAAATAGGATTAAATCTATTTTTATACTAAGGTGGAAAAACAGCAACCAAAATACCCACGCACTTTGGCACAAAAGCAGTATCTTGAAAAGAATCTGAGGGCACTCTCATGGGATCCAGGAAATCAGTTTTCCAGGTATTTGTTAGTATTTTAGTTTGCATTAATTACTATCTTTGTCTTTTCCCTAAATCATCACAGGTTTCCAGTGTAAGCCTGATTCTGGGCTATTCTGGAAATTATGAATAAATGAAATCGCGAAACATATTATACATTTAAAATAAGATCAACTAATAGTTTCAACTAAAATGATTTGAGTGCATCACAGGCAATACCCTTTTCTTAAATCCTGCTTACAAAATAAGTTTAGAATTTGCTTCCAATTTTGTTACATGTTGTCAGAATTTTTCTCTTAAAGTTTGCTTATGAAAATATCTGCAATTCACTCATGGTAATTTGTGGCATGGAAACTATGATTTAGTAATATTACATGTTTTCATACAAAATTTCCCTCCTTCGAGTTTTAGCTCAACTTGTAACTCTGCTTTCAAGTAGTCCTGCTCTTACCTGGACAGCAATATACAGCCCTGGAACATTGAAAGACTCAAACATGATTTCAGCAGTATATTCCCTATTTTCTGGAGTATTTAATGGAGGTTCAGTCTGCAGGACAAAAAAAAAAATAGTTTTACTTAAACTCAAAGGAAACACATGATATTTCTCAAAAATTACCCAAAAATAAATTTTGAAAAATGAGTCATGAGTACACTTTGTAAAGGCAATAATGGGCAAAGGGTGCTTTTAAAGACAAATATCAAATCATACAAATCAGAAAATTCAGAAAACTCCTCTGACAATAAGAGAATGTATGCAAACCACACTGCATGATGATTTGTATGAAAACAGAAAACAGAAGTGAGATAAAATGTAATAGTTACTACCTTTTAAGAATATATCCTGATAAGTTTCTTTTGTGACTTGCTTAGTTCATTAAATTTTTGCTTTTACTGAAAGAATCATGCAATATCAAGCTAAAATAGCAAAACTTGTAGTTCACTTCATTTGAAGAATGTCAATTATTTAAAAACAATTTTAAGACACACATTAAGAAGTGAGATTTTTTTTAGGCAATCACTACAAAACAAGAGTTTATGACTGGCTGTAGAAATTTATTTGACTAAGAGGAGCATATACTGTGTAACAGCATATAATGCGTAATAATAGTATCCTGTCATTTTCATAATGACATGAAGTATTAACTCTCTCCTGAAACAGCACTTTGAACAGCATTACCAAGTATTTGAAAAAATATCATTCTTTCACCGTATCAACAAGTTAATGGAAGGGAACAGAGAAGACGGAGCCAGACTCTCTTATTCAGGTGATAAGACAAGCGCCCTGGACACACATTGCAAAGAGGGAGTCCTAATTAGATAGCAGGGAAAAAAGTTATAGTGAAGGTTGCCAAATATTGGAAAAGAGGTCAGACAAATTATGGAATCTCCACCCTTAGCGATACTCAAAACTCTGTTAAATGAGGCCCCAAGCAACCTGACCTAATTAAACCTGCTTCAAGCAGCAGGTTACATTAGATAACCTCCAGAGATCCCTTCCCACCTATTTCAGGATTTTATTTGTGTGCTTTAGTAAGAATAGATAAGACCTCCAGTTCCAAACATCATCTATAAACTTGACATTAAAATACACCATCTATTTCAACATCTTAGATAAAATACAATAGCAGAAGATTCAGAACAATACTAGCCTCAATTCAATCTAAGTTGCCCAAGTATGATGCTCAATCCTTTGAATTTCATGAAAAACAAGAAAAAAAAAAAAGTCTTCTCTAGACACACTGTACAGGTGGCAGCATTGCTAAAGGCAAAGTAACTGCAATTATGTAAAGTGAAAACTTTGAGTAAATATTTCTTCGGGAACTTTTTAATAATCATGTGTGATATCATTATTAAATTCAGCAGATAACTAAAAGAGAGATGCGCAGAGGCATCTGTGGTGGGAAAATAAAAAGGGAAAAGCCTCCAGTTCAGAAACTCAGACTTTTAATATTTTTAGATATTTAAAAGAACAATTTGGAGGGGAGAGAAGGCAGGCACAGAAAGTTTCAAGCAGTTTACATTTACTTTAGCTTTCAAAATAAGCATGTTCATATTTAAGAATTACTACATAATCAACACAGCATTCTTACCAGACTTAAGAAATTACTTACGTAAAGCACGTTTTTAACCTACCAAAAGAAAATAATGATCCTCGGGCTCCGCCCTTAGATATTTAAAAATTACTTGTTCCATAAACCTCTCCATCAAGTCCCAGTCTTCAACTATGCCATGGCGGATGGGCCACTGTTGCAGGAAAATATCAAAATATAAAGTGAAATATAAACAATGAAAAATCTGTTTGTTTAGCTCTTGTAAAATGTCTGGGTCTACATCTAAAATCCATTTGTTTTTCCCCATCCCAATCTGTTACTTATTCAAAATCAGATTCTCTTGCTGACCCTGAATAGCAGGGACAGCAACACGGCACTCCACCCAGCACAAAAAGAAAAAAAAAAAAAACAAAAGAAACAAACAAACCCCTTTATCAGTAACATACAAACAAAAGGTTCTCCCAGCCCAATAACCCAACTCCCTATCGCTGACAGGAGATGGCTGAGAACAAGGAAGAACCCAATTAGTTGGAAGAACTCATTCTTCCAACTACCGAGTTTCCTTCACAAGGAACATATATTCACATACTTTTGCAAATTCCCACAAGCTCCTGAAAGTTATATAACAACCAACAGTTATCAATAATTATCCAAAGAGTATCCATCAGAAGCTATTTACTACATAGCTGAAGCTTTCTAAAGAGTATTAGAAAATTGATTATTTCTCTTAATACCTTGGTTGCGTAAGTTGGTTTTTCTATTGCTTCATCACCAATAAAGAAGTCTAAATCATCAACACCTTTCAAAACCCTCCTCTGTGCTTGATCAACCACTTTTGCTGATTCTTTGATAGCAATACCTTTAATAAAAAAAACAGATAAACAATATTTATTATAACATATCCTCCAAATAAAATAGGAAAACAATGTAGTTAGGTCTGTGTAGTGTTAATTTATAAATCTTACCTATGTTTACTTTTGATTCAAACTTAAGTTAAAGTTTGTTAGGTGCTCAACGTGCAACCAGGAAGATAAAAATACAAAAGGAATCACTGAGGTAGCATATTCCTGTAGATCTCACTTTATTTGGCAACTAAGTTATCTATGAATTGACATTTTACTTCAGCAGTTTGGCTTTTGAACACTTTACAGTGAGATATGGCATACAAAAAAGGGACTAAAAAGCTACTAAATAAGTGAAAGAAAACAATAACAAAAAAAACACAAGAAGAAATAGGAGAGGGCTTTTTGTTTGTTTGTTTTTTAAGTACAGAAGTATATGTGGCTACCTGATGCATTTTTGGTTGCTTTAATACAGATTTTCCACAAAGCCTATAGATGTTTAATTTTATCCTTTAACTCTATTTGTATCTTATTGTTGAGAACATACTGGAGAAACAAAGAACGAAATTATAAATCTCTCCTGGCAAAACTCAAGAGTTTCTATCTTGCTAACTTATTCCTTCGAGGATAATTTTCCATCACAAATAGAGAAAAAAAAAATAAAGTTGATTAGAAAAATATCGACTAAGGCTAAACATGGGATCATGAAAACAAATCAATTATTTGCTTTCAGAGGAACACAGATGTTCCCTTCATGATCTTAACTTGCCCTGATGCCAGTCAGGGCTACAGTACCAGCAATGCCTCGTATCTTTTTTTTCAAACCTTACTTATCACCTTTAAAACAGTAGCCATTACACAGATAATAAAATCTGCTTATTTAAGAACTATCAGCATTAATATTAGGCTTAATTTTTCAAAGATCATGATAGCTAAGATTCCTAAAAGGCAGAATTCTCTCGCTTACCTTAAGTGAGAAGTTGTAGTCACTTAGAACTAAGACAAACATTATTAAAATGGCTTTTGTGGCCTGAAGTTGGCAGAGCAGGGACTGTACAGCTACAGGTTTTGGTAATTTACAGCATAGTAGGTTAAAGCACCATTAGTTTGTACAGAATCCTTCTCCTTCTCTCCCATAAAGAGTAACAAGAGACGAGCTGCGCAGCCAGGAAACGTATAAATAGCAAAATATTGTGAAAGACTGAGCAAAATAAGCCAGAAGAAAAGTTATTTTGAGCTTCTTAGGAGGAAAATTGAATTCTACTGTAACTTCTGTAGAAACACAACATATCATGACAGAGGAAGCTTGGAGGCTGAAAGCGGGGGAGAAGCAGAAGCAAAGGAAAAGTCAATCTTGCAGAGTGTTTTTACAGTCACCATTATGGATCTTGTAAATTTTTAGGAGTTTCAGCTACCTGGATGTGTGTTATCTTCAGAAAGTTTCAAGTAGGATACTATCACCTGCTGCACTATTCTAGAGACTTTCAAGTTGAAGTTATGTGCAGCTACCAGCCTAAAATAAGGTAATGGCTCTAAATTTATTGCAGAATTTGAAGTGAGCCTCTGTGGTGCTGCTTTTGAAAGTCAGAAATAAAGAAAACAAGAACCTCGTTCTGAAAATACAAACAGGAAAATAAATCTTACTAAAACAAGAACTACATTATGATTCAGTCTGAAGATGGGAAGCAGTCCAAAAATGTCACAGAATGCTTGGAACAACTATAAAAGGCTTTAATATATTTTTAAAAAAAAAAGATACACTTCTATCAAATAATTCTCTCTTAATCACTGCTCTGATCTTTTATTATCTATGTGAAGAAAAGGCTATCTAATATTTAAATGAACTGATTCCAGCGTTAATATAAGGGTTTAAAATAAGTGAATGAAAAATACCTAAGATGAATGATCCAAGAGATCTGAAAAGCAGCAAGGAAAAGAGCAGTGAACATGTCAGAGGAAATGAGGCAGTCTCTGAAGAAAACAGGCCCTAAATATTCTTATTTAGTCCATTCTCCAAGAAAACACTTGCCACTTCTGCAGAAGCATATTCAAAATTAAAACAAGCACACAAAGCAAGAGGAGTGGGAGATAAAAGTTTAAGAGTAGGAGTGAATAAGATAAGAAATAAGTGAACAACAGAGGAGGAATGCTGCTTAAACCTGTTTAACGGTAAATATTTCTTTTAGTGAACCAGATAGACAAAAATTCAGCCACCACTCCTGAAAATAAAACGAGAAGCTACAATATTCATTTGAAGTGTGGATGACAAAGAAAGAAAAAAAAAATAAAGAACTATTTTAACAGGAAGTTTAACATTTTTTCCTGGTCTTTTTTTACTTTGAAACTAACTACTGTTGTAGTCCTCATTCTAGTCTCATTTCTCTAGTGTGGATTACGCTAGTGCTATTTTATTTTATTTGAAGTGGAGAATTAGCGTAAAATCATGTAGTTAGTGTAGTTATTTGAGCTGGCTTAGAGTACAAACGAGAAAAAAAAATGCATCCTTTCTTAAGGTTTGTAGGCACGGACCATTTCAGTTGCAGTAGCAGTTAGATGATCCTGTTGAATGTCATTGCTTTTTGGAGAGTTTGGATTGTTTGTTTAAGATATAAGCCATCAAAGCTAGAGTTTTTATGTTAAAAACAGGTCTGAAAAGTGTGTGTCTGTATATATAAAGCAAAATAGAGAGGCAAACCAAATGGAATTCATTTGGAAGACCACACAGTTAAAGAAAAATTACAAGTCAATGTAGAAGTGAGAGTATTCTTTAGCTGTACAAAAACAAGATAATGTATTTTCTGAATTTATTCTAGCTTTCCATGCAAACTGTCTTTGAAGTATGTTTAAGAAAATAACAGAGAGCCTGAGCTATCAAGTTTTAATTTGCAGCAATTATGCTTA
Source organism: Crypturellus soui (assembly GCA_032275445.1). NCBI lineage: Eukaryota > Metazoa > Chordata > Aves > Tinamiformes > Tinamidae > Crypturellus > Crypturellus soui. The sequence continues at coordinate 1,943,644 of JAUBNY010000900.1, forward strand.
ATTATTACTATTTACAGCTTTCTTTTCATGTTGTATTCACATGGAAAATTGTGTTGTTTATTATTCCTTTTTACCAGGATATAATGCTTAATTACTTTGGCCCAGGTGAACAAAGATAAAATGCTAAGATGTGCAAGAGGCCCACAGCTCTATTGCTTTATGTGGCAGGAACACTTCAGAAATCTTTATTGTTACAGTCAACTGAAGTTTAATTTGGTATATCACTCAACAGGGAAAGAAGCCTTCTAAAATATATAAATGCTACTCGACATTAACATGGTCTCAGCTGCAAGAAATATGCTTGAAAGATTCCTTTATTATTTTAGTGCATCTATCTTTCAAAAGTCATCACTTTCAGCAAAATACGAGATGCATGATTTTTTAAGTCACTCATTTAACTGCTTTTCATTTAACTGCTTTTTTTATATAGCAAATTTCAGAAACACTAATTTCAATGCTCATATACAAATAACAAATACTTACATGAAGGAATGATAAACTGTGGTTCAGTATTACCAGCATAACCGAGCTTTGTATACCTATTAAAACAAGAAAATGATAGTATTTAATACCACAAATACATCTTACTTTTGATTAAATGAATGTATCCCTCTTCTCACACTAAAAAAAAAAAAAAAAATCCTCTCAAGTTAAAGTTTCCTACAAAACATATGAAGTACAAGCCAATTACTCAGTGTTTAGGAGAAAAATTTAGAGCAGATGCTCTTCCCTGCTCAATAATTAGCAGTTCAACAGAAACATTTCCACATAATAGAAGTCCGTGGTAGAAGTGTTTCTATAACCGCTAATTATAGGAAAATAAATTCCCTTGCCTATGGACTGTCAGCTAGACTTGAGGCTAGACTGATAATGATAATTTCAGAAATATGCTTCCTAAGACAGGCTGCCACAGCTGGGAATAACAGCTGGCTGTTAATGACAGTGCATTAACCAAAATTCCATTTAATAAATGGAAAATAATTTAGAAAAAAAGTGTTTAAGGCCAACAAGAATAAGAGGAAAAAAAAATACACACCTTCACCAATCAAAGATCTGGATTTTACTGTATATACATACATCACACTTATTGAAAAAAAAAAAAAAAGACGAAATTACCAACAAAAATGACTACAGAAACTATCAAGTTGCTAGAAATGTTGTGCTCAAATGAACAATATATTTTCAGCAAAAAGATCTAATTGGAATAGTCCTCCCCCTTGCCCACTGAAGGTGGACTAGTAGAAGTTAAGATTCACCAACAGCATACACAAATTTTAAAACATGTAAACCAAAATGTCTAACACATTTAAGAGTTACAGTTCATGTACAAGTTTTTAAACAAACATGCATGTAACAGCTTTCTCAAAGTAGCCAGATGTAGCAACTACATTAACATGATCAGCAAAAACATTAAACATTGCAGCTGCATTTCTGTAATTTCCAACTCTTGAATATAAACCCAAAAAGCTTTAAACAATGTAACAGAGTACTAGCTGTAGCAAAAGCCATAAGCAGCATACCAACAGGCCAGTCAGTTTTTTTTTTTTTATAGGCGAGAACAGCATGCTGCTACAGGAGGCTTTGCCAGGATGCTAATGATGCAGCAATTTGCTCACATGCTCACCAACGTCTACACAAGGTCAGCTGCTGACATGAGTTGTGCACAATAGTGCTGGGCCAGGAGAAATGCCATTTTCGATGAAGAGAGATAAATTTATCTCTGACTAAAAAAGCAATTAGTGCAGGACCTCACCTAACATCAGCATGCTTTGCAAGAGAAGTATTTAAAAGGAGGGGGTAAACTCCATCTTGTCTATAGTGCATTGTAACAATTGGGAAGAACCATGGGAAAAAAAAAAAAAGAGATACCTTTTTTATTATTTACTTTGATCAACATTAATTTTTGATTTAAAAGAAAACTTGACAGACAAAATATTATATACATTGGAAAATGACAAAAATTCAATACCAGCAGGAAATTAACTCCTGGCAAGGACATCAGGGCATGTAACTCTAACACTGCAGAGTTACAACAAACAATTCCACAATTTCCTTTTAAGTGAGGGAGAGGTTCCCAACTGTTGGAGTCAAAAATACACCAAAGTGCAGCTAATAAGACCTGAAAATTAAGCATCTCTATTCCTTAAAATCCATTCTGTTTGTGGCAACATTAATGCACTTTCATTTACTTCCCTCTCTTCTCCCTGCCATCACTTTTGATTCCTCAAGTAAAGCTTCTCATTCTAATTTTAAAAATAAAATTGTCTGCAGGGTGAACACCTGTTCTCCATTTGCCCAAGTAAAATGAAGCTACAGGCGTAAGTAACGTAAGTAACAAATCTCACAGTAATTAATCTCACTCTCCTTTATGAACTTCTGGCTTTACGTAACAATTTAGACCTGATAACTATTAAATTTCAGGTAGCTTCAGATAGCACTGCACCTCAATCTCAGAATGAGAAGACAAATAAATAACACCAAAGTTGGGACTATGCCTACTGTTAGGAGCTCTGAAAATAAACCAGAAGTGCCCTGACAAGAGGGAAAAAAAGAAGGGAGAGAAAAAAAGACCACACCATATTTAAAGTCTTTGATGATCAGACACAGCACTTATTTCAAAGAAACATAAAACTGAACTGTAGCAGGTAACATGTTGCTTGTGGTGTGGGAAACCATCCAGCATACACATGCATATCCAGCATACTGAAAGAAAAATAGTCAAATGAAAGATGTTTTAAATAAATAAATAAATAAAATAAAAACCACACACAGCTGTATTCAGGCATAAAATCAGAATATCTAAAAATACTCAGAAAAAAAAAACCACATACAGAACTTCAGACTCAGAAGGAGCACTCTTAATTTTTAGAAGAAAAAAAAAAAAAAAAAAAAAAAAAAAAAACACACACACCCCAATTTGGGTTTGTGAATAAT
>JAUBNY010000900.1:1946587-1974722 GCA_032275445.1 Crypturellus soui
GTATTTAGGCATAAAACCAGAATATCTACAAATACTCAGAAAAAAAAAAAAAAAACACATACAGAACTTCAGACTCAGAAGGAGCACTCTTAATTTTTAGAAGCTTAAAAAAAAACAAAAAAAAAACAAAAACAAAACAAAACAAAAAAAAAAAAACACACACACCCCAAATTGGGTCTCTGAATAATACAGGATTGCAACAGCAACTGCCTAAATTAGCCTCTAAATCAAGGATTCGCATTTCTACTACACCAAAATTTCCTTGTCACATTCTTTCTTCTCCATTAGCAACACCACTTACCCATCAGCAATACCAGGGCAATAACCTGGTATTACCTACTGCTTTCTCAGGCCTTTCCTTACAAAGCCCTTAAGTTCTTGTGGCACAAACAATCATTTTGTGCTATTTATACAGTGACGCACTACAGGATTCTCAATAGTACCTAGGGCTGCTAGGGACTATCATAATACATATAATAAAACAGTAAACTTAATTTTTATAACTAATGGTATCTACAGAAAATAAAGTCTATAGAAAAAAAGGCAAGATTAAAAAAAAGGTAAGAAATGATCTAGTACATTAATGTTGATACAAATCTTTAATTCTCCAAAGGCACTACCTAGACAAAATTTGTTTTTAAATTAAGAACTTTTGCAAAGGCAAGGCTTTACACAGATCGAATCCAACCACTGCCACATAAAGTAAACAGTATTTAAATGACTGAGGAAAAAAAAAAAGTGATACCTTGGGTAAGCTGGATTTTGCACATATAGAAGCCTTCCACGAAGCAGTTCATACATAGCAAAATGTGTCTGACTAACGTATGATTCATAGGCGCAATAAGACACACCCAGGCTTATTCAGAGCAGCAATTAAGTCGCTTCTGTCGCTACAGAAGTGAATTCTGATATTAAAGATATCATGTATCACATTGGCTGTACCAATATATTATCACATTTTGCTAATAAATTGCATCTTTTGCTTGTCATATTGAAAAGTTGCAGGAGTGACTTAAGCAGCACAAGGTACACACATGTCTTAATGAGACAAACTTAACCTTCCCACACAGAATTTAGGGCTCTTAGCAGAAAAAGGCAATATGCAGGTGGACATAAAAATCAGCTAAGCTAGGACTTTTATTAAAATATGTATACAGAACTGATTTACAAAATCCCACAGACAAGAAACAGCATTTGACCTTGGTGACTTTGGTTCTGGTTTTCCATTCTAGTTCGTCTCCATGTCCAGCTACTCTAAGGTGCTTCTGTAGACACAACAGTTTGGGTAAAAAGTAAAGGGAAAATACCTAAGGGAAAAAAGCAATTTCTGTTGGATAATTTTCCCCTTTATTTTATTTTACAAGGCAAATTACTAAGTATCTCCGACCAGTCCACAACTTCCTGACAGATCTGAGAAGCAAAGAGAAAACACACGCATCCCTGACAATCTGTGTAAACTAAGGGCTGTGATTCCCTTGGGATTTCCCTGCAACTTCCTCAAAAGGCTTATTAGTTCTTGACATTGGCCCAGCTACCAGCTTGCATGGATATATATATAGTGAAGTGACGATTTTTTCTAAGACATTTATAATACAAAATGAGGTGCTAAGGAAAGTTGCTACGATCTAACTCCACGAAGCCAAATTTAACTATCAATAAAGTCTCTACAAAGTCACATTCATTTCAAATCCACACCGTGAAATTAAAAAATAGTTCTATACTGATATGCATGAGAAGAGATTTCTGGAAGGATGTCCAAAAGGCTCTTAAACGCTTTCAACTGCACTAATGTGATTTCTTATATATGTTCTCTCACCTAGAATAAATGTTTCTAAAACGATGACATGAGAGCAATAATAAATTCCCTTGAAAGTTACTTACCACTCAGGCAGACAATTTTAAAGCCAAAAGGAAATGGCATTTATAGCAAGAACTTTTAATGAGAATGCCATTAAAGAACTGACTCTACAAACCACAAACCATGACCACTGTTCCTTTTCTCCATTTCTTTCCTGTCCACAGTAAACGTCATTCTGTACACAATTTCCCAAAATATGCAACCTAACTCTAACAAAAATGCTATTTTAAAAAAAGACTGGAAAGCTCAGGGAACGATTACTTTCCAATTCTCTGTGAAGAGAAATAACATGAAAATTATAGTGAAAAGGAGTAAAGACATCTTGCCTCTTCACAAACGGTTCTCAGTTCTATTACCAGGTGAAGACTGGTTAAGTAGTGGCAAATCGTTAGCATGCCCTGAATAAAAAGAATTGATTATTGGAAGAATGGGACTTGCATAACATATTAGTTTATTATATGTTCTCAAATCACAGGAGCACAGAATGGTTAAGGTTGAAAGGGACCTCTAGGGATCATCTAGTCCAAGCTCCCCTGCTCCCAGAGCACACTGAGCGGGATAGCACCCAGTACGGTTTTGAAGAATGCCAAAAGGAACAACTCCATCACCTCTCTGGGCAGCCAGTTCCAGTGCTCTGTAAAGAAGTTCTTCCTCATATGCAGATGAAACTTCCTGTGTTTCAGTTTGTACCCTTGTCCTGTCACTGGCCACCACCAAGAAGAGTTTGGCCCCATCCTCCCTACAATCTCCCCTTAGGTATTTTTACATTTTCACCAGATCCCCTCCAAATCTTCTCTTCTCCAGGTTAAACAGGCCCAGTTTGCTTAATATTTCCTCATACAACAGATGCCCCAGTCTCTTAATCATCTTTGTTGCCCTACGCTGTACCATCTGTAGAAGCTCCATATCCCTCTTGTACTGCAGAGCCCAGAGCTGCACCCAATACTCCAGATGCATCATCACCAGAGCTGAGCAGAGAGGCAGGATCCCCTCCCTCAACCTCCTGGCAATGCTCCTCCTGAGGCAGACCAGGGCAATGTCCTTGGAAAACCAAGAAATAGCAAGAGACTTCAAAGTGGTTCATATCTTTCATATTATTTCATGCCTTCAGTAAACATGCTTATCTTTTACACATCACCACCTTGCCCTTTTTTATTAGCATCTATTTATACCAATCCCTGAAACACTTTTGGTAAACAAGAGCCTTACACATCTACTAGTAAGAAAAGACATAGTTCTATAAATGGAAGGGGGACAAGAACTTCCCTAGCAAACAATCTCACACTTGAAAATCCTTATTACCAAGAGTTCCTCACAACAGTGGCCTGTGAATATGGAATGGGTGAAAGCTTCGAGTCCTGTAACACAGGAAGAGACACATTTTATTTAACTGTAAGTTAAGGTTAACTAACCTGAGGTTAGCCTGATTTTACTTGAGATTTTTCCAAACAAATCATAGAATGCCTAAGGTTGGAAGGGACCTGTAGAGGTCATCTAGTCCAATGCCCCTGCACACGCAGGGCCACGTAGAGCACGTGGCACAGGACTGCATCCAAGCGGATGCAACATTACCTTATACTTTTAGACACTATGTTCCACATACATAAATATACACATATGCACACATACACAAAAAGAGATATCTTTTTTGCTTGCTATTCGTACTATTTTCACACCCAGGAGCTCCAGGCATAATGAGTGGCTACAGCAACAGCACCCTGCACCCCAAACACCCCATTACAATCCAAGCAGAAGACAAATGATGGATCCGGAGACAAGGAACCAAGAGCAAGCACAACAGGAAGCTCTTTTGGCATATCTCCAGCCCAATCAGTACACCAGTTGACAGGTTAGCATTTCAGTAGGTAACCAAATGTGTTCTATCGAGAATTGCCTTGCATTGCAATACTAGTTCACATATTTATCATGTTATACCATACTTCTAATAAAAAGAGCTTCGAGTTAGAATCAGCTGTCATGCAGACAAAAAAAACTCCTATTAAAACTGTAGTCAGATTAATAAAGCCACACAAGTTCTGAAGTCTGACAGTACATATACAAGCAGTCTGATTGTGAAAGTTCTTGCAGATGATAAACGCAAGCATAATAAATCTAGGGCAAGTCCTAACAAATGAAATGCTAATATTCCCTGGGGGAAAAAAAAGGATAAATAAGAGATACTGTATAAACTAGAGTATTAAAATCTAGATTCATTCATCAATATCAGAGTATAATCAAAACAGATTTTCAACAGACATCCTCCCTGTCTGCATCTTGCTCTCTACAGACTGATCACACCAAAACACATCCTGTGCACAGCTGCGAACACTTGCAATGACCACAAAGGAATAAAGAGAAAAAGGAAGCCTCAAAAAGTATATATATGCGTGTGTGTCTAAACAAAAAGAGAGTTTTTTCAGTGTCTAGTCCTAAAATTCTAGCTAACAGAAAGCCTTCCTGTTTGGAAGGCAGAAAGCATGTAAGTTACAAAATCTACTTTTATGAATATATAGCCATCTGTCACTGCCAATACCCATCTCACAGGCCCTTAAAGAGCATGAATCAACAAACCAAACATGAAATTTTTTATCTGTGCCTATACTAGATGTATCTTGAAAAACTAATGCAATATTTCTGAATTCCTGGAAGCTGTATTTTCGGGTAATTTAGGTGACCAAATATGCATCACATTTCTGCATTCAAAATACTTTCTGAGTAGAACATTCATGCCAGGAAATAACAGTAAGCAACCAAGCAGCAAGATGAAAAAATGTATTATATGACCCACACAAACAACCATATCCTCCCCTCAAGCATTTAATCACTCCCAGGGCCATTTCTGTTCTCAGTTATTCTTCAAGTTTCCCACATATGTTTCAGTAAGAGCTTTGCCATACATAAGAGGTGGTTAATTTATTATTAACTTTGAACAGCCTCTACCCATGGATGCAAGTGATTTTGCCCTCTACTGAGAAGTGCCTTAAAAATAAGAGAGAGAAGAAAAAAAAAAAAAGGAAGGTAGCACAGATCCTGACATGCATTTGAACAAAATGTTAACTCATTTCAACAACACTATAAATGCACAGACCCTACGATATGATGTTACAATCTGGCAGTGATGCCAGCATTTGGCAAATGCCTATAGGTCATCAGGAGTCCTCAGAATTTATTTTCAATTATTAAACAATTCCTTAAATTATTAGACAATTTATTATCCTTTTTAACCTAATTCCAAATCTAACAAAACTTCTTTTTCATTTTAAGGATTAATTATTTCCTCAAGCCTCCTCAACCATTTCAGTTATCAGCAAGCAAAAGATATATTTAAAGTCCCCAAACAGGACTTTTTAAACATATTCCATTTAAAAATAAATAAATTAAAAAAAAGAGCTAGAAGATGTTTCCCATAATGAAAAATTACTTCTGGAATGACACAAATGTAACAACTTTGCAACAAATATAATAACTTTGCACTACAAAAGACACTCAACTTACAAGTACTTTGCCCCACTTAACAGCATGAAAGTATTCAGGTATTGCATAAAAATTGAGCAGAAAGTAAGATCAGTGGAACAGTTCCCAAATTAAACATCTACTCTGCAGTGCACACAACTTCAGCACTGAGTGTGCTGAAATGAATTTCAGCATCCTCGAGGTTAACCATTTTGAAATGCATCTTTATCTTATTTATAGCAAACCTGGTTACAGAAACTGAACAGCCAGGAAAGTCTCAGCAATACGTTTAGTTCTGATGAACACTTTGCAACCTCACAGGAAGAAAACTCAGAAATCCTGAGGAGCCTTGATTTGCCAGGTTCTCATATTAGACGGGATCTAGACATCTTTAAAGCCTGAGGCTGCTGTTATGTTTCCAGGGGCCTTTACACTCCCATCAGGGAACTGGCTTGGTTCAAAATCTTAAATTCTTCCAAATTACTCAGGGAGAGAAAACTAAAGAAACAACAAAAAAAAACTTACTCAAGTTACAAAATTTGAAGTGAAAGGAGAACTTAATGCAGCATATAGAGGGAGATATTAGAAAAAGCAACGGGAGAGATTAAAAACTTTTTGACATAACCAAATTACTCAACAGAGGGCTAATCAGAATATTTGACTCTACTGACAAAAAAAAATAAAAATAAAAAATAAAAATCCCACCCACACATATTGCTTAGAAACATTTTCATTGTTAAAATTAAGTAATTAAGTTCTTATTTTTGGAACTGCAGTAGTTTAGAAATACACAGCCACTCACTTGAGCTCAACTGAAGAGCCATTAATTTGAACACTCTGATTATCTGTCATCACAAAGGAGCTATTTCAGTACTGTACCAGTTTAACTCAAGAAAAAAAAAATTCACCATCATTCCAGAAAGACACAGCTAAGATGTAGCTGTCAAGTTAACAGAGCTTAATTTTGAAGTAGCGTAGGAAGAAAGCTTAATTGTGACTTTCAGGCTGTCCTATGTTCACGAATACAATAGGCAAAAAGAAGTATTCAAGCACCTAAAAGGCACAGAGTAAAAACTGCAGTCTATTAACAAGTGAGTAAGAGGCTTTTTCTTTCTTTAGCGCGCTACATGTACATTTAATGGATATAATTCCACAGTATTTGTCTAGGTCTGTATTTTTGTTTTACAGCAAAATGTCCTTATATACTTCATGGTGTGAAGTAATATTTATCATAGTATACATACTAAATCAACGCACATCATAAAAGAATAGCATGAAGTTACTATTGCAGACATTTTTTGAGGGGACGCAGTGTTTCAATTTTGTGAGGAGAAGGAAAAGAAAGGGAAGGAAAACAAAACAGCAGAGTGAAATCAAATTAAATATTAGCATTGATGCTAAGAAGTAGATTTCTTTAGGAAGTAGATTTCCTAAAGAAAGGCCATCTGAAATTAACTGGACAACGCTATCAATTCTAGAAAGGAATACATCCACTTCTAACTAGTGGGTTTTACAATTAAATCATTCAGATTTTTCATTTGTATATCTATAATTTTATTATGTAATTAGGAGGAAATTGCTTCAAAAGCAAATAGCTTTTTTTTTTTTGCAATAAATATTTAAGTTTTTTAGGTTATCTATTACCTCACATTAAGCAAAGAATAAGATTTTTTTTTTCAGTTTGATTGCCTTTCCAACTCCATATTACATGTGACTGGACAATCTCCAAAATCCTTTATTAAACTGTTACTAAAACCTTAACTAAGAAGCACTACTCCATCCTAACATTTTCTAGTGCTTTGTTACTCACTTATATTGAAAGTTCTTAATTTGTCCAATCTGTTTTAAGGACAGACTGATCCCTGAAAGAATAACTCAGCCATCTGCCATTTTTCTCATTCATCTTTTTTCCCCTCAACTCCAGCTAGCAAAAAAGGGAGAGAAAGAAAGAAAGACAGAAAAAGTGATAGACACCCTTCTTATCTCTCCTACATCTTTTCCCTTTTGCTGATTAAGGTAATTTATCCTCCATGGGCAACACATAGAAAAATCATCCTCTAGAAGTTGTACTTATTGGAATATTTATGCACTTTTATAGTCTTGTGCATTTTAAAAAAACCTTTCCTTATTGATTTTATTTTCTAAAACTAACTTTCTTTTCCTGTATTTGCAGACCACCTCCAATTTGTCTGCTTTCTTAAATTTTGGTACGCAGTATACCACTCTAGCTAAGGCCTTAATAGAGTTGCCCAGAGCATAGGATTAAATCAAGTGTAGGTAGTATCTCTGCTCATATCCACAAAGTCAGAATTAAGGATGAAGGATAGAGAGCCTACTCTGAAGAAATAAAAATAAATAATAATAATAAAAACAAATCCATCGACAAATGCAATTACATTCACCTTCCACCATACGGCTGCCTAGATCTTCCCTAGTTGTCTTTGAGTATTAGATTTTTTTTTCCCTCTTTATAAATTCACCACATTAAGCCTTTGTTTATGGGGGGGGGGGGGAGAAATAAGGGAGAACAGGAGAAAAAATGAATACCAATGACTCCAATTCTATATAGTGCTTCCAACGCTAAAAATTTTGCCCAAAATTTTGTGAACCAGAATTTCAGGAAGTAAGAACCTCAGACTACCAAGTGAATCAGAAAGGAAAACCTAAAGGACACAGGAGTTGGCTTTTTTGTTGTTTTTTATGGGTTTTTTTTCCCTCTCCTCTCTCTTCTCTCAGAAGAGACACAGAACAAAAAGGTGTCTCAGCGAGATCTTTGAAGCCTGAAGAAAATAGAAGCAAGAAGATTTGGCCAGCATCACAGGAAAGAACATTACAGTATATGCCCTTGGGCACCAAAATTGATTAATGGAACACTCATACACTGACCTTCCTCAGGAACATTTATTTTAACACAAGGTCCCTTGGTAGGCCTCTCACATTAAAAAGACAAAGCAGTTTCATATCTAGTTCTACTCTTATATTGCTTCTGCTGGGCATCACTGAAAACCCTGTGTGAGCTGCACCCACGGTTAAAAAAAATCTGTATTTTGCAAATCCACAGAGACATAATCACTGACTTTAATGGAACTACACACACAAACTTCTAGCATGGGAAGAAACACCTTGTGCGCGTGGCTGCATGCATTACAAATTTCACACAGTTTTTAAGGAATATAAATAATGTATAAACAATATCATACTGATGTGTACACTGATGCATACTTCTGTTAATACACACACGTGTCCTGTGTTAACTTCCCCTTCGCTCCCCAAAATGCAAATTTTTAGTGCTTGCAGTACCTACAGGTGTGAAACTCCCAGAGAACTATTACATACACATATGCAGTACAGATGCATATATACCTGATAATTTCAATAAACAAAATAAATAAGCGAAAAAATGTATTAGTATCATAGACCAGGTGGACCCTTTTGGAGGGCAGACAAACACAGCCTGTCACTTAGCAAACACCTGGAATCCAAAAACGCGGAGATGGCAATTCACCTCGGAATGTTGTAAAGACCTGCGCCTATTGCACACTGAGAAGTTTCTTCCATTATTTTTAGCAGTGCTGACCAGAAGTGAAACAAAGAAAAGTGTTAAGAATTAGAACATGAACTGAACTAGCTTGAGGCAGAGGGCTCCAAAAGGTACCAGTCCTTTTATTAAATAAATGAATAAAACAAAAAAAGTACATACTACTCAAGATAAACTATTCCATCAGCAGGTCGGGGAGAGGCCCCCCTCCTCGGTGCTGCTCCAACACCCCCGCAGACACCCGGCCGTTGCCGCCCGCCTCGCAGGGCTGGGAAAGCCTTGCAACAGCGGCAGGAAAGGTGCCCAAATCCCGCAGCCCGCTCCCCTAACCCGCTCCGTGTTGTCTATTCCCGGCGCTCCACCCTCTTCGCCACCTGGCAGCCGCTTAATACAAGAAAAACGGATTGCAGGGAAGATTTGGTTCAGGTTTGACACCGAAAACTGCCTTATAAGGTATAAAAGCCTGAAAGCAGGAAGAGGCTTTGACAAAACTAAGGAAGTTCCTCTGCGCTTGCTCACTAGAGGGGGAGGGTGTTTTTTTTTTTCCTCTCCTTTTTTAATTTTTTTTTCCCCCCTCCACAAAGACCCTGAGCGATGCAGACCAGCCGACACCCCCCAAGCGGCTGGGCCGCCCGGGGCAGCGCGGCGCCCGCGGGGAGCCCCGGGCTGGGGGCGGAATACACGCCGGGGCGCGCAGCAAGGAGGGGCACGGGGCCCTCCCCGACCCTCTGCGCGCACCGGGCGGGGGGCTCGGAGGGAACAACCGACATCGCCCCCTCCCCCGCCCCAACGGCCGCCGCCATGAGCGGGGCCGCCGCCCAGCCCCTCCCCCCGCGCCGGTACCGAGCTGTCAAGGGCCGCTCACCCCGTGCCGCAGTCCACCACGCAGGCTGGCAGCCGCCCGGCCATGCTGCTCGGCGTTGCTGCGGGAAGGCAGGCGGGCGGGCGGCGCCGGGCTCGCTCCGCTCGGCTCCGGGTACTGAGGGCGCTTCCGCAAGCCGGGCGCTCCCTCCCTGCCCGCCTCCCGGCGCTCCCTCCTCCCCCGCGCGGCGGGCCCAAGATGGCTGGCGCGGCCCGCCCCGCGCGTGCGCCGAGGGCGGGCGCGTCAAGCAGAGCATTCGCCCGAGCTCGCCGCTGCGAGGGGGACGCTGAGAGAGGCGGGCGGGCGCATTTTTCCCCTCCGCTTGTCGGCTTTATCTCGTCTTCCCTCGTGTTCTAACGAGGAAAATCTGGCATAAGACACGGGGCTAAAGGTGCAGGACAGGGCCGAGGGGCCTACAGCACCCCAAAAGCCCTCTCCAGGAACAGGGCAACTGCACCACAAATGCAGAAGTAGTCACTTCTTCTTCTGATTTTGTGGCTGTTTCCAGATGAAAAGCAGAATCATGTAGCTGGCTTCTTCCAGCACATTTCTCGCACTGGGTGCTTTCTCCAGTAAAGTGCTGCAGCAGAAAAGCAGTAGACAGCTCATGAGGCCAATACCAAACTGCTCTGGTCACCATCGGGTCTACTCAGTCCTTGCCTTGCAGCTCCAGGTTCAGCAACACAAGGACAAGGAGCTTAGGGTATTGTCACAGCAAAGATATATTTGGTGACCCATCAAAGCAGCTGTGTCAGGTGCACATGTGGGCCTAATGGCCCTGAACAGCCTCACCTAGGGCCTCCCCACACGCTTTGCCAGAGGCCAAGGACCCCATTTAAGGTCAGCACCGCTGGTCTGTGGGCTGGTTTCCAACCTGGCTTCATCCTTGTTGACTGCTTGTGTCTGATGAGGTTGCCCTTGCCAAGCACGTGACCTCCTCTGCAGGGTGAACTCCTGGCTTGACCTTGGGCCTGCCTCATTGCCATGAACTTGCCTGATGTTCAGGCAGAGCAGAGAAGTGCTGGGCAAGCAGAGGAGGTGCTGGTATCTTCAACACTCGTGCTTTATCAGAGCCATGTTCAGCTTGGGCAGCCCATTAGTGTGCTATGGCTGCCTCTTCTTTATTACCTGGTGTTTCCAACTAATACTCCTGGTTAGTCTAGCTGAACTTCAATAGTAAAGTTAAAAAAAAGAAACAGAGCCCCATAAAAGCATGATGATGACTTCTTGCTATCCATAGCATCTTTACTAGAAAATATGAAATCAAACCTGCAAGCGCTTTTAATGTACTCTACAGAAAACATCCCACAGCTGACTTCCTCATGTTTAATGCTCGCCCAGCTTCATGAGTTCAAGTGTCTTCGTGTGCTCCTAGGAAGAGAATGCTACAGTTCATAGGGAAAGTGAAACAAATCTAGTAACTCTATTGCAATCTCATCCTATCGGGTTGTGTTCTGAGACCTCAGTCCATTAAGACTGATATGGAAAAAGTAATGATGCATTTCATTTTACTAAATTGCAGCAGAGTTTGCATTCAAGGAATTCAGAAGGCATAGGATTTCTCCCAATGTAGAGATGCCAAGTCAATTAACATTTTGAAAGAGAAGAATTGAAAGACTAAACTCTCTAGCCGTGAGGTCTCATGTTTCATTTTCACTAGGCCAGCCAGAAGCAGACTCCAGTCTGCTGGAGGTGCAAGATTCCTCTTTATGTGTTATTGTCCTACAGCATTGTATCATACATAGAATTTTGGGGTACTCCTCATCAAAACTCAAGTAGATCAAACAAATTACAAAACAATTCCTCTAGAAATCCTTTCCACCTTCATACAGTGGCATATAGATTATCTTGGTGGATATTATTAATAGAAGAATCTTGCACTTAAACTACAAAATTAAGCCTGTAAAGTTAAAACTCAACCAGAACCAGAGGGATTGTAGGGTCAAATAATTTAAGACTTTGTTATATTGAAATGTTTTGCAACTTATTTTTTTCCGGACAGCAGTTTAAAAAAGAACCATTTTGCTTGTTTGTTATGGTTAATGCTCTGAAGCTTTTCTGAAAGTCCTAATCTAGCCAGATATCAGCCTCAGTCTCCTGCAAAGCAACACTACGCATTGCAGTTTCTCTAGTGCTTTGGCCCAGAATGCATACACAGAAAAAAAGTGGTGCAGATCACTTGCTAAAACAGGATGCACAGGAAGCTTTTCAGAATCCTGCTCATTCTGGATTATTTCCATGCAGTTAATGACCTGCTGTTGAGCACATAGAGAACCTTGTGAATCCTTACATGGATTATGGCCCAGGAAGCACAGGAAAGAGTGACAACCAAGAAAAATAAAAGGAAGTCAAAATTGCTGCAGGGATTTTAGAAATGCTCAGGAGAGAAAGAGTAAAATAAATGCCTGGGTCGGCATGTTGCAATTTAGATCGGTGTAAAATAAATGTAAAAGATGGGTGAACTACCACTACAATGTATTGATCATTCCTTATGCCCAGGTAAAACTGACAATAAAAGCCAGGGAAAAAAGGAAAATTGAATTTAGATCATGTCCTGAAAAACGTTTGTTTATTATGAGTATTTATAAGTACCTAGCTTAATTTACTCATCATTTTCTGAGTACTTTTTAATAAAAGTAACTTGAAATTGTGAATTACACAACAGACCTAAAAAAGAATAGATTAAATCTACCCTGATATTTGACATACATAGATTTTTCTAGGAAGGATGACAAGAAAATTATATTACTGGTTGATTTACTGGTTACATTACTGATACAGCTATAGCAACAGCCATATGGGAGGCATGTATTTAATGGAGCTCAATAGACTCTTTCACTGCATGGTGGAATCGTGGCATATTACCAGGTTCTCATTTGGTGTGGCTTCTCTCCAAGAGTTCTGATTTAGGTAACAAAAACATTTGGTTTGAAGATATAATTGGTCTGACCATATTTCTCAAACAATGAATAAAAAAAAAAACAGCTACTATCTCTTATATGCTGAAGCAAGGTTTGTTTAGGAACTTAAGGGGAACTTAGGGCTTGTTTATATCCTTAGACAGCACCACTCTCATCCATTATATTTGTAAGGAATGACAGAATGGTGAATATATAGATATAAATACAAATAGAGATATAGATCAGAAGATTTGTCCGAAAACTTGATGGTTTAAAGAACTTGCTGCTGTTTTTCACAGGGCAAAATTCACAACAGGTTAAGTCACGCTGTCTAAAGAAACACTAAATTTCAATATAAAGCCCACTGAACTACATATTGTTCCTTTATAAACTTTTTATGCATAATAGAATGATGGCAGCAGTATTCCCAGAAGAGCAAAATGTTATACTATTCTTTGTCGTTGTCTTGTATGTATATACCACAGTCATTAGACACTGTCACAACTGGCAGCCAAGTCATGGTAATAACGATTTGGTTGAGATCAGAAAATCCAGGCTTTCTTGTGTAACAAATATCCTTACGTGTTCTGAGACGTACATATTTACTTCCTTGGCTGGAACAAATTTGTATTACCTTTTTAATAAATTTTGTAGATACGATACAGCTACTTAGAGCTGATTTAAGTTCTCAGTTATGTTAAAGTGTAAGCAAGAATCTAGTGTGCTTGTACTTTTGGTTTCAACCTTCATGTTCACCATGTCATGAATCATGCATATGCCCAATGATATCCTGCAAACCTATGTAAAAATACTATTTTTATTTAATGGATTTTCTTCTATTATTTAAAAATGACTGTTGTTCATGTGCTAAATCAAATCAGTAGGTCTGTCTTATGGATTATGAATCATTCTGGATGATTGCCTTGTGAAAAATCTTTTAGAAACATCTCACAAAGAAAAATCCCAAATGCTGACTCTTCAGACTCACTGTTAGCAGACAAGACAATAACGTTAAATACTACTAAATACCAAATTTTGTCATATTGCCAATTTTATATACATATATATTTACTTCATGACATGTATTTACTTCATGGGAAGGTGAAATTGGAACTTAATCCTAGACAACTGTCCTCTTCTGCATTAAGCAGAGTAGTGACTGAAGAAGGTACTTGTCTTACTAATCTACTGGATATTAGAGCATCCACACTTCTATTGACAGAAGTACAAATAAGCACTTCTTAATTTGTTCCTGACAGAACAAGACAGATAACTAAAAAATCATCTTTCATGGTTTAAATAATTCCCTCTAGCAGAATTAAGAATGTTCTCTAGCAGAGCTGGGGCACAGCAGCAAACAGCTGGTGCAGTATGTTTTTCAATCATCACAGCTATCTGGAGCCCAAGTTTCTTTTAAGATGCATGATTTGTTTGGAAACCATGAACTTTTATAGGTCAACAGTGGAAACATTTCAAAATACTGCTTTCCTTAAAAATTCTGTTTCTAGTGATAATGTTTTATGCACAACAAAAATGGGTGTAATCTCAAAGCTATACACAATGCACTGGCAAAAAAAAAAAAAAAGAAAAAAAAAGAGAAGAAAAAAGAAATCAATAGCTTTGTCAGTGCAATTTCCAATTCATTAAACTTTGATTTTTTTGATGTGACTTAAGAGACTGTTGAAAAGATAATATGTACTTTTACAAGATGAGAAAAACAGCACTCACTTAAAGGACTTTTCCTCCTGCATTTGCCTGACTCCACTTGACTCCATTTCCATGTTCTATATATAGAAATCTATATAAAGAGCATCTCCCCTGCTAATACTGTAAGAATCAATATGGGAACATTTATTTCTTTGATTTATGCCTTTCTCATGAGGCTACCTGATATATCTCAAATATTACGTATTTATAGTTAGGGATCAGTTAAGTATGACCATATTGGGAACTATGACCATATTGGGCAATACTGCAATTGACTTTGAAGAGTACCTTATGTTGCAATTAGCCTCAGTGAATCACTGTGATTATTCATAACTTAATGTACCCAAGCACAAATAGCTGCTGTATGTTCTCCTGGCTCTACAGGATCAGACTGCATCCAATGCTAATATAGCCCTGTGCTGAGCAAACTCCTTGACTTGACCTTTAGGAAGATGCTTTTACAGATCTGTTCAATATAAGCAAAAATCACATTAGATACTGCATTGAGGACTGTTTTTTGGATTGAATCTCAATACAGAGAGTATTTACAAGCAATTCGTTTAGCTACAATATTCTAATGATTTCCTATTTGTCAACGTGTATGAAGGCTACACGTGCAGTCTCCTCTTATGATTGCTCTCAGTAGCACAGTAAATCTGGAGGTCAGAATGCTTTTCAAGATTTGCTTTTAGTTTATTTTGCTTGGATAGACTTCCTTTTTTTCTTTCTTCTTTTTATTAATCTTTTTAAGAAATGATGATCTTTTTTTTTCTGTTGAAAGTAAGTGGAAGCAACTCTGTCATACCCTCCATCTGGGAAATCCCACTGCCAGTTAAGATTCCAGAAACAAGCAGGGTAGAGACTCAAATAAGTGAAACTTTCTCAAACAAGTTTTGTACTAGCTTGTAATCTTATTGCTAGTTAATATTTGTAAGTAATGTTCAGCCGAAGCACAGCATAAAACACTGGATCCTAGTTCATTTTTTACAGCTATGAGAATTAATACTTGATGAAAAGCTACATTGCAAAAATGTTTGTGGTTTCTGCATGTAATACATCTGCAGCATATTATTTTTTTCCTGTAAGTCCTGGCTGTTTTCATATTACTGAGCAATTTTATTCAAAAATAAAGTGTTGGAAGTTTCTTAGAACTGCACCATATAAAACAGGTAACAACAGCTATGTAACCAGCTTACTATGAGTCAAAATCACAAAACATTTGCAACTACGTGGAAGAGACCTGTACACAAAATGGAAACCATCATCAGATTAACTCATAATATATCCAATTTATGTTGTTTTAACCTCATCATCTCCAAAATCACAGCCAAAGTGAATAGGGAGCTCACTGTGAAACTTCTGCAAAATAAATCTGTAGCACCTGATGTTTCAGGGTACAGCAGAATTCACAATTCAATTAGACAAATTCATAGTTCCATCAAAAGCTATTAAACATCTTGGTTGAATTCTGAACACCTCTGAACCATTCAGGAACACTGCGGGAACAATCTCTACAACTCTCCTGTCTCCAGTTGCAGAGCACCCATTTCCACTTGCTGTGGAGACTTGGATCTGGGGTAGATGGACTTTCACACCAACCCAGCCGAACTCTGCCATCGTGCACACTACAATAAATCCTGTCCTGAACACTTAAGGACTAAACAAGCTGATCAAAACTGACTCTTTTGCTGGTTTAACTGCCAATACTGTCTCTTTGCTTTGCTCTTTACTTCTTGCTCATTAAAGATATGATCCAAATGCTTTGGAAGGAAGCATTTTTCTAAAATAAGGAGTTTCATTTCAATGTAGATATCTACTATGGGGTCTACAGAGCATTACATTTTATGCGTAGGATCTGATCTATTTCATCCAAATCAGCAATTACATTATCATAAATAGAACATGGGTGAACAGAAACCAAATTCTAATTTTCTTTATTAATACAAAACAATAATTATATTTGTAAAATGCAACTGAGGATGTTTTCTTTCATGAAAATATTACAGTGCTATTGGAAAACAGGTAAAATTTTGCTTTGCCTAGAAATATAGTATTTATATTATTCTCTAATATTACAGCAACAAAAAACAGAGTATGCAATATGTATAACTTGTAATATACATAGATAGTAATTCTATTTCAACATGTGAGAGACTCAAGTGCTAATTCTGAAAAAAAAGCACATGTGTAAAATGAGGAAAAAAAACCTCTTACAGCAGTTTCTTTCAGAGAAGACACAAATCATCACACAAACTTCTACAATAGGAAGCAAACTAGTTAGTCAAGAGCTAAAAATACCAGAGTCCTGTGATATTTTTAAGTTTAAAAAATACAATCTTGTGGTCTGCTTACAATGTTGACCCATTTTCTTCACATGCTTCAAGAACCACAACCTTAGTGCCTCATCCCGTGATGAAGAAAAGTTTGGCACTCTGCGTTAAGAAACAGCACTTTTCTGTTTGCTGCCTCTCAGTGACAATGTTTTAAATCAAAACACAAACAGGTTGAATTTAGCTGTGCTGCTGCATCAAGATGCAAAAACTACCTCATAAAATATAGAGAAGAAAGCTCACGTACAGGGAAGGGCATATGGAACTATCCTTAGAAAGACCATTTTCTTCATGATTGGATTTCAGGTGCCTGAGAGAAAATATTTTTAAAATTGTGCATCTTCTGAAGTTCTGGCATCCCTCACACTAGCCAGTGCCATTCTGGGGCAGTGCTTGATGAGTGCAGTAAAACTATATTGATCTTTATTATGCTAGACACTCTAAGAAGAATTCACTTTTTCTTGATTTTTTTTTACCACTGTATAACCAGTTATGGCAGCTTAAGCCAGCTTTAGGAAAGGCTGAGGTTTGCACTTCCCTTTTTGCCTTTTTCTCCTTGTTCACACAGGGAGCTTGGTTGTAAGATAGTTTGAAAAATCACTCCATTTTAATATCAATTATACATAATAATAATTTTCAAAATATTTATTGTTTTGTAAAAGCACCATTAGCTGTAACTATAAATAGGTGTGACATACTTTCTGGATCAGAGTACTGTAGTCCTAAGTCTTTGGCTATCTTTGGTTTGCTACTTTGTTCCGGTATAAATATTTAAAGGAAAGAAGTCCAAGACCAAAGAAAACTAGATGCTGTGAGGTGCATGCATATTTTTGTAGTTTCATTTTATGTAACTTTCAACTTCCCCAAATCAATGCAAAGCACCATTTCAAAAGTACTATTCTCCTCATTTTTGTCTGAGAAATTCATTTAACCTATAATCTCTTTCCACAGTTGTAAATTTTCCACAAATCACCATATTGCATATTTTGACTCAAAGGCAGTGAGGGCAAAGGGACACTAGAGCAATAGACTATAATTCTTAATATATGTTCAGATTACTTCAAAAAGAGCATAATCCACTGCATTTCCTGGTATTGTTTAGACTATAAACATTCAAGGCCTGGGATTGCATTTTACTACTTCTAACAACCACTTTAAGAGGAAGCTTATGAGTTTATATAGGAAATAATTCAAGTCAAACAGTAATACCCACCCAGGAGACTTAAAATGGTTTATATCTGATCGTTTTATAGAAGAGATCATAGATTTTTAATCATTAACTTGGAGAAAGTACAAGTATCTTACATTATTTCAACAAATCATAGGAGTGAAAGACACTGAAATTCACTTTGCAGCTACACCATATATATTACCTAATTGCAATTAAATGTTATTGAGCATGCCATTCATATATGTGGCTTACTGTTATTTCCTACCAATTTTTACTTTCAAATTCCCCATATATGTAACGGTTGAATTTTACAATTGCATTTAGATTTTTTTTTTTTAAATACTGAAGTGCTAGATGCACCACTAGTTATAAGTTGGTTCCTGCTACAAGCCTAGTTCTTAAATACTAATCCACAATGACTACAAGCTGTTAACATGAACAACAAAATCAATATAAATAATAACCTGACTTTGCAAACTCATCTTGGCTTAGGCAACAATTTTTGCATCTCAAAACAGAGCTTAGGATTGTTTTAATGCAGTTCATATGCTTGTATTTTTTTAAATGCAATTCTAAAAAGTATGCTGATAAAGTAGGTATCTAATTTAAGAATTCATTTAATTGCTACCACTTCCTGGTTTTATGAGATACTGCATCACAAACTGTGAAGATTACCACAATTATGAAACAAAGATTTCACAATCTCAGCATATTTTTGGACATTTATCACTTCTTCAGTTCTTCACTTTCCTTTCCTTGTTCTCCCCTTACGACATGCTAGTTCTGAACTCCATCTCTGTTCTCTAATTCCTTAGTTTGTGTGCTGTGCCTGTGGGTTTTCTTTTTTGTCCTCTCTTTTTTGACCTGCTTATCTCTGTCCACCTCACACTGCTTTGAAGGAGACTGTATGTAAAAGAGACTGTATATATAGGGGCAATAATGACTTCAAAGGAAATTCTCCACTGCCATAGCTATCCTATGCCTCCTCTTGTTAAAAAGATGTCAATTAAAATTTAGAAGACTATGCTTCTGCTGAGGACCATAATTACCACTATTCTGCATGGGGTAACAAAGAACTACCCCACTACATCTGGCAAAAGAAACAAAGCCCAGTTTTACTATCACTTTTTTTTTTTTCCCCCAATGTAAGTGTTCTTGACACACCGAATGCAGCCATCCCCCTCAGTTCTGGCCTAATGAGGGCTTTTGTCCCTTCTATTATAAATTGTCTTTAAAAAGACTGAAAGTTCTCCCTACCCTTTATGAGGGAATTACCCCAGCAGAAATTAAGAAAAGCAACTTCATTGTCTCTGATATCAAACTACCATATATAACTGGCCCATGTCACTTAATGCTACTGTGGTTAGGACAGGGCAAAGCTCTGATGATCTTTTCCTACCTGAACACTAACATGCAACTGATTTTTGCCAAAATTAGATGTTTTCAAACCAAAAGGCCACCAGTGTCCTTGCCAGCCTTCCCCCACCAGGTTTGCAGCAGCATCCTGAAGGTCATGCTGTGCCCAAAGCTATCCTGACCGGTTCTGCCAGGACTCCTCATGGCTCCAATGTTGACCTCCTGATTGACATTCTGACCCAAGCCAGCTCCACTGAGCATTCCTTTATTACTTACACATCACAGTGCTTAAAAAAAGTACAAATTTTTAGTTGTTTTGTGGTGAATGGAAGTAGCAAAAACCTTAGGTATTTTTTTCTTCAAAGGTCTACTACACATTTTGAATGCTTGAACTGAGAACTCCAATATAGCTGCTGAAATGCCACTGGTACAACAAAAAAATCACCAACGAGAAGCACCACACTAGTGTGCGTAACAAATGCAGCTATTTATACCATTTATCTCCCATTTCGGTTCCTTACACGCACCTCCTACTCGCACCCCTTTAAGTCTGGGGGCCCTTAGGGGCTCTCTGCCCCTCAGGAGGTGTCCTGGTTAAGGGAGACCCCCTCCCGCTCGCCCTTCTTGGTGGAAAAACGAGAGGAAAACGGTAATTACCGGGACAGAGCACTTCTACCTCAAGAATTTTAAATCGCAGGTAGTTTAAACCCCACACTAGGCTGCCGCTGAGCGGATGAGGAGAAAAGGGAGAGCTCCCTCTCACGAAACGCCCTCAGAAAGCAGCTACTCTGCGTTTCGGCTGATGACGTCAACGCCAACCCCGCTCCACCGTTAACGCCTCGCGCAGCCGTTAACGCCTGGCGACGACGTCACGCCGCTGTACCCGCCCCTCCCCGGCTGTGGCGGGTCCCCCGCGGCGCGTGGCGCGCAGGCGTGGCGAGCGGCTCCCCGAGCGGCTCGATGGTGAGAGAGCGGGGGCGGGAAGGGGGCGGTGCGGCCCTCGCTCGCGCGCTCGGGGGTAGATTGCGCCGCCGCTCGCGCCTGGCTCCATGTTGGAGGGGGAGGGCGGAGGGGGGCGGCGCCGCCGCGGACGGAGCTGCGGGCCTGGCGCGGCCTCAGGTACCGCCGCGGGGCCCGGGTACCGCCGCGGGGCCCGGCCCGGCGCCTCTGAGCGCCGCCCGGCGGGCAGCGGGAGCGCGGGGTCTGTCCCGCAGCCTGAGGGAACGGGGGGAGGCGGTGTCGCCTCGCGCGTGGCCCCGGGGGTCGCGGCTCCCTCTGCGGCTCTGCCCTTCGGCGGGTCTCGCTTTTACCGGGGGGAAGGGCCCGCGCTTCCTCCCCGGGCCGTGTTTCCGTCCCCTCGGGCTGCTGGGCAGGTTTCTTGACTTCCTGCTCCCCGCCGCGCCGGGCGATCACGTCAAGAGGCTTTGAGCGCTTACCGAGAGAGTTCTTTCTCCAGTGTTATTAGTGGGAAGGAGAGCAAGGTCGAGGCCGGCTTTCCCTCTGCCAGCTGGGAACCGACGCGTTTCCAGTCTGCTGTGGAAAGGGGTGCTGCAGCCCACGGGGCCCTGGTCTCGCTGGGGCGCTGTGCGAGTGCCCTGGGGACCTGCGATTCGGTACTGCAGTAGCTGCTAAATGTTGACCAGCTGGTGGCAGGTTAATACTAAGCACTCTTATTTCCACATAAGGGAACTGTATTTCTAAAGTAAACCATCTGAGCAAGTGCAGAATAAGAAACTATTGCTCTGTTCCTGCTACCCCTTTAGATATCAGGGACCACTTGTTCCATGGCAGTTTGTTATTATGAATGTTGTATTTCTAAGTAAATGGTGGTATTATTGGATTCCTAGAGCATTTCTTTATGTAAATATGAGTTTTCTTGATTTGCTACAAAAATAAGTGTTTTCTGTGCATATTTTGGTTTTGCATAACTCCAGTTGGAAATGGTGATATTCAGTAATACCTGTAATGCTCAGTAAATATTGTCATGAAAACTGCTTTCTGTTTCCTTCCCCACATAATGAAGCAAAGGACCTAAAGATCTAAAACAATCCATCAGTTTCCTTTCAGACTCTTTCCAATCTGGATTGAAACAACAATCTCTCTCTCTTTTATTTATTTATTTTTTTTAATTAGTGATCAGGTATGAAATGAGAATCATCTGCTCACAGTGTATGTTCAAAGCAGGGGGTTTGTGCTCCAGAACTTGTCTTATTGGAGCAGCCGGTATAACTGGAAAAGCTCAAACTATTTCTTGTACGTGCAAACCCAGCCTTGGTGTGAAAGGTTGACTTTCAAATCTTCCATTAGGTAGTCCTGAGAAAATGTAAGGAAAGATTTCACACTAACTAGCTTGCAGCACTGTTTGTTGCGACTGAGCTGCTGTTCTGGGTCTCGTGCATTCTGCCCCTTCCTCCTCTGCCTTGTTCTCATAAAGCAGCTAAAGGCAATTTTCCTGTGTTGTAATGACTTGATAATTTCTTTATTCTTCTATATTGTAATGTTTTGATGATGTCTTTGCTCATAATTATGCTTCCATAATCATCAGCACAGCAAAAGTTTTTTCATATTTTTTAAATTCATTATCTTTTCTTTCAGAGTTAAATTTTTAACATGAAAAAAGTGATGATTTGCAAAGAAACATTTGGTGTCATAAAAATACAATTATACAGTCAACGTGAATTGTGGAATTCTATGCCCTGTTTTCAGAAGTCACCTTCTGCATGTTCATTATAATAAAATATTTTGTTTTGGAGTTGGAGAAGCTACTCAGCCAGTGTGATCAGTTGAGTGAACCCTATTTTAGACAACTCTACATAGTGAGGTTCTCTTTAATTTGTGCTACTCCAAAAAGATAAAAGTGGATTTAAACCATTTGGAATATGATACTCTAGAATACAAAAAAAAAAAAAAATTGGTGTCACGAAAAGGAATACTAAGAGTTTTTCTTCTTGTTTGTTTGTTTCAGCAGAAGGTCTTCAGGTAACTGACTGAAAAATGGTTCCCCAGAATGACAATCCCAACTCCAACACAGTTAAAATGGTAAAAAACCAAGAAATGTTTCTGTGCTTCTTTTGCATTGTTTTGGGATTTGTTTTGCATAATTGCAATTCAGAAATTTGTAATTTGCTGGGAATTGTTTTGCATAATTGCAGTTACTTTTCCTGAAATGGGTTTGTTGATGATAAGCATTGAATGAATTTTCTTTTTCTGGTAAGCTTCACTGAGGACTTCAGCCCCCATTAAGTCAATATCCTGATAGAGGGCAAGATCAGGCTTTATGTAGTAACTAAATTTAGATGCAAACTCCACACCTAGTTATATGAGTAATGTGCAATAAGTAGGGCTGAAAATAGTCAGTTGAATGGCATATAGCAATATGCAGTTTAGTATGGGTAGTGAGAAGGGTTTTTAGTATCATTTTGCCTGTTGTTTATTTTGTTAACATACTCAGTTATTTCAGGGTATGTTCCACTGGGCATGCACAAGCTGATCAAACTGTGTGTGGGTAAATGTCCTTTTTTTTATTGTTCTTAATTATCTGAGATACTGATCTTAGTCTCCATTTAGGCAGATAACAGAAGGAAAATATGACAGCAGCTACCATTTATGTACAAGGGCACTGAACTGAATAAGCATTTAGTCTAGGATGTGTGATGCTCCAAATGGATAAACACACTAATAAAGCATATGAATCCTGTTGATGCGGAATATCCCTAAAAGAGCTTAGCGGCGTTTAAAGGATTAGATGTTTCCATGAATAAGAAAGAGAAAACTTCCAGCAATTCTGAGCATTAAAGCATGTGACTTTATTATTCTTGGTTGACAGTTGCAGGGTTTTTGTACCTCCTTTTTGAGTCTTATGTATTTGCCAGTGCGTGGCAAATGGTGACAGATTAGATGGGCTCCTATTAGAGGAGTTTATACTCCTAATAGGAGACTCCTATTTATATGGTTTTCCTAATTTCCTCATGCCTTTCTTTAAGGAAAAGTCCTGGCCTTGCACCAGAAATGACATAGAAGTGTTTCCTCCTTCTGTTAGGCCAAAGAACCTGTTCCCCCCTCTATCTTGAATCTAGCATTTACGTTGTTTGCTTAGGAATGCAGGCTGAAGAGAAAGGTTCTTTCTGTTCTATTAGAAAGGTTACATATCTTCTCTTCTGCTGTTCAACTTAGTTTTTTTTTTATGTAACATGATCAACATCATTCTCATGTGAGCCTCTTCTGTTTAATTAATGAGGAAAGGACTATGTTCTTTGAAGTAGCAAGGGTAAATGATCTTGTTTCCTTGCACTCGTCCTATTAATATTTTTGATGTGGAACAAATTGTTAAGGTTTTATATCTATATGTCTTTTTCAGTCAGGACCTGAACTGTAGCAGATGCTCTTTGATTTTGAATTTTCTAGAAGTTTTACAAAGATATGTACCTATTATACAGTTATCACACCTTTTTTTTTTTTTTTTCCTCTCTTTAGGAGACTGCCTTCACTTTGACGTGATATGTGAAGTATGCTAGTTTTCTATCTTGTTTTGAAATTACTCTGGAAGGTATGTATAAGAAAAATCTTATACTTGTATTTATTTTTACCAGAATGTTGCTTTCAATGTGCAGAAGCCAAATGTAATAAAATAAAACTCCACAATTCTTCAATTGTACTGATATTTTGTCAATAAGCGGGATAGCATGGCTGTGTAAAACTTCCCAAAATATAATTTTTATCTCTCTCTACGTTCTGCATGAAGTCTTACAAGTTTTAGTTCTATCCTAAAACTTGGAATGTAAGATTCACTATGGTGTGTACTTTTCCTTTATTTTGGTTAATTGTGGGTTGGATTTACTATTGCTGCTTTAGGTTGTGTTTTTTGCTGTTGTGTTTGGTTATTTGGTTGTTTGTCTCTCTCTGTTTCTTATGTTCAGAAGGTAGCTTGAAGATGCCTCTTACTATCTGTGCAAGACACTGTAGACTTGCTTTCATCCTTTCGTGTTAAGCTTTTTGTCCTTGTTATAGGAAAAAGGGGAGAGGGTCTATACTGGGTTGGAATGTTAAGCAGACATTGCAGTCAGATGAACAAATTGTAGCTAGTGTTACTGTGTTTTTTTGTTTTGTTTTTTTAATTAAATCTGAGGTATAAGTATGGCCTTTCTCGTTGGAGTTTTTAACTCTGCTGATCATAGATAAAAAAATGATGCAACATATACTTATACACTGAATAATTTTGTATATAGTTTCTTATCTGCTAAGTACTTGAAATTCTGCCATACTTCTCTCCCACTGAGGGATCCTAATGCAGAGAATTTATGCAAGTCTGATGTGGGTTCAGTACAATGTTAAGTAACTATAGAGTAATCACAGACTCCACAAACAATCTGCATATGATATATGCTGTGGAGAACAGCATATAGCTGCTATGAACAGAGGAATTGGCACATAATGTGGAAACGTCAAACAGATCAATCGGGCTGCTGGGATTCCTCCCTGTCTGTAGCCACCTCTGCTGCTGTAACCTTGCAGCACATCAGTGACCACAGGCTAGAGTGGTTTTCATTTTCCGCAACCTGGGAAGGAAAGAGATTTCTTCCTTCTAACTCTTTTGGAACTCATTTGTGCACAAATTCCAGTTTGGCTGCATTTTATGCAAACATGTGAATGGCTTGTAGGATGTGTGCTTATATACAAAATACATAGCAACTGTTAGACCAACTCATACCAACTTAAAAAAAAAATCCGCACAAGCTTTCAAGTACTAAAACCGTTAGCTTGTCCTGGCTTAAGATAATATCCATAGCTATTTTTCTGAAACAAGTGTTTTCTTTATTCCATATTAAAAAACCTTGTCATTCCTTGCTGAGTTTTTCATAACTTTTCTCCTATCTACTTATAAGCTTTTCTTTTGTCAAACTCATCACTTTATCAGTAACGTACAATAATTATCCAGAACTGATGCCCACACACGGCATCCTCCATGGCATATCAGCAGACCTCTGGTAATACAATTATACTTCAGTAGCTCTGTTGATCTCTGGAAGGAAGCTGTTTGGAATGTGTAGGAGGAAAAAGTAACAAGATTTGAATTTGGCAAAGACTGCACAGCGACGGAGGGTAATGAGTCAAAGGTAGAAAACTGATCTCTAAAAGCACTTGTGCATATCAAAGTTGAATCATTAGTCTAAAACATAGTCTGATCTGTATTAAAAAAGTCATGCAGCTACTTCCTTGCTGAAGAAATTGCAGGACAGTCTCCTTCATAAGTAGTTTGTAAATAATGAAAACATAATGAATGGTTGCGTGTTGGTGTGTACAGCAGAAATTGAGGTGTAATTTAAATTAACCTGTTTTAACCAAAAAAACTGTATCATTTTGGCAGTCATGCTTCATTACACAATAGTGGATGATTAGTTCTTAGTTTGTTAGAGGAAAATCTCTTGGAGATAGCAAGTGCTTGGGCTTCTTGAGTTTTCTATGCTGATTACATAATATTCCTTGCTATTTTTCTTAACAAATTAACTGAATTAATTCTTAAATTCTATACATATAAAAATGGTAGTGGAAAAACAAAACTCAGGAGAATCTGTATCTTAGTGAGGTTCGCTGGCACGCACAATTTGATTCTAAACTCTTGTGAGTTTAGAATTCTAAATTCTCAGTTTAGTATCTGAATCTACTAAAATACAGTAGTCTCAAAATTTACTAAACTTACAGTATAGAATCATCAAAAAGACATTGCATGTTTTACCTGTTTTGCTTGCTTCAGTGGCAATCTTTCTGCCAAGTTTATATAATCAAAAGTCTGAATTTATTTTTTTATATGCCAGTCAGTTAAAGGTTTGTTTTTAGCAAACATGAGCGTGTGTTTCTTGGCATGTTGTTGAGTCCATTTTGTATATTGAAACATTTGATTTCACACACATGCACACACAATTTCTCTTGTTTTAATCTTTTATTTTTATTCCTTTTTTAGTATTGAATAGATTACAAATGGTGTGGGTTTTTATCATGAATCGAATGAGCTCCCAGAGCAATTCATCCACTCAGCGTAGGCGAATGGCTCTAGGAATTGTCATTCTTCTCCTCGTTGATGTGATATGGGTTGCCTCTTCAGAACTCACTTCTGTAAGTATTTTTACATGCATCTTAAGAGAAAATAAAACCCTGTATAAGAGAGGATCCCAGAGGAATTAAAGTATTTCAAAAAATCAGTATTTTAGCATAATGTTCAATGTTCTTTTCACTATTTGGTGGAGGGAGAAGGAGAAAATCGTGTCAGTCAGGTTATAGAAGTCATGACCAAGTACAGTCCAGTGACTAGTGCATAATAATGCACAGGCTTTTTCCAGGAAGAAGCGAATGAGTTGTAGCATTAAAAGCTAGGTAATGTGGTAGTATTTCCATGATTTTTATTTCAGGACACTTATTTCAGGACACTCTAGGACCAAAGGGCTAAGAAGTCACTGGCTTAACTAATGTAATTGCAGACAAGTTCATACTATAAATACACTAGTTTGTGTGTTTGCCATCTTAAAACTGATTTGCTATTTACTTCATGCTGAACTTTAGGTCTTGGAGCCAAGTCCCTCTTTTTCTTTTGATTATGACTACTGTCATATTTGTTACATATGCAGTCTTTGGTTTAGAAATATTTGTATGTAAATGTATGTTCAGTTCGCTTTTAGTTCTATAGCAAATGAATAAATAGAAGTAAAAGTGATTTTCTTCTGGTGGCAGAATGTCTTATAAAATGGGTTCGGTGACTCTTTGTTAAAGATGGTTTGGGAGAGGGCACCGCAAAACAGGTCGGGCCATTTATCTATTTTGGTCATATGTGCCAGTATTGTGGCATTCCAGCTTTTAGGAACCAGCCTATTCTGGACTGTATAACTTAAAACTGTTTGTGTATTCTCACCTAATTTGTGGATAATTTTGTATACTGTAACTATTTTCTTTCCACAGTATGTTTTTACAAAGTACAACAAACCTTTTTTTAGTACTTTTGCAAAAACATCCATGTTTGTTCTATATCTCTTGGGATTTATTGTTTGGAAACCATGGAGGCAACAATGTACACGTGGGTTTCGTGGAAGGCATGCAGCTTTTGTAAGTATTTTAACTTCATAAATGTTGTGATCTTTGTGTGTATACCATAATACAAAATAATGTAGGAGGGAATAGACACATAAACTTCAGAGATCCTTGTGAAGTAATAAAAGCTGAGTCACAGCCAAGGCAAAGGTAGTGATTGTAATATTATTCTGAGGAAAAGAAAATGAAAAAGCAGTATGAAATATAGCAGGAATCATAAGAAATACACTATCGGGCCAGGCCATTGGCTCATCTAGATCAGTGTTTTTTTTTGTTTTTTTTTTTTTTTTTTCTTGGACAGTTGCAGGAGATGATTAGATTATTCTTTTTAAGAAGAGCTTCTGAGCCTTAACTGCAGTCTGTGCTGTGTTTTCTCTTATTTCAGCAACACCTGTAAGCAATGAAGTCAGTATGATAGCACTGCAGTTTATGACCTTTTCCTTCTCTATGGAGGAGCTGTGCATTGTGTGCTAAGAGGTTTTGAAGGTGTTTTTGTTTGTTTTAAAGTCATATTTAGGTTTATAGTTGCAGGTGCAACATGCTTAAAATCATAGAGTCACAGAATGCCTAAGGTTGGAAGAGACCTCTAGAGGTCATCTAGTCCAACCTCCTTGCACACGCAGGGCCACCTAGAGCATGTGGCTCTGCATCCTAGCGGATCTTGAAGATCTCCAGAGAAGGAGACTCCACAACCTCTCTGGGCAGCCTGTTCCAGTGCTCTCTCACCCTCACTGTCAAAAAAAATTTCCTTAAGTTCCTGTGGAAGTTTTGATGCTTAAGTTTGTGGCTATTTCCTCTGGTTCTGTCAGTGGCCACCACTGGCCAGCCCCATCCTCCTCACTGCCTCCCTTGAGGTACTTGTACACACTGATCAGGTCCCCTCT